>CM045758.1:72084323-72473813 GCA_025200525.1 Camellia lanceoleosa | reverse complement strand
CCAAAACCTCCTTCCTTTTCTTCTTCCTCTACCTTCTCTCTCTAAAAGTACCAAACTCATCACAAAATCGAAACAAACCACTTTCTCTCTCTAAAACTATCAAACCCACCACAAAATTGAGTTTTTCTTCAGCTTCCCTTCTTCTTCCTCTACTTCCTCCCTCTAAAACTACCAAATCCACCATAAAATTGAAACAAACCCATTTTCTCTCTCTAAAAGCTATCATACTCACCACAAAATTGAAGCAAACCAATATGGATTATTCAATTAACACTAACAAATAACATAAATCATCCAGTTCATTGCCTACACGAACTTGAAGCCATGGTGAGGAAGCCATGGAAGTAGATGGTGAGAAACCATGGTTGCCATGGTGTCGAGAAAGCTGTGTCGAGGATTTGGTTTCTTCAATTTGTTTCTTTTTTCTCACGATTTTTTCATTTCTTTCTTTATGTTGTTTTGGAGAGTTATTGATCTGTACATGGGTTTTGTTGGCACCATAGAATATTATTATTATTATTATTATTATTATTATTGTTGTTGTTGTTGTTGTTGTTGTTGTTGTTGTTGTTGTTGTTGTTGTTATTATTTTTAGGACCGTAGCGTCTTCTTATTCATTTAGAAGTTAAAGAAGTTATGGAGATGATGGAAAACATGAAGGACAAAGTGGATGAGTAGAAGGACACATGGTAAGATAAGGATGAAGATTGGAGAAATTAGTAGTTACTAAGTAGTTATTCTTTGTATTTTTTTTTCTATAAATAGCCATCAATGGCTACATTGTGAGGATCTAGAACTCAAATAAAACAATTGATTTCTATTTTTCTTGTCATTTATACTTAATTTATGCACTAAGCTTTTGAAGTATAGGAATAGAGGTAAATTAATGGTTAGTTTGATTGTTCATTCAATCACCCCAATTATTCACTTTCAGTCATCTTTCTCCGTCTCCTTCATTCTTCTTTTTAATTTTCTTTTCTCTACACTTGGCAATTTTGAAGTCTTCTTCATTGAGGCCAAAGCATCAACACAATCCTTAATAATTGGCTTAAATTTAATCTGTGGATTTTTTAATCCTTGCTATGCAGCTTACATTTATGGCATTTTCCTTCATAGGAAAAATAAGCCAACAATCATATTTCCTACATTTTTATTTTTCACGCTTTCTTTTTGAAGCATTTATTTTCAGCACTTTCCTTTTTGAAGCATTTTATGCACTTTCTTTTTGAAGCATAGGGTAAAGGTAAGTAATTCTTAGTTTGATTGTTTACTTAATCACCCCGATTGTTCACTTAATCATCTTTCCTTGTCTCCTCCTTCTTTTGCTAATTTTTCTTTTCTCTACATGGCAATTTTGAAATCCTCTTCATTGAAGCAAAAGAAGTCAACACAATCACTTGATAATTGGCTTGAAATTAATGCATAAGGATTTTCAATCCTTACTTACACTCGCATTTATGATATTTTCCTTAAGTAAAAAAATAGGCCAATAATTTTTGTACGCCCAATCGGACGTTAAGTGAAAGAAATGAAAAAATAGAATTGGATTAAGTCCATTCCTAAATAGCCTAGATGAAATCTTTTGGCATAAACAAAAATTTTGAAGTTTCAAGAAGAGATCCATTTTCTTAATGAAACAAACTTCCATTTAATACAATATTGTTTGGTAGAAGAAAAAATACACCATTTAATTAGAGTACTTCATCAACTTGACATGAAAATTTGCCAATGGAGACATAAGTTATCAACTCTTCTTGTCAAGTCTTCAATAACTGAATTTTGTGGGGTTTTACAAAATGTTTTCAAGTCATTATTGAATTTAGGAAAATATAATTTCATCAATGGCTCGAGGGGTTCAAGAGCAGTTTTAAATAGCAAATTATGAAATTAACATAACGAAAGAGTATGTTCTTGAGCCAAATTTAGCTAGAATGATGTTCTATGCATGGCTCGGGGTGCGAAAATCAATTTTAGAGAGTCAAGTCATGAAAATAACTTTTATATCTATGGGGATTTTCATAAGCCATTAATGGCTAACATGGAAAAACAACCCACTTTGCCAAATAATTATGAAAATCAATTCGGCGAAAGTCATGTTTTTAAACCAAACATGGTCAGAATAATGAACAAGCCACTGTTTATGCATTCAAATTGCGACATTATGCAAAATGTCCAAAAGTATGAATTTTCATAGTCACACTATACCATGACTTTTGTTGTTCAAAATCCATTTTGGATTTGTGGATCACATCAAATGTTGACTTTGATGGAATAGCTAACAAATAATATTTACGTTATTGCAATATATTGAGCAAAAAAATATGGTTATTAGTTGATCCATAAAACCATCACCATTTGGTTTTGTGGTCACCTTAGCATGTTATTAAGAACATTGGAGGTTGTTAAACCTCTTTTCAAATGATAAATGGTTGTCTTTGTTATATGTATTCATTGAAATATCATTTTATAGCCACTAATGGCTAGTTAAATGGTCACACTAATTTCATAGTAATCCAACTCTTTGAATTTGGTTGAATAGATATTTGTGAGCACTTTTGAATAGCGACTTTTGATTCTTTTAGTAAGGGTAGTTTTGTCATCAATAAGCTTACCTTGAAATGTAACATGGGACGAAAGCTTTTCGAAATGTGTACCTTCCTTCAAATATATGTAAAATGACAATTAATTAATTGTCAAATAATGCCTATTTTGGCATGATAATTAGTGACTTCTTGATAAATATTTTTATATCCATTTGTTATATGAAAATGTAACTAGTATTCTACAAAAGTTAGCTCGAAGAACAACGATTTTTGGTGTCTTCAGAGAATTAATAATTTGTTTGAAGCACAAAATTAATATTTTCATTAATTATGTGTGAATCAGAACATACAAAATTTGAATAATCACAATGTTGGCCAAAAGTTGCTTTGAAAGCCCTTTTGTTATAATTTTGTAAGCTTCAAAGCACTCCATCTTATATCAACAACAGCTTTGAAGAAACAATAATGGTGGTTGTGAACCTTCAAAGCTTTGCCGAGTATTTCCAATGATGTAATTAAGTCCTTTGTCAACACTTCGACCTTGAAGGATGATTTTGATCCTCTGTACCACCTTCAAGCTTGTTACTAATCCATAATAACTAGCGGTAACAACTTGTTAAGGTGAATCATGTTTGGATATTAGTTTTGCCTTGAAAATATGAGGTTACGAATGATTCTAAGTACAAGCAACATCGACCTACTTCAAAAGGTTCCAAGTTTGTAAGTGTTTGAAATACGAGTAAAATAAAATTGTTTAATTTCCTTCAGCGAATTGATTGAAGTACATATATAATATCCTTTCAAGGCATATATATATATATATATGTAATTCGAGGCGTCTAGTCATAATTTCATACTCATTCAAAGCACTTTGTTGATATTATTTGAAACACTTTGTTGTAGATTAGTCATGTGCTTGGTTCAACCTTTCAAAAATTCAAGTAAACATCATTTTTAATGGCGCGTGAGGTAATGTTGGCACCATAAATTTGTAATTTTATTATTTATTATTTATAATCGTGGGACATGTAGCACCCTCTTACTCATTTGGAGGTTATAAGAAGTTATGAAATGTGAAAAAATAATGGAAAACATGAAGTATGAAGTGAAGGTTGAAAAAAGTTATGGAAGATGGTAGTATAAAATGGAGGAGGTGGAAAAGTCGGTAGTTTTAGTTAATTTTTTCTTACAAATGCTTGCCTATAAATAGCCATTTATGGCTACATTGTAAAGATAAAACTTAAATCAAAGACAATTGATTTCTATTTTTTCTTGTCATTTATATTTCTTACATTTTATTTTCGCACTTCCTTTTGACATTTATTTTGAGCACTTCCTTTTGAACCATATGTACTTCCTTTTGAAGCATAGGAGTAGGGTTAGTAATTGTTAGTTTGATTGTTCACTCAATCATCTTTCTCATCTCCCTCCCTTCTTACCATTAATTTTTCTTTTCTCTACACTTGACAATTTTGAAATCATCTTCATTAAGACAAAAGAACCATCAATACAATTGCTTGATAATTGGCTTGAATTTAATCTGTACGGATTTTTCAATCATTACTGGCACGCTTGCATTTATGATATTTTCTTTCGTAGAAAAAATAAGCCAACAATTTTGTTCTGAAAAAATAGATCTGGAGGAAGAATGAGGGAGGGTGGTGCTGAGTTGGTCAAAGCTGATCGGGGTGGAGGCTGGAGGGTGAGTCTGCGAGAGAGATGGAGAGAAGAGAAAAATTCAGACCATTCGGGAGTCAAAAATTCGAGTTACAAAGCTTTATTCTAAAAAGTAAGAACATTCATATTTTTCTACCTTACTGAAGATCAAATTTACTAGTTTCGACACCCACCTTAACATCTCTCCATCTCTCCAGACTTGCTTTTATTTATATGAAATTGTGTTGTTCAAGGAACTGGATCGTATAGAAAAGAAATTGGTGGAAATGGCTGTTGTCTTCATCTTGGTCTTCATGTTGATGTTGAATGACATAAGAGGAGGCTTAAAGAGTTTTGGACGATTTTCATGGAATTCAAAATTGTCAAAGACTTTGTTTGTGATTAGGTTTCTAATTGATAACAGAAATCTATGCCACAATAACAATCTCATGGAATTATGCATTGGTAATCTCAATCTATAAGAAATCTAGATCATCATATATCACGTCATGAAATTAAAACATAGAAGGGAAAAAAAATGTCATCAAATAGTATAGAAATTCAAAAAAATATCTCATTGGATATATTTCTTAATAAATAATACTTATTAAATTACAAAATTTTGGTAGGATCTTTTAATAAATAAGTTCTCAAAATGGAACTTTCAGTAATTTTCTCATATATGGATTAAATAATTTTTAATTTGGCTTTGAGTCTTCTTCTTTTTTTATTTTTTATTTTTTAAATGCTCGAAACTCTCAGGATCTCGGGGCCGGTCCTAGGGTGAGGTGTGAGTCGTGCGCCTCGGGCCCCAATTTTGAATAAAGTTTAGGGCTGAATTAGGGGAGTGTATCATGTCATGTTATTTCATAATTATTTTAATATTAGCTCAATTTATTTATTGTTATGTTGTCGTGTGGTGTTATTTTGATTCGTGTTAGATTGATGTTTAATGTGAAAACTTTCACTTTAGTTAAAAATAACTTAGCAAGTGTATTAAGAGATTAAAATTTTTCTCATAAGTTGAATTTTATAAAATTTATTTCAACTAAATGAAATTATTCATAGAATGTTTACTTTTAATTCAATTACATTTTTCTAATTTAAAAAATTGTACCCTATTATTATATATTTTTTATTAGATTGACTCTAAAATAGGTAACAAAAAAATATATATCTGAAATGAAAAAAAGATATTAGCCTTAATTATTATTTTACATACTTTTTTATTCAGTTAGATAGAGTTAAATAAAATATTAAAAAAATATCATGGCATCTCTTAGTGAACATTCAAATATATAACTAATAATTCATGTTATTGAGTTGTGTCATACTTGGATTCATGTTGAAAATAGTCAACCTTAACTTGCTAATTTTATATATTGCTTGAGTTGTGTCGAAAATTCTCATCCCTACCCCCTATTAATTATTGTTCTTATAGCATTGGTAAGCTAAAAAATAAATATTCGATTCAACTAATTGAAGTTCAATTATTATATATGTATATATATATTTGTTATCTAAATTTTATTAAATTTTAATGCAATAGAAATAAATTTTTATCTTTTTTGTTTTATCCAAACAATTTTTTTTTTTTTTTTTTTTTTTGAATAATGATACATGAAGGGTCCAATTTAAAAAATTCGCCTTAGGCTCCTAATAAGTCAGGCCGGCCCTGCAGGATCTTAACTATAATATGTAGATTTTAAAAAATTGGCTCTCATTTTCTAGCAAACCTTTTTTTTTTTTTTTACAAATAAAAAATAAATAAATAAATAAAAAGTTTAGAAACTATACGGGGCTTAAGCTTTTAAAAATGGTCATTTTTTAATAAATTCTTTTTCTAGGTGTTTTATTCTATCTAATCCATATTTTTTTTAAGTATTCTATTAAGTCGTGTTTGATGTAATATGACCAAATCATCCTTTATAATTTTTTGCATGTCTTTATTTTGAAACTAATTCATAGCAATAGTTCCTCATTTTATGGAGAAAATATGGCCTTCATTCTAAAGAGAAAATATTTTCCTTATTTCATGGAGAAAATCTCTTTCTTATTCTAAGATAAAATCTCTCCGCATTCTATGAAAAAAATATCAAATTACAATTTTAAACCTTTTTATAATTTGAAAATTTTAAAAATAATGCAACAAAAATCTAAATGAAAATCAAAATACAATGTAAATATTCACATTAAACAACAAGCATATAACTAATTTTGAAAAAAAAAACACATACTAAAATACGATGTGAATGTTCATAATAAACAACAAACATACAACTAACTTTCAAAAATAAAATTTATACCAAAATGCAATGTGAATATTCACAATTTATAATTAACATACAACTAGCCTTAAAAAAATAGCTCATACCAATGTAAACATTTACCTTTGCAATGTGAAAATATAAAACAAAATTAAAAAAAGTGAAAATCGACTACTTCAATTGTTCAGTGATAACAAAAATGATTGTTCAACTAACAAATATAGTAACAAAAATAACAAACATATAATTAAATTTCGAAAAAACAAAACCTATACCAAAATATAATGTGAATATTCACGATTTACAATTAATGTATAATTAGTTTTTAAAAAAAAAAAAAAACTCATACAAATGTGAACATTCATACTACAACATAAAAATATAAAATAAAATTGAAAAAAGTAAAAATCGACTATTTTAATTGTTCAATGGTAACAAAAATGATTGTTCAACCAACAAGTATAGCAAAAAACAACAAAATACAACTAATTTTCAAAAAAAAAAAAAAAACTCATATTAAAATACAATGTATTTGTTCATAATTTACAATTAACATACAACTAACCTTAGAAAAATTAAATTTATACCAATGTGAACATTCACATTGCAATATGAAACAAAATTGAAAAAAATGAATATTTCAATTGTTTAATGATAATAAAAAATGATTGTTCCAACAACAATTATACTAACAAATAATCAATAATATGTGAGTAATGACATCTTACAAAATATATAATTATGTCAATATCTAAATTTGAATACATATTTCTCTAACTTTCAAACAATGTGAAATGTAAACATTCACACTGATTGACAAAAAAAAATAGAAACAATGGCAGCAATAGAATTAGAAATAAAAAAAAAAAAAACTCAATCACTCTAAAAATAAAAAAATATCACCCACATCATCTTTATCATTATTGCTATCATTAATAATCTATGCAATTTCACTATTCTACCAATCCAAATCAAGCCAAACCCACATTTGAAGAATATGTTTGTAACAAAATTGACTGGATATAAATAGAGTTTCAAATACAAAGCAACAATAGATGAATACAAAATTTCGAACACAAAGCGACAATTGAGGAATACAAAGCTTGACACAACAATGGAGAACATAATATTATTTTACCACCATATGTAAACTAAATTTCTAAACCCTACCAAATAGAGAGTTTCAAAATCTAGCACAGCGAAACAATATTACAAATGTGAATAAATGATCAAAAAACGTGAATAATGGTAACTACCAAAATAGAGGTAGTAACAAAAAGAAAATGTGTATATCATTTTTTTATATAATACATATCAACAATAGATATAATGGTATAATAGTTTAACAAACAATATAAATTAGGAAAAAAAAATCTCATAGAATAAAAGTATAAATACATAAAACTAATTAAGTTATAATTTTCCTTAGTAAACTTATTGGGTTAGAACACCTCTAAATGAGATTTATCAATAAAAAACCCTTTAAAATTTGAAACTTCAACTTTTGATGCTTACAACAAGCATAAAACTTATTTTGCAAAATTTTTATTTCCCTAATTTTATTTTATTTTTTTAAGGCATAGTGAAGGCCTAAGGTTAAACCAACACACAACGCAACAAAACAAAGACTTCAAACTATAAAAAGGTACTGAGCAGGAGGTTCTATTTTAATAATTTAAAACTATCTAATCCCAAAATAAATTTGTTGCACCAATTAATTTGATATATTTTTAACTGTTATCAAAAAATCTTATATATATTTTAATTTAAAAGCGTTATCACATTTCACCACCGTCGGACCATTGCCTGACTTTCGTCTGATAGTTACTAGAGACTTGCCAAAATGTTCAACAACGCTAAAAAGTCGTTGGAATGTTCAGAATGTCACTGAACATCAAGAATATTACTGGAGACTCATTAAAATGTCTAGAACATCACCAGTAAAAAAAAGAAGAAAATAAGAGAGAAATTATAGCGAAAATATATCAAAATTTAATCTCATCCTCTCCAACACCACAACACACAACACACACACACACACACACACTAAATCTCTTTATCATATAGTCCACATAATTTTCAATTTGCAAAATTGTAAAAATTTAGAGTTTGAATTTAATGCTCATCAAACTACATAAATTTATAGTTTCAAAACAACAAAATTATTAGTTTAATCGTTTGCAATTTATCAAAATACAATTTCATGTGACGATGGTGGAGATCTCCAGATTAGTAGTTTCTAAGAGTTTGTAACTTTTTAATTTGTCAATATTTGATATTTTTATTGTTTTAATAAGGGTAAATTACAAATACACCCCTGAGGTTTACTTAAAATCTGATTGTCCCTGTGGTTTGAAAAATTACAAATACCCCCTTATTAGAATTTTTTATTTAACAGAATTAACTAAAAAAATGAAATTATAATTACTCTCCTATACAATAATAAAATTACCTAAATTATTAATTGAAGCATATTTTTAACATCATTAAAAACTGTTAATTGACTGATGATTTATTAATACAATGGGCGATTTGTTATGAAATTAGAAACCTTAGGGGGTGGAATGTAATTTTCAAAACCACATGGGACAATTTGTATTTTAATCAAATTTTAGGGGTTGTATTTGTAATTTACCCTTTTAATAAAGAAAAAATACTAAAGTCATAGAAAAAACATAAAGGGTTAATTGGTGATAAATCCAATATAAATAGGGTATAAGGCATTAGGTCCAAAGATTTTTTTTATTGATGAGAGATCTACATTTTGTATAATAGTTTGGTGAGAAGTCACGGAGAATATTTTGTTTCCAATTTTACCTTAACCTTTTTTTATCTGTTTGACTTTTCTTGACTATTTGTTGAAATTATTTTATCTTGACATTATTTTTATTTGTTGAATTTTTATTTATTGAATTTTAAAATATTTTATTTGTTTAATTTTTATTTTTTTCCTATCTGTTGAACCTTTGTGTTCAATTTTTTTTATCTGTTGAAATAGCAATTCAACAAACAGGCACAAACTTCATTTTTTATCTGTTCAAAAAAAAAAAAAAAAAAACTTCAATTTTTTATCTGTTGAAACAAGATCTGATCTTTGTGAAACAATTGCACTAATTGTTTATTTGTTGAAACAATCGAGTTCTCTTTTCACTCACTCACTCATTCTCTCTCTCTCTTACAACATTTACCTATTGAAATTATCTGAGATCATAATATGAGTTTTCTCTCTGTTTCTCTTTCCAACAACATTTATATGTTCCAATCAACAACAACAAAACAACTTCTATGTGAGAGAGAAACAGAAAATAACATGATTGAAGATGCATATCAAAATAGTCGAGAAAATTCTCTATGTAAGGCTTGTGAGGATGGTAGTGAAAAAAAATTGTAATAAATGATTTTGGGTGACCACTTGGCGGTCATTTGGTCGCTCGGCGTAGATTTGCGACTCAGCAATCCGAGGTTCGGCGAAGGAAAGGTCACTCGGCGTAAAATTTGAGCTCCAATATTTTCCTGTAGGTCTGCCAAACCACGAAACCATGTGTTTACTGCTCGAGCGGTCCCTTTATATTTTGGCACTTCGCTTGGGCGAAGGAAAGTTCGCTCGAGCAATCTGTTCGGGGCAGCAGAGTTATAAAGTGATCCAAACACTTTTCTAATTCATTTCTTACACACTCCTTCTCTCTCTAACAGTCCACTTTTCAAAATCCTATCTTGTAAACCTTAGATTTCATCTAATAATAGCAAGAATCGATCTTTGGGTCTTCATTAAAGTTGTTACCCTCGTCAAGAGCTACGTTTTGGACCGATTAGATCGTGTTATTTCGGAAGCTCATCGCGTGGATCTTCATCTCTTATCTAGCAACCCTTGAGGTAGGAATACCTTTACCCTTATATATTTATATTTTGGTTTAAATATGTATAAATCTTAAGATATATGTGACTATTGAGATGGATGATGTAGATGTATATATATATATGGGTTTTGTGTTGATGAGGTGTTTTGTGTGAAACGGATGATGGATTGGGAAATCAATTATAGAGGAATGGGTAAATATACATAAATTAAGGGAAATTAGTGCTTTGAAGGAAAAGTCCCACATTTTAAAGTTGTAACCCTAAGGGTTGTTCTTGATTTTGACTTTATGGATAATTGATAAGTAAAATTGGAGGTCCTCATGATTTCATGTGTTGTACTTAAGATGTTAATATTTTGGAATGTATTTGAGGTGCTTACTTGGGTTAGGTGTGAGGACAACGAATATGTGAATGTGTTTGAGGTGCCATGCCCATTTTGTGTGAGGGCGACGAATGTGGGGATCTTATGAGGTGTCCACTCGCTAGTCGTGTGAGAACGACAAAAGTGAAAGGTCTACTGGCCATCCGTATAAAGATGGAAAAATGTGGAGATGAATTGTGTGTTGTGTGATAATTATTAGACCAATGTAAATTCATGGGCATTGATAGAGGTCATGCATATTTTAAATCAAATATTTATATACTTAGTTAAAGTTATTCTCTAATGGGCATTGCTCATTCCTATTTACTAACATTTCAAGACATGAAGAGCCCCAAACTTGCCAATGAAGAAGAAGAAGAAGAAACGACTACCTCTTTTAAAAATATAAATTTTTGTGATCTTGAAAGTGTAATGTAACAAGGAACTCTTTTCTTAATTTTATTTTGAGTTTTATATTTTGCATTAAGGAGCATAATGTAATTGTTTTGTACCTTTCTCTAACTTACTGAGTTAAGATCTGTATCTTGTAATTTTTCTAAAGTGAATCTATAGTTCAATGAGAAAAAGAAACATTTAAATGGATTTATGTTGTTTGGGTGTATGAGCATGTTCATTAATTATTTAATAGGAATTATATCTAGGGTGTTACAAAAATACAGCTTCTTTGTGCGAGAAGCATGATTCAATAAACAAACTCTTGCAAGGGAACAATAATATGGAATCCTGTATCTCAGAGTTATCTTCTTCTCTCCACAACTAACTTACTCGAAACCTCAGTCTACTCTAAATATTGTAAGCATTGTAGTAACTGAAGCAAAGGACAACTGCATAACATTAGTTTACCATCAAAATTTTGAAAGTTTAACAACCCAAGTAGAAACCTCTAAAGATCTAGGGTTTCAGACAAAAGAGAAAGGGAGTAAAGACAACTTGAGTCGCTGTAATAGGGTCAATGGCGTGCAACCCGAGTTCTTTGAGATCTCAAGCCGTTCAAACTCTTCCGCCATCTCTTGAGGTGCTACGACGATAAAGCGATGGATCAATATTTGGATCGAGCACTGGAAATTTATATCAATATTCTGATGCCTCGATCAGAGCTGGTGGTGGATCGGGATTTGCAGTGGCGATTGTCGTTGACGACAAAGTAAATGTCGTAGAAGGTAGAAGGTGGAGGCCATGGTGGAGCAGCGAAGGGTGAGGAAAAATGGTAGAACAACGGTGAGATGACGATGGCGACAGCGGACTTCACGAAGGCGAAGAAAGAAGAGAGAGAGAGAGAGAAAAAAAAGTGTTGGTTTGGTCATTTGACCGTGAGTACCATGTATGTATATATATAGGGTTAGTTTCGTCATTTTGAGAGAGTTTGTCCTTATGGACAAGATAGTTTAAAGTGTGGACCTTTAGCTTCAAAAAATTCAAAATTTGAGTTTTCAACTGAGCGCCCAAACAGAAATTTATCTTCAAAATTGTAAAATTTTACAGCTTTCACTACTTATAGCTAAAACTCGAAAAATATTTTTCTAGACCTTGAAATATTTTTCCATTAAAACCAGAAAAAATGTGTGTAATGGAGAAAAATAAGAAAAACAAAGAGATTGAATGAGAGAAACAAACATAGAGAGAGGATTGTACTCCGAAAACCATTTTTTATTTAGATTTGGCCAAAATCTAAAACATTACAGTGAGTTGTCTTGTGATCTTGCGGATCTGAATAGATCTATGTCATGAACATTGCTGGAAACTCATCTCTTTAGCTGTCAGTAAGTGAGAAGCCAGGAGTCAATGTCGATGGTTGCCCGTAAACCCCAATCGATAGTGGTCACCGGTCGCTGATGAGTGTATATCAGAAAGAGAAAGGAAGGAATAAATTTGGAGTTTGAGATTACACAAAAGATTGTGGCACTAGATGGAGTTTTCTTTTTGAAAGAAGAAATGGTAATTTGCCCTACTATAAAATTAGGACAAATAATACTTATCATCAGTTAAGGGAAGTTCTACTTACACCACTAATTTAACTCCATACACTCTCAAAATTTTATTCTTTTTATTTTATAATGTCTATAATTATTTTATTACCTCACTCCTAACCCTTTCTCCTTCTCTTTACACCCAAAAACTAAAAATCCCAACACTTACCACCATTAGCTCGACCACCATCCTTCACCCCCATCTGGCAACCACTGCTACCAACTCTAACCTCTCTCTCACATCTCCTTATCAATCGGCGACCCCCTTTTCCTTTCTAAAACCTTCATCTTTTCCCTTCGACGACCTCCTTCACTACCACCAACCGTTGCTAACCCCCTTTACCTCATACTGCTACCCTCAACCCTTCTCCAGCAATCCCCCAATCCTCTTATTCTTCTTCTTCTTCCAAATTTGAAAACCAATTTGTATCGCTTCTCTTTATGTTTTACTCTCTAATCTAAGGTTACAAAATAAGAAAAAGTGGCAATGGTAGCAGTACAAGGTGATCACAAGTGGGTCACGAAGGTGGTCCCTAAGAAGGTAGTTATAGCGATTCTGGTTTGGGCCAGCCCATTTGGCGTTTGGATCCAGGTTTCATTTCCTTATATAGTTGTTCTTGTTTTGTTTCCCACTATTTCTCCTTGAGTTTAGCTATTGGGTTATGTTGGTTGTATTTGAAACAGGTTGGCAGCTTGTTTTTTCAAACTGTTGTTGTCCAGAATTTTGTTCCTTCGCTCAAGCATTACTTCTTGCACTCGAGCAGTCTTTGTGAACTTTCAATACTTTTGCAGGTCTGCAAACGTACTGGGAAGTGGTATTATACGCTCGAGCTAAGCTTTTTGCGCTTTCGGCGATGTTAGCTCGGCGGTGCATTAAATATATCAATTAAGTGAAAGTCACTTTTTACATCACTTTTTCATCTCTCTCTCTCTCTAAACATTTCAAAACGCTATTTTCTCTCACACTCTCTCTAAAACTCATCTATTTCACTCAAATACACCTAAATCCATTGATCTTTTCACCCTTGTCCCTTTGTTAAAAAATAGAGGCTCGATGAAGGCTTCATTCTAATTGGAGCAAAGTTGGTTTCAGCGTCTTCAAGTTTTCTACTCTCTCTCTCTCTTCTTCTTCTAAAACTTGAGGTATGGATATTTCCACACTTTTTATGAGATTTAACTTAGTTATTTGTTATTTCTAAACAATATTGCAATTTTGAAAATTTTGGAACAACCCTAGGATTTGGGTCAAGAAAATCAAAAGAGAGGTTTATCAAATAAAGCATTGAAAATGATTTTGATATGGAAAATAATGTTGAGTTGGGAATAGATGGTTGATTTTGATATTTGGGAATTGATTTTAAAAAGAAAATGTATTTTTGCCCTAAATGCCTCAAATGTTGATTTTATATAAATTATGTTGTTGATATTGAAATTGTGAAATTGGATTGATGTTGATGAGGATGGTGGAGTTAGATATATATTATCACTCACCTTTGAAAATTTGGAGAGTTTATCTTTATTGATAATTATTTATTTATTTAGAAATATTTATTTTGGGCTATCGATGGAGGATAGCTATGATTGTTATAAAAATTGCATGAAAACTAGGTGAATTGAAACTATTTTCTCATTCATTTAAATTGAGCATCATGTCACATTTATACATTGGAAATGATTATCGAATTTGAGAAAAAGGGATGAATCTGGGAAACATGTATTGTCTCGTTGAAATAAGTTGGCTTTGAGTGTTTATAGTGAAAGTCCTAAAAATCATGCGTATACATGGGTGCGATCCGTAGGCGAAATATCCGTAAAATAGCAATAATAGTACTTGTATAGCCTACATTTACATGGGTGTCGGTTCTGATTTTCTATGGGCGGAATTTGTGAAAGGTTGTATTGTTTCTAAGATCGAGTGTGATTCACTGTCCTCTTTTCTATTGTAAAGGAAATTAATTATGATATTCATATGGCATTGCATGGTTTTGGAAAGAGACATAAAAATATTTTGGCACGAGCATTGCATATGCATTCACGTTATAACTTTGTTAAGATTCATATATTGTGTTGGATTATTTCTACTGAGCTTTGGCTCGCTCTGTGAAAAAAAATATTTCAGGTGCTGATGACATACCTCCGCCAAGGCAATAGCTTTCTTTTGTGTATTTATTGTATTTATTTTTGTACAAGCCAAGGGTTTTAATTGTATTGGACTTAAGTCCACTTTTGTTGTAACCAAGCACTATCTTGGAAAGTTGTAAGCCTTTAAGGCATTCATTTATCTGTTTTACCTTCATATCTTACCTCTTGTTGTAACATATACTATAGATTCAGGGTTAGACTTGTGAATTTATATTTGCATATGTCACCCTCTTGTACAAGTAATTGGAATAAATGAAAGATAATTATTTCATCTTGTGTTGTTATGTAATTAATATTGTAGATGGTTTGTAGTAATTATTTCGGGGCGTTACAGTAGTGGTTGTTGGATTGCGACACAGAGGTTGGAGTGGTGGTTGCAGGGCTGTAAGGATGGAGTGATTGGTAGAATAATGAGGTGATGAAATTTTGTCGAAATGGTTGTGGAGTTGGGGGAGGTAGTCGCAGGTAAAGGAGATGGTGGCAGGTAAGTGGGGTGGTGTCGACGCTGGCGAGAGAAGTATGGAGGTGTTAGAGGGTTAGGTTTGGGAAAGAAAAAAAAGAAAGGGAAAGAAAGAAGTGGTGGTTGCGATAGCAAGAGGCTACGGCGGTGAGTGATGGTTGTGGCGACAAGGGGCTCCAGCAGTGAAGATGGTGGTTGGAGGTGATGCTAAGGGAGAATTAGGGTTAGGATTATGATTTTTTAAGTTTTGGATGCTAGAAGAAGGAGAAAGGTTAGGCATGGGGGTAATAAAAGAGTTATAAAAATTATAAAATTAAATTTTGAAAGAGTAAAAAGTTAAATTAGTAGTGTAAATAAAATTTTCCTTCGATTAAATAGTTGTCATTTTTAACCATATGGGTTATAAAAAAAAATACAAACTGATCTGTCCACTTCATGTTAGTTTATTGGGTTTTATTTTAAAATTAAAATTTTGATATTATATGTCACATCCATTTATGAGAGAAAAAAAATTGTATAATAATTTTAATTTAAAATATTAAAAAAAAAAAACCAATAAACTACTTTTTGACAAACATGAAGAAAATGAAGGCTAGACGCTATTGCAATTTTTACTTATTTTGGTGGCCTTTAATCTGAGAGTCTAATTCATAAGCTATGCTTGGTAATTGATAGAAGTTTTTGGAATTATCAAAACATCCATAAAATGTCTTGTAGTACTAGGTTTGTTGGTAACAATAAAAGAAGGGTAAATTACAAACACCTCCTCGAGGTTTGGTGAAAATACAGATTTCCCCCTGAGGTTTGAGAGATTACATCCCACCCCCTGAGGTTTATATTTCCATAACAAATTGTCCCCTGAGGTTTTTATTTTCATACAGATTCCCCCCTAATTTTCCCTAATTTGTTATGAAAATTTGACTCTCGAGGCAATTTGTAATTTCTCAAACCTCAAGGGAATGCGTATTTTATCAAACCTCGAGGGGGTGTTATATATAAAAAAAAAGATTAGGAATCGGGAAACAAGGAAATGCAGCTTTATACCATGCAGCCTGTTCCTATCATTACTTATCAACTTTTCAGGATAACCTCCTGCATATTTTATCTCTTTATTTCTATTCATATTTTTGTTGTGATTCTTAATTTGAATTCATTTTGACAATCTAAATCGTTTATTTTATAAGTTTTACAATGAAAATTATTTATACAAAAAAAAATTAATTAGACAACTATAAACCAAAAAAACAAATTATGTTTTATTTTACAAAATAAATGGTTTAAATTTACAATCCTATTTACTATTCATTTTATAAATAAAAAAATATATAATTTATTCTTGTATTTATAGATGTCTGTTGAAATTGATTTTTTGAATGGATTGCCTTTATTACGGAACCTACAAGTAGACTGTTCATATTATTAATATGACTCCGAATTTAGGTCCACAATAAGAGTATGGATGAATATGGAGAGATGCCACTATGAAGGGAGCTTATCCCCAACTTTTAATGCTTCTCTTTGTTGTTTGGATAAATTATATTGACATTTTCTTAAAATATATAGAATTTATAAGGATTGGACTTCTCTGCGGTCCTTAATTGAACGATAGAGGTGATATTCAATCCATTGGGCTCATTTTTAGGTTTCGTTTCGATAATCTAAATCTTTTTATTTTAGGGTTTTGTTGAATACATTATCCTTAAAAAATCAAATCGATCGAATAACGACAATCACGTAAAATAAACGGTTCATACAAAACTTATCCGAATATGTTGTTGTTGTTATCGTTGTCTGATCGACTTGATTTTTTGCAAGGATGATATACTCGATGAATCCTAAAATATTAACGGTTTAGATCATCAAAACAGACCCCAAAAGTGGGCCTAATAGGCCGAACAACACCCCCTCCAATTTGATTAATGACTAGAGAAAAGCCAGTCAATTTATAAATAGTTTCACCATTTTAATATAAGGGCATTTATTCTTAAATCCTCTTTACCTACTTATATTCCACTTAATCTAAATTATTTTTTATATTTTAATAAGTCCTATAGGTGACATAATTACCAAAATATCCCTAATAATAATAGGATGAAGCATGCATTAATGTTTACATTGACAGTGTAAATTTTTCATGATGTGAACATTCACACCGTCAAATTTATTTAATATGAATGTTCACATCAAAAACATTCAAAATAGTACAAAATAGTGCACACTAAGTTGCTAAGGGTTATAAAAATATTTGTAAGGGTAAAATTGTCCATAAAATACTTTAAATATGAGAATTAAGATTTGATTGATCAAATGTCCAAAATAATAGGACTTATTGGAATAAATGAATATTTTATGGACTAATTAGAATACAAGTACTTGAAAAAAGATTTTCTAATAAAATCTTCTTTAATATAATTACTGGAGAGGTACTGTTGGGCTGTTTTAGGCCCTAATTTAGGCCCATTTCGATAATTCAAACCGTTCAATTTGTAGAGTTCGTCGAGTACATCATACTTGCAAAAAATTACATTAATCAGATATCTATAGCTACTTTATCAGATCACATTTTTGAAAATTATACTTGTCATTGATGGAAATGTGATATAATGAAATGTTTATTGATATTTGATCAACATGATTTTTTATAGGATTGATGTACACACTAAACTCTACACATTGAATGGTTTAGATTAACGAGATGGGCCCTAATAAACAAGATCGTCTAAGCGCATAACGGATAGGAGATGAGCCAGCTCCATAATTATATTGACATTTATTCTAGTAAGAATAAAGTGACAAAAATTAATACAAATAGTATGAAATTACAATGGTAAACAAAAAAATATATATATTTCAATATAAAAAATATGACATTATTTATATATGACTAATGAATTGTTGGTAAAAAAAAAAAAGATTTAATTTTATGTGAATTAAAATTTTAAAGGATAATATAATAATGTCAAAAGAACTTATTACACTTTCTCAAAATCTTAGAAAGTCAATATAATTACTCTTTTTGTTTTCACTTTTAACAATTCTAATCAATCTTTGCGAAATTTCTAATTAGGGTTCTACCTACAATAGTTTTAAGGATGGTCAATACTGCATATAACTATCAAAGTATTGATAATCTTAATATATTTTTATACATTTTTACATACATTTTAACACTACTTAAAGCTGGTTTTAACATTTTCTTTCTAATTATTTTGATCTCAAAGCACAATTATTGGATGATCTTCAATTAATATCTCACATTATTTATTAATTAATACTTCTCATATTTGAATAAACTTGGGTCTGAATTAGGATAGCACATAATTAGGATAAGACATTTACTATAGGGTTAATTACACTAATAGTCCCTATAGTTTAGGACTTGTGTCACTTTGGTCCCTGACTTTTCAATTGTGACACATTTGACCTTAAATTTTGAATCTTGTTTCAAATAAGGACAATTGAAAATATTATTAGATTTTTCAAGGGTAAAATCGTCAATTTGATAAAATATAAATTAATTTGATAAAAATAAATGTCAAAAAAATATTTTTAATTTTTTTAAAATTATTTTTATCCACCAATGATAAAATTATGTAAAATTAATAAAAATTACATGATTAATTTTTTAAAATTAATTTTACATGATCATCATCCAAACACATAATAAAAATTAATTTGGTAAAAAAAATAAATAAATGTCAAAAAGATTTATCAATTTTACATAATTTTATTTTTAGTAGGTAGAAATAATTTTTTAAAATTCAAAAATATTTGTTTGACATTTATTTTTGTCAAATTAATTTATATTTTATCAAATTAGTTTATATTTTATCAAATTGACAATTTTACCCTTGAAAAATCTAATTATATATTCAATTGTCCTTATTTGGAACAAGATTCAAAATTCAGGATCAAATGTGTCACAATTGAAAAGTTTTGAAGCCCCAATGGCCACTATAGGGACTATTTGTGTCATTTGCCCTTTACTATATAAAGAGGATATTCTTTGAAAGAAGGCATGCCACTTATTCTGCACACAGGAAATATTGATGGTTCTCCATTTCTCTAACATATCCCTTCTAACTTAACCTTTGAAGTGTGGAAATCACCGATCGAATCGCATGGTCCATTGGACAAAATTCATCTTCTTGGCTATGTCACTCTAATAAGGACTTGTTATTTTGGCACAACAAAGTACCAAATCCAACTAATTTTCAAAAATTTCAACCATTAAAATAGTAAATGCAATGAATTAAAGTTCATTAGTCACAAGAAATGTAGTGAATGCTGCTCTAATGGAGTTGTAGATTTTAAGATGATAAATTATAAGTAATTAATTTATGTAATTATAGTTTTAATTTTTAATATTATTAAGTTTTTATAATTTTTAATTTTTTTTATAAATTTAAAATTTTTGGTAGCATTTTGATTTATGAGAGTTGTGAAAAAATAGTTAAGTTTTTTTTTTTTTTTTTTTTTTGAAGAAATCTAATACAACAACAAAATGGTTTTGCCAAACATTGAGCCAAATTTTAACTCAAGATTTGACTTTGCTATTTTAGAGTATTTCCAGTGATTTGCCAAATTCATGAGCCAAAGCCATTTTTTAATTTGGGCAAATTTCACTCTACCTCCCTATGGTTTGGGCCATACGCGATTTACCTCGCTAACGTTTGGAAATGATCACATAACCCTCACATAGTTTGTGAACTAAAATACACCGTTGAACATTCTGTCCACCTTAACAACTAGTGTGAAATACGTGACAGACATAAGGGGATTATATACTCATTTTCAAAAGTTTAGAGGGGTAAATCGCAGATGGAATAAAGTACGTGGGGTTAAAGTGCATTTATCTTCCAAACAAATGACGAAAATATAGGAGTATTTTAATCTTTTTCATTAAATCATTAACAAACATAACGGTGCATTTCAGTCCACAAACCACAATGGGGTTATGTGGTCATTTCTAAATATTAGAGGATAAACCACTCATGGCACAAACTACATGAGGTAAAGTGAAATTTGCCTTTTTAATTATACCAAAACCTCCTCCAATGGTGTGTCACACTTTGAGCCAAATTTTGGTTTTTCCAAATTTGCCATATCAACCAAAGCAATTTTGATTTTGATTTTTTGTCACGCCCTCAAAATTAAACCCATTAAACATAAAACAAGACATGCATTATTCAAAGAAAAACATTATATTATTTAAATCATCAGAGTATTACGAAATAAAACATCAAAATAAATGCCCTACGGGCTTACATCTTGCCAAGCCAACACTTGGACACATTTTCATGAGTTCTAACTCAAAACAAATAAAGCCCTGGGCTTGAATGTTTACATAATTCAAATAAAACAACTAAAACAAATAAAACAAGTCTTCAAGTCCAAATCCTCACAAGCTAAGTCTTTGGAGGTAATGAACCACCTGAACCTGAAAATGAAGTTCCCATAAAGGGTGAGCCACGACCCGATGAAAAATACTAAACCAAGCATAAGAATTAACTAAAGCACTAGCATTCGATACATGGTTAACACAAGATAATAAATTTCCAATTTCATGACACGACGTCTACATTGTCTATGACATATTGTCTATGACACCTTTCACTTTCCAATTATATCATTATGGCTCGAACACGGCCAACTATAATAGTGATCCGGATGTCACAAAATAAATGAGACTAAAGCTCAAACCACAACACTTCCATACTTCCAAGATACACACTATAATGATGTATCATATCAACAACAAATAGCAATATTGCTATTATCAATAAGCACACATATGAGTGATGCTCTGAGTCCATCCTATCTCCTCCCAACAAATCCGGTTTAGAGGTACATCCCTATCTTCCCTAAACCGTGGAGTTCATCTCCTATCTCCTCCAAACAACATGCATATACAATGAAACACACAATTGCCATATACAACACATAATCAATACAAGTAATGTTCTGTATTAATTCAACAGTCAACATAAGTGACTTAATTCCAGTTATACCTAAGCCACATGCAAGGTCTACAACAATCACGACTATCCTCCACCGATAGCCCAAAAACAGTTATTTCTAAACAAGAAATAAATACAACAATGAATGTAAAATCAACATTCTCATAGGTAAGTATTTAAACTACCCAACTATATCATTACTCTCATAATTTCCCCAACTTCATGAATTAAACCCAATTCCACATTTTTCCCTTAAATTAAGTATACAAATTAATCTAAGCCAAACCCTAAGGTTTCTCCCAAAATTACCAAACTACCCCCCACATACCAAAATACCAACACTTAGGATTAAAGCGTATAAATGGAGTAGGAAATCCCTACCTCGAAGCAAGAACCCGAAAAGAAGAAGACGAAGATGATAGCCCAAACTCCAAAGTGCTCCAAATCAACAACCGCTCAGATTAAATGGAAGCCCTCGACCCACTCTACCTTTTTAATGAAGGAACTAGGTTAGATACTCACTCTAAATAGATGAAACCTAGGAGAGAAGATGAGTTGGGAGAGAGAGAACTCGTAACCTAGGGTTTTAAAAACTGAAAGGGGCTGAAAAACTGTTTTAAAACACGCTGCTGCGTATTTAAACTTGACAGGCCCGCTCAAGCGTACAACACACCGCTCGAGCGTAAAGAACAAAAACAAGGTCCGCTCGAGTGCAATGATAACCGCTCGAGCGTAGATTCCCCCATTCCAGAACCCACGCGAAAAACACACTACCCGCTCGAGCGTATAAAAACCCGCTCGAGCGTAGAACTCGCTGCGAAGTTTTGCGAGGACCAAAGTCTTTGGAAGAGTGTAAACCCGCTCGAGCTTCGAATGTCCGCTCGGCGGAGAGGCTAAAAAGCGGGCAATCAACATCTAGACTAAGGCTCAACCCAACTGTTCGAAACACACCCAACACATCCTAAAACTCGACCAAATAGAATTAAAGGATGTCAACAACCATTACACAAGGATAGAATCTACGGAGCCTAAGTCCGGATACAACATCGAATGGGAAAAGACGGAATTCGCTATAACCTCCCCTTAAAAGAATTTATTTGAAATTAAACATAAGTTTGTAAAAACAAGTTCGTCTCAATTCCCAATGATATGATATAACAATAAACAACAACTTGACCCAATACCAGTCACTTCATCTCTTATCAAGAAGCATCTCACAATATGTATAAATCAACATATATTCAACTTGCATCAATATTATGCATTATTCCTTTCAATGTTAACAATTTCCATATCATTATTCAAATTCATGATATAAACAACACATTCAATATATAGATGTTATACTCCACTTCCATAAAAAGGCAAGTGTAAATGTTAACATTAAACCCAAAACATTCTCAATGTTTTCTAAGTTAAGACATATATATAAAGCTCTTAAGTTGAACAATATTATATAACCTAAATACAAGATTATAACTCAATAAACATATCCGGATATTTCTCACGGACTTCCAACTCACGTTCCCAAGTGGCTTCCTCCACTCCGTGATGTTTCCACAAAACTTTCACCAAAGAGATGGTTTTGCCTCGCAAAACTTGATCCCGCCTATCCAAGACCCGAATTGGTCTCTCCTCATAAGAGACATCCTCATCAACTACTAAATCAGTCCAATCCAACACATGTGACGGATCTGGCTCATACTTCCGAAGCATACTCACAAGAAACACATCATGAACTCCGGATAAGCTGCGGTGGCAAAGCTAAGCGATAAGCGCCTCGCCAATCCTCTCAAGGATCTCAAAAGGCCCAATAAACCGAGGGACAACTTCCGCTCTTTCCAAACCTCATCAAGCCTCGTTTGGGTGATATCTTGAAAGACATGATCACCGCCTCGAATACCAAGGTCTCCTCCTACGATCGGCATAAGATTTCGGCGACTCTGTCATAACAAGCCTCTTACGGATAAGTTCAACTTTCTCCGTCGTTTCCCTCACCAACTCGGACCCAACAAGGTGCATCACCACCTCGGCCCAACAAGCGGAGATCTACGATTCGGCCATACAAGGCCTCAAGCGGTTGCCATACCGATACTAGGCTGTTGTTGTAGGCAAACTCCACTAATGGCAAGTGCCTCTCCACGACCCACTAAAGTCGAGAACACAACCGAAGCATATCCTCAGGATCTGAATAATGCTCGGTTGCCCGTCGGTCGAGGATGATAAGCCGTGCTAAAGTCAACTTAGTGCCTAAAGCACTCTGCAAACTCTGCCACAACTGGCGATAAAGCGAGATCTCTATCCGAGGGCGATAAATCACTGGAACCCCGTGCAACCTCACTATGTCCTGGATATATAAGTCGGCAAGATGATCTACCGAATCTCTAACACGCATAGGAATGAAGTGCGCTGACTTCGTCAACCGGTCTACAACCACCCAAATAGCATCATTGCCCCGCTGAGTCCTCGGGAGACCCACAACAAAGTCCATAGTGACATGCTCCCACTTCCACTTGGCAATAGGCAAGGGTTGCAACAAACCCGCTGGCCTCTGATGCTCGGCCTTCACTTGCTGACAAGTAAGGCACTTAGATCTGGTGCCACATCTCTCTTCATACCCCGCCACCAAAACTGGCGACCCAAATCCCGATACATCTTAGTACCTCCCGGATGCACCGCAAGGCGCGAATGATGAAACTCTCGGAGTACCTCCTCTCGGCAAGACTCCGGCACAAACAGACGGTCTCGGTATCTCACACTCAGGTCAGGGTACACCGTCAAACCCTTCTCAACCTTTCCAATGGAAATCTTTTCTCGGAGAGATTCTACCTCAAGATCACCCCTCTGAGCCTCTAACACTCGAGTCACAAGTGTAGGCTGTGCAACAACAGAAAACAAGGCCGCAGCCTCTACGGATTCACCCAGAAGCAAATCAAACTCCCCAAGTGCACCCAACATCTCCCACTCTCGGATGGCTATACTAGCTACGTCACCAACAGATTTCCTGCTAAGGGCATCGGCCACAACATTGGCCTTTCCCGGATGATAGTGCAACTCAAAGTCATAATCCTCAATGAACTCCATCCACCTCCTCTGTCTCAAGTTCAAGTCTTTCTGTGTGAACAGATATTTCAGACTCTTATGATCGGAGAATACCTCAAATTTCTCACCATACAGATAATGCCTCCAAATCTTCAAGGCAAAAATCACAGCTGCTAATTCTAAATCATGCGTAGGGTAATTCTTCTCATGAATTTTCAACTGACGAGAGCCATAGGCAACTACTTTCCCTTCTTGCATCAACACACAACCCAGACCCTCTCGTGAGGCGTCACAGTAAACTGCATAACCCAACCCTCTCTTCGGAATAATCAAGACCGGAGCGGTGGTCAATCTAACTTTCAACTCCTGAAACGACTTTTCACAAGTCTCACTCCATACAAATTTGACTCCCTTCCGAGTCAATCTAGTCAATGGTGAAGCTAACCTGGAGAAATCTTTCACGAACCGACGGTAATACCCAGCTAATCCAAGAAAACTGCGAATCTCGAACACACTCTTAGGCTGCGCCCAATCTTGCACTGCCTCAGTCTTGGATGTATCAACAGACACCCCTTCCCCAGAAACTACATGGCCTAAGAACTTCACCTCTTTTAGCCAGAACTCACACTTCTCGAACTTAGCATAAAGCTTATGGGCTCTAAGTAACTCTAGCACCACTCTCAAGTGTGCCTCGTGCTCCTCCTCTGAAGGTGAATAAATCAAAATGTCGTCCACAAAGACGACTACGAAACGATCCAGAAATTCCCGGAAGATCCGGTTCATCAACTCCATAAACACTGCCGGTGCATTGGTGAGCCCAAACGGCATCACCAGAAACTCATAGTGGCCATACCGCATACGGAATGCCGTCTTCGGGATATCCTCCTCCCTGACTCTCAACTGATGATAACCTGATCTCAAGTCTATCTTAGAGAAACAACAAAAACCTTTCAACTGATCGAACAGATCATCTATACGAGGCATAGGGTACTTATTCTTAACCGTAACCCGATTCAATTTCCAGTAATCTATACACAGTCTAAAAGCACCACCTTTCTTTTTAGCAAATAGGGCCGGTGCTCTCCACGGCGAAACACTAGGGCGAATGTAGCCCTTATCTAGTAACTCCTGGAGTTGAACCTTCAACTCAACCAACTCGGCTGGGGCAAAACGGTAAGGTGTCATAGAAATCGGCGTCGTGCCGAGCACTAAATCAATAGAGAACTCAATCTCTCGATGAGGTGGCAAACTAACAAGATCCTCGGGAAAAACGTCCGAATACTCACAAACCACCCTCGGCAATACAATCTGGGTCTCATCACCCTCACTAATCGAAAGACTAGCAAGTAAACCACTAAGCTCACTCCGCCCCATGATCATACTCGTGGCAAAACACTACCAACCCGATCCCCGAAAAAAAAACACTCCTGCTCACGGTACAACAAGTGACCCTCTGACGGTAGCAATCAATAACTGCCCGGTATGACGACAACCAATCCATACCCAAAATAACATCAAAGCCCTTCATGGGCATAACCACAAAAGAAAAAAGAATTCTATGATCATCAACCTCTAACACCTTGTTTCAAAATCAACTCACCCCCAAGAGGTGACACTACACAAATAGGAGATGCTAACTGAGCTAACTCCAACTCCAAAATGGATGCAAATGCAGCAGACACGAAAGAATGAGATGCACCCGTATCGATCAAAACACTAGCAACTGAATTGCAAAACAAGAAGGTACCTCTCACAACAGATGGAGCCGGTACAGGATCCTGCGCGGTAACAGCATACATGCGTCCAGACGACCTCTGATCAACCTGCTCACCCCTCGGAGCATAAAGGCTGCACCTGATGGGGCAGCAAGCCCTGATTAGCCCTCGAGGCTCGAATCGAGCAGGCTGGTGACTCTGAGTGTGCCTGGAACCAGATACAGCAGATGTGCCACCCAATCGTGGGCAAAATCTCTTCATATGCCCGGTGACCACTTGAAAACAAGAGAGCGGCTGGCCTCTGCCCTGACTCTGGCTCTGAGATCGAGCCGAAGAAGATGCTGCTCTCTGAACTCCTCCCCTCTGAGGACAAACTGGAGACTTGTGGCCCAATTGACCACACTTGAAACAGGTAATGTCTCCCTGACTACCTTTCCCAGAACTAGCACTCGGCACTGGAAAAGTAGATCTAGAAAAACTACTCTAAGCCTGCTGAGGAATGAAACCCTTCTGTCTTCTGCCCTCACCCTGGCCATCCTGACTCCTCTTGAAGCCTTTCTGCCATTCCCCCTCTTCCTGCATCATAATCTCGGTATGGGCTGCTGCATCAACCAATCGCCCAAAATCCCTAATCATAGATCCGACAACTCTCAGCATGAGGCCACGCCTCAACTTCTTCTCAAACTCAATGCAACGGCGTTCCTCGATCCGCCACCAACTCGGTGCAAACACGGACAAACTAGTGAATCTGGTCTCAAACTTCGGCCATCGACAAAGCATTACGCTCAAGATGGCAGAACTGATCTCTCAACTTCTCCTGAACAGCTGGAGATAGGTACTTCTCCTGATAAGTATCAACAAAAGCCTTCCAAGTACCTCCAATACGACCCTTGGTGAACTTCCACCATTGACCCGCATCACTTTGGTGAAAAGATGCCAATGTCACCTTCAGTGCCTCGTCTTCGATGCCTAGCATCTCAAACGTTTTCGTTGTCTGTTCGAGCCATTCGTTTGCCTTAAGCGGCTCGCTAGGATCACCTAAAAACTCGTCCGGGTGAGACCGGAAGAACTCTCTCTTCAGGAAAGAAGGTCTGTGTCCGCCACAACAACTTTGAGCTCGATTCCGAGCCTAAGAATGCCCTTGACTCCCTAAAGCTCTGCTATCTCTAGGGCCAGCGCCCATAACTTTCTTTGTCCTCTTGGCTCGGCCACATTGGCACAGCCAACACCCTCTGAAATCGGGATTTCCTCGGTATAGGCACTTCTGCTGGCTGCCTACCACGCCTACCACGACCTTGTCCTCATCCTGACTTCCTAATAAAGGGAACAAAGACGTTAGCACTCTAAATAATATGCCAAAACTATGACACTCGCGTTCTAATAAATTGGACAACAATAAATCACACCACGTAAGCACATAATCACATAAGCACCTACTTAATTTTATTCACGGATAATGATAGTCCCGAGGCGTCACTAAAGTTCCGATTGGAAACAACATTGATCAAGTGCCTTTCCAACAAGACTTTCAGAGACTCAAGGGTCCAATCAACATCCTAGAAACTACATTCCATACCCACATAGTCACATAAACATGTTATCATATAAGCATGCAATCATTACACTAAGTCTCTATCAAACGAGACGAACCCATTGTGATACTAATCACTTCCCACGTACCCAAAATATTCAAACCCGGTACGCTCTGATACCAAGTTGTCACGCCCTCAAAATTAAACCCATTAAACATAAAACAAGACATGCATTATTCAAAGAAAAACATTATATTATTTAAATCATCAGAGTATTACGAAATAAAACATCAAAATAAATGCCCTACGGGCTTACATCTTGCCAAGCCAACACTTGGACACATTTTCATGAGTTCTAACTCAAAACAAATAAAGCCCTGGGCTTGAATGTTTACATAATTCAAATAAAACAACTAAAACAAATAAAACAAGTCTTCAAGTCCAAATCCTCACAAGCTAAGTCTTTGGAGGTAATGAACCACCTGAACCTGAAAATGAAGTTCTCATAAAGGGTGAGCCACAGCCCAGTAGAAAAATACTAAACCAAGCATAAGAATTAACTAAAGCACTAGCATTCGATACATGGTTAACACAAGATAATAAATTTCCAATTTCATGACACGAACGTCTACATTGTCTATGACATATTGTCTATGACACCTTTCACTTTCTAATTATATCATTATGGCTCAGAACCTGGCCAACTATAATAGTGATCCAGATGTCACAAAAATAAATGAGACTAAAGCTCAAACCACAACACTTCCATACTTCCAACTGATACACACTATAATGATGTATCATATCAACAACAAATAGCAATATTGCTATTATCAATAAGCACACATATGAGTGATGCTACTGGAGTCCATCCCCTATCTCCTCCCAACAAATCCGATTTAGAGGTACATCCCCTATCTTCCCCTAAACCGTGGAGTTCATCCCCTATCTCCTCCAAACAACATGCATATGCAATGAAACACACAATTGCCATATACAACACATAATCAATACAAGTAATGTTCTGTATTAATGCAACAGTCAACAGAAGTGACTTAATTCCAGTTATACCTAAGCCACATGCAAGGTCTACAACAATCACGACTATCCTCCACCGATAGCCCAAAAACAGTTATTTCTAAACAAGAAATAAATATAACAATGAATGTAAAATCAACATTCTCATAGGTAAGTATTTAAACTACCCAACTATATCATTACTCTCATAATTTCCCCAACTTCATGAATTAAACCCAATTCCACATTTTTCCCTTAAATTAAGTATACAAATTAATCTAAGCCAAACCCTAAGGTTTCTCCCAAAATTACCAAACTACCCCCCACATACCAAAATACCAACACTTAGGATTAAAGCGTATAAATGGAGTAGAAAATCCCTACCTCGAAGCAAGAACCCGAAAAGAAGAAGACGGAGATGATAGCCCAAACTCCAAAGTGCTCCAAATCAACAACTGCTCAGATTAAATGGAAGCCCTCGACCCACTCTACCTTTTTAATGAAGGAACTAGGTTAGATACTCACTCTAAATAGATGAAACCTAGGAGAGAAGATGAGTTGGGAGAGAGAGAACTCGTAACCTAGGGTTTTAAAAACTGAAAGGGGCTGAAAAACTGTTTTAAAACACGCCGCGTATTTAAACTTGATAAGCCCGCCGAAAGGCATAAACACACCGCTCGAAAGCGTAAGAACAAAAACAAGGTCCGCCGAGTGCAATGATAACCGCCGAGCGAGATTCCCATTCCGAACCCACGAAGAACACACTACCCGCCGAAGCGTCAATAATACCGCCGAGCTCAACCCGCCGAAGCGAGTAAAACCCGCCGGCGAGAACTCTCGCCGCAAGTTTTGCAGGACCAAAAATGCCGAAGAATGTAAACCCCGCTCGAAGCCAGAATGTCCGCCGAGCGAGAGGCTAAAACCGGGCAATCAACATCTAGACTAAGGCTCAACCCAACTGCTCAAACACCCCCAACACATCCTAAACCTCGCCCAAATAGAATTAAAGGATGTCAACAACCATTACACAAGGATAGAATCTACGGAGCCTAAGTCCGGATACAACATCGAATGGGAAAAGACCGGGGTCGCTATATTTTTTATTTTATTTTATTTTATTTTATTTTATTTTATTTTATTTTTAAGAAAATAGATTCAGAAGTTAAAAATTAATATGAGAGTGGGTTGTGCCAAAATAGCCTGAGAACCATTGTAGTGATATAACAAAATAAAAAATAAAAAAATTGTTTATTCTATAAAGAGTTTAAAAAAATGATTTTAGCAAGGCTAATTTGATTTTTACTATTAGAGTTGCCCTTATGACAATGCTTTTGACATATTACTGGAGGGTGCATTTGTAAATTTAAGCCATTTTTTGGTTTTGAGAAACCATTTGGCTTAATCATTGAAAATGCTCTTAGAATATATATATATATATATATATTTGTTGATATTATTAGAATTAATTTGTTGAAACTCATAAATACTTCATCTCTGATTTTCTTGCCCGAAGGGTTGTTTAAAATGATCTAAATAAGTGTATTTTTTTACTTTTTAAAGATGTGTAAAAAATTAGAAAGGTAATATGACCCAAAAAAGATAAAAAGATAAATAAATGCACTTTTTAAGTTCATGCCAAACAAATTCTAAAACTTAATTTTGTTAGGTATACCTCTTTATTGGAGTGTGGGACCCAATTGGTTTTGGAAAAAGAATTTTAATTTGGCTTGGTTTAGGTATAATATTTTTATATATTATATTTGTGGAGGCCCAATCCAATTTGGATACAATTAGGGTTTGATTACAAAACCCTAAATTCATTATATTATTTTTATAATGAAGGCATTGTTGTTGGTTCTATACACACACAAGAAAAAAAGGGTGTATGGCTACAACATATTTAATTATTTGGTGAGCTTGGTTTTAGTGGATAGAGCAGCAGGTTTTGATCAAAATTTTGTGGGTTCTTTGTGAGTAATTTTGATGCTGTTACAGTCTCTGTTTTGAAGATAGTTTGGTTCGTTATTTTGGGTCTTCTACAACTTTGGTTCTGAAGATTTTGGTTCATCTATTTGGTGAGTTCTTTCCTCTTGTTTATTTGTGATTATTTGGAATTCACCTAAGGGTGGTTTTGTGAGACCATTAGTGTCTCGTTTGTAATCGTTTGGAAACTTATTTGGTTGATAGTGGAATCGGATTTCGATCCCGTGGACGTACCTCACATTGAGGGAACCACGTAAAATTCTTGTGTTGCCTTTGATTTAATTTTTCCGTATTAGTTTTTATTCCCATTGATTGATTTACTTGTGGGGAATCATCTATTTTCCCTAACAACTGGTATCAGAGAGCTTACGGTTTATTTGGATTTATTTATTTGTGTAAATCAATAGAGGGGAATGTGGGTCGTATGTCTAGCTTCAGTGGAAGCAATTGGGTAACTTGAAAAACTAAAATGGAGGACCTATTATTTTATAAAGACTTGTATGGACCCATTGAGGGTGATAGTGGCAAACCTGCTGATATAAAAGATGATGAGTGGAAAAGGCTTAATCGGAAAGCCGTTGGTGTTATCCGTCAATAGATTGATGACAGTGTGTTTCATCATGTTGCTACTGAAACTTCAGCACATGATTTATGAAAAAAATTAGAGAGTCTTTATGATAGAAAATCAGCCACAAATAAAGTCTTTCTGTTTCGTAAATTGGTTAATTTAAAATATAAAGAGGGCAGCCCTATTCCGGAACATCTGAATGAAATAAAGAGTATCGTTAACCAACTTGCTTCTATGAAAATTATTTTTGATGATGAGTTGCAGGCTTTGATGCTACTTAGTTCCTTACCCGAAAGTTGGGAGACTTTGGTTGTGACAGTTAGTAATTCGGCGCCCGATGGAGTTGTCACTATGGGTCAAGTCACTAGTAGCTTGTTGAATGAAGAAACTAGAAAAAAATCAGCCGGTACCTCTCATTCGGAAGCATTTGTTGTGAGAGGCTGAAGTAAAACAAGGGGGAGGAGTAAGACTCCTCATGGTCGTGATCAAAGCCGTGACAAGTCAAGAGATGGTTCTTTTTCAAAGAAAGACATTGAGTGCCATTATTGCCATGAGAAAGGGCACATGAAGCGGGAATGCCGAAAGCTCAAGAACAAGGAGAAAAGGCGTGACAAAAGTGTGAATAAGAAGCAAGAAGACACAACGGCAGTTACTACCGATGATCTCATGGTCGTTTGCGAGGATGATTGTATCAATTTTGTGGGCCAAGAGAGCAGTTGGGTGATTGATTCCGGTGCTTCTTTTCATGTGACTTCTCGAGTTGATTTCTTCACTACCTACACTGCAGGAGATTATGGCTCTGTTCGAATGGGTAATGAAGGTTTGTCCAAGATTATTGGTATGGGTGATGTTTGCTTGGAAACAAATTTGGGCTGCAAATTGTTGCTTAAAGATGTGAGGCATGTTCCCGACATTCGCCTTAATTTAATCTCTACTGGAAAGCTAGATGATGAAGGCTTCAACAACAAATTTGGTGATGGAATATGGAAGCTCACAAAGGGTTCTTTGGTGGTGGCTAAGTGCAAGAAGACTCATACACTTTATTCGATGCAAGGAAAAATTTGTAAAGGTGTTGTCAATGCACTTGAAGATGGTACTTCACCGAATTGTGGCACAAGCTTGGCCACATGAGTGAAAAGGACAAGTATTGTTCAAGAAAGAGCTTCTACCCGGTTTGAAAGGTACACATCTTAAAACTTGTGTTCATTGTTTGGCGGGTAAACAACATAGAGTTTCTTTTCATAAAAATGTTGCTTCTAGAAAAGAAAATGTGTTGGAGTTAATTCATTCGGATGTTTGTGGTCCTTTAAAAGTTAGAACACATGGTGGTGCACTTTATTTTGTTACTTTCATTGATGATTATTCAAGGAAAGTTTGGGCTTATCTACTAAAAACTAAAGATCAAGTTCTAGAAGTATTTAAACATTTTCAGGCCATGGTTGAAAGAGAAACATGGCAGAAATTGAAGTGCATCCGAACAGATAATGGTGGTGAATACATTGGGCCATTTGATAAGTATTGTCGCAGCCAAGGTATTCGGCATCAAAAAACAGTTAAGAAGACTCCTCAACAAAATGGCGTTGCCGAGAGGATGAACCGCACCATTGTGGAAAGAACAAGGTGTTTGCTTTCACAAGCTAAATTGCCAAGATCTTTTTAGGGTGAGGCAATGAGTACAGCGGTTGACTTGATCAATTTATCTCCTTGCTATCCTTTGAATGGTGATGTTCCTGAAAGAGTTTGGACTGGCAAAGATGTGTCTTATGAGCACTTGAGAGTGTTTGGTTGCCGAGTTTTTGTTCACATTCCAAAGGATGAGAGGTCCAAGCTTGATAGTAAGTCAAGACAATGTATTTTTCTTGGCTATAGGCGTAATGAATTCGGGTATAGATTATGGGATCCGGTCGACAAGAAAGTCATTCGAAGCCGTGATGTTGTGTTTCTTGAAAACCAAACAATTGAAGACTTTGGTAAAGGTGATCAACCGGAGCCAAAAACTAGTGATCTCATTGACATGGATCCATCTCCTTCATCTTCAGTTGATGATGAAAATGGGGGAGATGTGCAGCCACATATTGAAGATGTGGAGGATGATGCTAATCCTAATGAAGTTAAGCCTCAAATTGACGAAGAGCATCCAACTCAACAACCGCCACCACAACTTGAGTTGAGGAAATCTACAAGGGACCGACAACCTTCAAGAAAGTATCCTCCCAATGAATTTGTGTTGATTTCTGATCAAGGGGAGCCGGAGAGCTACCAAGAAGCAATTGAGCATGTAAAGAAAGGTGATTGGAAAAAGGCCATGGAAGAAGAGATGAACTCCTTACTTGAAAATCACACCTATGACTTAGTGAAGTTGCCTAAAGGGAGGAAAATTCTGAAAAATAAGTGGGTCTTCAAATTGAAGAATGATAGGGAGAATCTGAGGTACAAAGCGCGTCTTGTTGTGAAAGGCTTTGGGCAAAAGAAAGGTATTGACTTTGATGAGATTTTCTCGCCGATTGTGAAGATGTCTTCTATTCGGGTTGTACTTGGCATTGCTGCAAGTATGAACCTTGAAGTTGAGCAACTTGATGTAAAGACCGCATTTTTTCACGGTGATCTTAAAGAAGAAATTTACATGGAACAACCGGAAGGTTTTGTGGAGAAAGGGAAAGAGAAATTTATTTGCCAATTGAAAAAAAGTTTGTATGGCCTCAAGCAAGCTCCGCGGCAATGGTACAAAAAATTTGACTCTTTCATGATGAATAATGGCTTTTCCAAAACCACTTCGGACCATTGTGTTTGTGAAAATTTCCGGATGGCAAATTTATTATTCTTTTGCTTTATGTTGATGACATGTTAATTGTGGGTCAAGATTCTACCATGATTAACAAAGTTGAAATTGAGTTGAGTAAATCTTTGCTATGAAAGATTTGGGACCGCAAAGCAAATACTTGGTATGAAAATTGTTCATGATCGCAAAGAGGGACTGATTTGGTTATCTCAAGAGAGCTACATTGAGAAAGTTCTTAAGAGATTCAACATGGATAAAGCAAAGTCAAGAGTTGTCCACTTGCGTCACTTCAAACTTAGTTCGAATCAATGTCCTACAAGTGAGAAAGATAAAGAAGAGATGTTGAAAGTTCCTTATGCTTCAAAGCTTGGTTCTTTGATGTACGCCTATGGTTTGTACAAGGTCGATATTGCTCACGCCTGGTGTGGTGAGTCGCTTTTCTCTAATCCTAAAGAACATTGGGCAGCGTAAATGGATTCTAAGATATCTTCGAGGACTTCAAGGTGTGTTTGTGTTTTAGGGATGGTAAGCCCATGCTTGATGGGTTCATGGATTCTGACATGGCCGGTGATGTTGATTCTAGGAAATCTACTTCGGGGTATTTGATGACTTTTGTGGGGGAGCCGTGGCATGGCAATCTAAATTACAAAAATGTGTTGCTCTTCAACTACCGGCTGAATTTATTGCCATTACGTAAGCTTGCAAAGAAGAGTTATGGTTGAAGAAATTTTTGCAAGAGTTGGGTTTGAAGCAAGAAAGGTATGTGCTTTATTGTGATAGTCAAAGTGCTATTCACTTGAGTAAAAATTCTACCTTTCATTCGAGATCGAAACACATTGATGTGAGATACCATTGATTCATGATATGTTAGACTCAAATTGTTACAACTCAAAAGGTTCACACAGATGATAATATCTCGATATGTTGACAAAGACTTTGTCGAGGGACAAACATTTAAAGTGTCTAACTTTATGGTATGGTTGATGTCTCCACCTAAGTCGATAGGGGGAGAATTGTTGGGTATACCTCCTTATTGGAGTATGGGACCCAATTGGTTTTGGAAAAAGAGTATTAATTTGGCTTGGTTTAGGTATAATATTTTTATATATTATATTTGTGGAGGCCCAATCCAATTTGGATACAATTAGGGTTTGATTACAAAACCCTAGATTCATTATATTATTTTTATATTGGAGGCATTGTTGTTGATTCTATACACACACAAGAAAAAAGGGTGTGGCGGCTACAACATATTTAATTATTTGGTGAGCTTGGTTTTAGTGGATAGAGCAGCAGGTTTTGATCAAAATTTTGTGGGTTCTTTGTGAGTAATTTTGATGCTGTTACAGTCTCTGTTTTGAAGATAGTTTGGTTCGTTATTTTGGGTCTTCTACAACTTTGGTTCTGAAGATTTTGGTTCATCTATTTGGTGAGGTCTTTCCTCTAGTTTATTTATGTATTATTTGGAATTCACCTAAGGGTATTGGAGACCATTAGTGTCTCGCTTTGTAATCGCTTGGAAACTTATTTGGTTGATAGTGGAATCGATTTCGATCCCGTGGACGCATTCTCACATTGAGGAACCACGAAAATTCTTGTGTTGCCTTTGATTTAATTTTTCCGCATTAGTTTTTATTCCCATTGATTGATTTACTTGTGGGGAATCATCTATTTTCCCTAACAAATTTGTGGATATTCTAAAATACAAATTTAAAATTTCTTATCTGTAAGTTTATTTAGAATTATCTATGAATGATCTAAATTAATTATATGAACCCTACATAACATAAGTTAAATCTAAATCACACATTTTAGTTCTAGATAAAATTTTGAATTTTTCTTTAGTTCATAGCTTTCCACATTATAAAATATTTCCAAACAGGTTGGGTTTCTCTTACATTCAAATACAAATTTGAGAGAACTTGAGAGGTCATAAAACTTACCGCAAATCTCATTTTGATGATTCAAAGCATTCAATTTGAAAGCCCTCCATGTTCATCATCTAAAAAAAATAAAACAATCTGATAATCAAAAAATTTCATTATATTGTATTTGTCTTCAAAAAAATAGATAATATATTTTTAAAAATATATTTATTTGTTTTTTTAAGACAAACATGATAAAATAAAAAAGTTACAATTATCAGATTTGTGGGAGCCGAGTAATTAAAGGGACGAAGTCTGATACGCACAGGGAGCCGGGTGTTGAACGGCTCCCTTCTGCTCTGCCAAGACGCCGAGTAGGATCTTTGGGCCGAATATACTGGAAAAAGCATGTCAGGATAAATGAAAGAATACATAAACAAAAGAAAAAGTAGACTCTGGCCCCGAGGCTGAAAAATGACTATAAATACAAGAGCTTCAGATTTATAAAGGTATGTAAGAAACACTTCTATAAACTTAGTAAGCAAGCTTCGAGGAGAATCGACTTGTCCGCCGGAGTGCTAATTCCGCACCCCTAATCGAGTTTAGAGTTTTTGCAGTGACTAGCAGAGATCGCTGGCGCTTCCAGATCTCAAGAGTATTTCCAAACCACATTCACCACAATTGGCGCCGCCTCAGGAATACTCAGATATACCCATGAAAGACGTGACTAAAGATCCCCCGATACCCACCGACGAGACCGGACGGAGAGACGACTTCACTCCGGCATTTACACTCGGAGAGGCAACCGTCGCACAGCGACACGCCCCGCCCTCTAGCTCACCAACGGTTCTAACACAGAGACGATGCAAGCGACTATAGAACAAAGCTGCATGCATCAAACAGAGTTTGACAAAGATCATCGCTGAGAACGAACGCCTTTGCCGCGACCTGGCCTTAGAGAAAGCAAAGTCCCACCAGGCAAGACTCAAGGTTCTCGAGCGATCCCCAAAGGCGGGTCTCGACGAATTCGCCAATTAACAAGAATATACCGGCGGCCGCTACCAAAGGATTACGTTGAGGAAGTGACAGAGGACGATGTCGCCCAAGAGGCGCCCCGCTGACACCGCCCATATGATATACACGCCGATAGCCCCGATCAGACATACAAATTCAATCACTTCCAAGCCCTCAAAAGCGCCACCACCAAAGAAGCGACCGCCCGAGAAGCGCAAGCATCACCTTCGACGACTCGATTTGAGCGTGTCACACCCTCACGAGATCCTTCGTTGTTACGCTTACGCTGCATAGGTTTACCGAGAACGCGCCCTTATCGATCAGGAAAGTACTTCAGAGATTATGTACCATCGAACCTTCATCAAACTCGGGTTCAACGATTCGGATCTAACTCCGCCCCTATCCACTATTCGGCTTCAACGCCAACCCGAGTACTCATTGGGAAAAATCACCACCGCTCGCTACCGCTCGAGAACTGGTCGCGAATTTGGTCGCCGCTACTATCGCCATACAATCTCATCATGGGGCGATCGTGGTTACATACCCTGCAGGCCGTCCCAAGCACCTACCACCAGCTGCTACGCTTCCCAACAGTGCATGGCGTTGAGCAGATCCGTGGTTCTAATCGGCCTTCAAGCATGTTACCTTCGCCGCCAGACGCCAAGGAACTGCAAGTAAACTCCGCCGAGGTGCCCAATGAGAAATCCCGAAGACGCACGCCAACCAAATGAAAAGGCCACGGAAGGTTTAGACCGGTTGACATCGATGGAAGCCCTAAAAGTTTTTATGATCGGCGCTCGAGGCGTGTCGACAAGCAAAGAATCGATCACTTTCTTACTCGCAACCTCGACGTTTCACAGGACCTCAGATGAAATGCCGAATAGACCCAATGGCCTCGCAAAGATCACCTCAATGTCGACCTCGCAAGCCGATCATTCAGAAGGCCGGCGATCCTCCGCAGAACACACCGCCGCCGTTGTCGAGGAAGTTGACAAATTGCTTGACGCCGGCAATCGAGAAGTCACCTATCCCACGCGGCTCTCCAACACAAGGTGGTGAAAAGAAGAATGGCACCGGCGAGTGTGTGTCGATTTCACGGATCGAACAAAGCTTGCCCCAAAGATCGCTTCCCTTGCCTAGAATTGACTAACTGCCGATGCGACGCACGCCACCGCCAAGATGAGTTTCTCGACGCCTATAGAGGCTACCATCGACGCCATGAATCCAGATGATCAGATAAAATCGATTCTCACTCCAAAAGGAACCTATCGCTACAGGTTATGCCTTTTGACTAAAGAATGCAGGGCGATTTAATAAAGATCGGTCACCACGATGTTCAAAGAACAACTCAAGACTATGGAAGTATACATCGCATTTACATGGTGGTCAAATCTAAAGAAGAACAAAACCATATAGCCGATCCGAAAAGACATTCAACACCCCACGCAAGTACGTAATGAAGTCAATGCTTCCAAATGTGCATTCGGATCGGCCTGCAAATTCCTCGGCTACATCACAACCATCGAGGAATCGGCCAACCCGAGGCAAGTCACAAAGAATTTTGGAACCCGCCTCTGCTCACCAAAGAAGTCCAAAAGCTTATGGAATGGCCACGACTCAACAGTTCATCAACCGATCTACGATCGCAGGCATAATTCTTTCAGACATTACGCCAGTAGCTTAATGGTCCGTCAATACGAGGCGCCTTTAATCTGCTCAAGACCTACCTCCGACAAGACTCTTCTAACAACACCCGCCACCGGTGACCCTCATTTTATATCCGTCGTTTCGACAGGTGCCACCAGATTGTTAAAAGAGGAGGAAGGGCAAGTACCAAGGTACTATGTGAGCAAGGCGATGGTGGACGCCAAACACGCTACATACCGCTAGAAAAACTCGCCCTAGCTCGGTCATGGCAAAGAAGAAAACCGATGCACTACTTCCAAGCACACAAGATCAAGGTGTCGACAGATTTCTTCGACAAGATTCTAATGCGTACATCGTATGAGCCAAATGGGCCTTTAACTCGCCAATATGACATTCGGCCACCCAAAACCGCAATCAAGGGGGTGCTTGCCGACTTTTGTGGCCGATTCACAGGAGGGCTTGCCGAATTAAGCTCGGGGACCTCCACCAAAGGCCGGGTTAGGTCAAAGCCATTGGAGAGTCTACGCTGGGGACATCCGCAATTATATCGCGATGGATCGCCTAACCAATCTGGCAGCAAGCGCAGCGTAATTATGTCCCCAGACGGCGCAATCATTGAACACCAAGCTCGGCTTCAAGCATCAAATAACGAGGTCAATATGAAGCCCTTTAGCCGGATCAACGCACATGTTCTCGGCGATGGTGATGGTGTTTTGTGACTCAAAATTGGTAATCAACCACCAAGGGGGAGTATGCGGCGAGAGATGAGCGATGGCGCCTATATGAAAACGGCTAACTCGTTCGGCGTAAATTCGACCATCACTTAACTAAACCAAATAACACGCGATCAAAATACACACGCTGATGTTCTCGGCTTGTTTGGCCTCCGCCATCAACTCCGAGCCTGCCGCATTCATCGGCGGGCTTTCCCCCAACTAAGCATCGCCTCCGGAGGAGACCCACATCAATATCATAGAATCCGCCAAGTTGAAGGACCCCATTGTCGATTCCTTTCTTCCGAGCAACTCCCGAGGATAAAAAGAAGCACACAAGTCATAAACAAGGCTCATGATACTACCTTGATCCACAAGGGGACTTTACAAAAATCCTCTCGCCCATACCGAGTGCGGCACCGACAGAGTAGAGGAGCCGCCACCGAGATACATGAAGGCAAATGTGGTGCACACTGTGCGCCCTTGCCCATCTGGCGATAACACAAGGATATTATCGTCGACTATGAGAGCCGACGACAAAATTATGTCAAGAAATGCTAACAATGCCAAAAAGTTTTCCCCACTAACCCATCACCAGAAGCTTTGAATTAATCACCAGCCCCGCCGCTTGCTCTGGGGACTTGATATTGTAGGACCATCGCCCAGGCCCCAGGAACAAGCGATTTCTAATCGTAGCAACAGATTATTTCACAAAGTGGGTCAAGCAGAGGCTCTAACCCATATACGAGACCCATATTGCTGCTTTGTGTAGAGGAACATCATTACACGATTCGCATTCCAAGAGCATTGATCTCAGATAATGGCACTCGGGCTTGACTGTGGCATGTACCGAGAGTCGCGGCAAATACAGATTGTACCTTACTTTTCACGCCGGCTTACCCCAAAGTAACGGCCAAAGGAAGCTTCAACAAATCCATCTTGGACGGCATCAAAAGAGGGGAAAATGCCAAGGGCGTGGGTCAAGAGTTGCCAAGTGTACTATGGGCCCATCGAACAACATCAAGACAATCCACCGGAGAAACACCGCTTGCCTTGTGCCTAACCCGTGCAATCTTACCCTAGAGATCGCCTACCAACCCTCAGATCGCAAGCCTTCGACACGGTCGAAATGACATGATGCTTGCTTTGGACCCGGGTTCGATTGAAGAACGAAGAGATCGCGCCTTGGCGCCCATGGCTCGCTATCGCCAGCAGCCGCCAAGTCATACAATCGGCGAAGTCCAACAAGGCCGCCATAATCCAGAGAACCGGTCTCAAGAAGGTGCACCGCCGATCGGAGGTCGACCGATGGAAAGCTTGGTCCGAATCGACGGCCCCTATCAAATAGATTCCGCAGAACAGGGCATATCTGCTGTCGACATGTCAAGGAGAAACCCGCCACTACCGTGGAATTCAACACATCTACTAAAAATTTTATCAATGACCCGACTCAGGGCTTGATATTTGTACACAATATCCTCAGAATCCAAGATCTCGCTTACATGTTTAAGCTCAACACTTCAAAGTCCAATAAGTCTCCTGATTCGAGCCCCTTTGGTGCATGACACCTTAGGGCCGAACAAGTCTCCGGATTCGAGCGCCTTCGGATGTCACGATTGGCGTAATAAGTCTCCTGATTCGAGCCCCTTTGGTGCATGACACCTTAGGGTCAATAAGTCTCCGGATTCGAGCGCCTTCGTGGATGTCACGATTGGCATTAAGTCTCCTGATTCGAGCCCTTTGGTGCATGACACCTTAGGGCCGAACAAGTCTCCGGATTCGAGCGCCTTTCGTGGATGTCACGATTGGCAATAAGTCTCCGGATTCGAGCCCTTTGGTGCATGACACCTTAGGGCCGAACAAGTCTCCGGATTCGAGCGCCTTCGTGGATGTCACGATTGGCCGTAATAAGTCTCCGGATTCGAGCCCTTTGGTGCATGACACCTTAGGGTCAACAAGTCTCCGGATTCGAGCGCTTCGTGGATGTCACGATTGCCGAATAAGTCTCCGGATTCGAGCCCCTTTGGTGCATGACACCTTAGGGCCGAACAAGTCTCCGGATTCGAGCGCCTTCGTGGATATCACGATGGCACGTAATAAGTCTCCGGATTCGAGCCCCTTTGGTGCATGACACCTTAGGGCGAACAAGTCTCCGGATTCGAGCGCCTTCGTGGATGTCACGATTGGCGTAATAAGTCTCCGGATTCGAGCCCCTTTGGTGCATGACACCTTAGGGCCGAACAAGTCTCCGGATTCGAGCGCCTTCGTGGATATCACGACACGTATTAAGTCTCCAGATTCGAGCCCTTTGGTGCATGACACCTTAGGGCCGAACAAGTCTCCGGATTCGAGCGCCTTCGTGGATATCACGACACGTAATAAGTCTCCGGATTCAGAGCCCTTTGGTGCATGACACCTTAGGGCCGAACAAGTCTCCGGATTCGAGCGCCTTCGTGGATGTCACGATTGGCGTAATAAGTCTCCGGATTCGAGTCCTTTGGTGCATGACACCTTAGGGCCAATAAGTCTCCGGATTCGAGCGCCTTCGTGGATATCACGATTGCGTATTAAGTCTCCGGATTCGAGCCCCTTGGTGCATGACACCTTAGGGCCGAACAAGTCTCCGGATTCGAGCGCCTTCGTGGATGTCACGATTGGCGTAATAAGTCTCCTGATTCGAGCTCCTTTGGTGCATGACACCTTAGGGCCGAATAAGTCTCCGGATTCGAGCGCCTTCGTGGATGTCACGACATTGGCGTAATAAGTCTCCGGATTCAAGCCCTTTGGTGCATGACACCTTAGGGCCGAACAAGTCTCCGGATTCGAGCGCCTTCGTGGATGTCACGATTGGTAATAAGTCTCCGGATTCGAGCCCCTTTGGTGCATGACACCTTAGGGCCGAACAAGTCTCCGGATTCGAGCGCCTTCGTGGATATCACGATTGGCGTAATAAGTCTCCTGGATTCGAGCCCCTTTGGTGCATGACACCTTAGGGCCGAATAATCTCCGGATTCGAGCGCCTTCGTGGATATCACGACATGTAATAAGTCTCCGGATTCGAGCCCCTTTGGTGCATGACACCTTTGACGGCATCGCGCTTTGGGGCATTTCAACGCTTATACCACGTGGTGCAAAATATTCTAATAAGTGCCTAAATATTACAATAAAATGTATCGACACGCCGAGCCCCGCAACGCAAGGGGCAGATTTATTAATCTATTCGCGAAATATTCAACAATGCCTCGCCACCGAGTGTGAACTATTCGCTTTTAACGCCGAGCACCGCCCAACGAAGGGCGATTTATTAATCTATTCGCCGAAATATTCAACAATGCTCGGCCACCGAGTGTGAACTATTCGCTTTTAACGCCGAAAGCACCGCCCAACGAAGGGCAGATTTATTAATCTAATCGGCGAATATTCGACGACGCCGCCACCGAGCGTGAACTATTCGCTTTTAACGCCGCTACCGCCAACGCAAGGGCGATCTAGCCTGTGAACTAGACCTTTCACGCCGAGCCGAGCCATCCAAGGAACCGCATATTTGGTTTGAATTGATTTAACATTGTATAATTACAAAAATAAAACGTCACCATAAAACTACTAAACATCATCACATTGCGCATAAATTGCTAACATTTTATAATTACAAAAGGTATCAACGCCTATTGTCAGATCATAAACACAAAATACCAAAACCACCCGACAGAAGTACTTTGTGCATCATAAACATCAATCCTCCGAATCGCCTCCAATGGATCGATGTCTACTTGTTCATACGGTATTGGCACATTCAAATAAACGCCACCGCAAAGAAGGGCCCCGTACAACCATGTTTGAATCCTCGATTCTCAAACCGGAGACTCGTCCACATACTCATGAGCCCAAATTTTCCCGGCCAAAACTTTTGACTCTAAGACTCTTTCGCCGCTTACCTTCGCTAACTCGCCTCCGTGCCAAAGAACGGCTTTTTGGATAAGCAGTAGCCTAAGTCGCCGGCCTTCTTCTCGCCTCCGCTCTCAACTTATCCGCATCACGAAGCTTTTCCACCGCACTTCCGAGAAGCTTCCTCGCTTAAAACTCGCCCCTTTTCTTCCTCCGCTTTCTCGCAGTTTACTAATCTCCTTGATGGCGCCGAGATGGCGGCCCACATCGGCTATCCTACCAACGCCGCAAAAGAACAACTCAAAACAAGCATAACGCTAACAACGCTTGAATGAAGGAAAATCGTAATACACACCAAAAGGGCCGATCAAGGCTAACATTGTCGATTCAACCGACTCCACCAAAAGCCTCCGTGACGACCAGAATGACAAAGACGCTACACGCTAACGCGACCTTCGAGTCATTATGCCGAGGCATCCGATGGAACCGCATATTTCACCATCGGCCGAATCACAAAGGGCGTTCCCACCGCTCGAGGACGCTTGCCGACCGATCTTCTAAACCGACCTCATGATCTCTAGAGTGCCCGACGCCTCAACTTCGAACGGCTTCAACCAGCGGATTCGCACCCTTACTCGCGTCGCCTCAACAATTTGCAAGGATTTCGATTCAAGAATCGGAGGGAACGCCGAGATTCAAGAAGGCGGTTCGGTTGAAAGGCCTCCGCTTTTCTCCTTATGCCAACCTCTCCGTGATTCGCTTCTTAGCAAGCTTTGTCGCTTAACCAACCATGCCAGCAGAGCTCGAGACGGAAGGGTTATTCAGACGCTGAAGAGCTGCCACAACAGAACGCTCTCGCACCAAAGCGTATGACGATCGTCAATCCAATACCTCCTCGATTCGGCCCGAGTGATCTCGATGCGGCAAGCTGTACTTCCAGATTCTCCTAATCGGACCTTCAAATCCTATCCGCCTCAAATTTTTGAAGTCGACAAAATACGAAGCGACGAAAATCTTTCCTTTCGAATCGGTATATTTTCCGCAATAAAAGGTCGATACGTAGGCTCAGAGCAAAGCGTAACATGAGCCGCCCTTCCTCGCTTATAAAGATCGCGACGGCCAAATAATTAAGAACAACTCGATGTCCGAAAGAACGACGCTGCCGCTTGAATCTAGGACCTTTTTCATCTCGCTCACTGCATAAGAGAAGCCGTGAGATACAAGAAAATAGGGTATGGCAGATACAAATGTTCAATATCAGCAAAAGGGCATTCGGCGACCTAGTTCGCCCCTACGCCTAGGAATAGGATCGACGCGATCCTCTCCTCGCCATCTGGGCCACACGACAACCACCATGACGCTATCGACTCGCTTTTCCGTAGCCGAAAGCATAGTGATCAACCGATGATCTGCGTCCTTAGCTCGAGGAAGTAACGTTCGCGTCGCCAGAGGATCCGCCAGCATAACAAAGGCCGAATGGCAGGATGCCGAGATTAATACCAAGGCGACGGTTCAACGCTACGACCCCATTATAATTCTAAAGAAATTTACATCACCGAAGGATCAAATCCCAATGGCGAAGAAACCCTCGTAAGCGGGTGAAGGAAAGCGAACTCCTCGCGATCGACAAAAGGGAAAGACAATCGAGGTTTCTTCCTCCTCTCCATGTCGAGAGTGCGGTCCGCCACTAACGATAGGTGGACATCGTCAGAATGGAGAAATGACGCCTAAAATCAACAACTCGACCCGAGAAAGAAGGTCTCTTAAATACTTTGCCATAATCTATTAATTATAAGAATACGCCACGAGTAAACAAATTAGGAAAAGCTTCAGAGTTGAGAAGGGAAAACTTACAAAAGTGAAGAGTATCGCAGATGGAAGGGGTGCAAGAATGATTCAAGAGCGCCTAGCGGCCATACATAGAACATGAATTCAAGGACACTGTGCTCCAAGTCATAATGAATAGGCGCAATTTAAGGCGACGGAGTCCGAGGCGACGATTCAAGGGGAGTAATTAAACAATCACAGAATAAGTCAAGCCCCAAGAACTTCGGTTTGTAGTATTTGAATCAGAGCTAAGCACTCGCCCAACTGCTGCTGACAAGATGCTGGGGCAATTGTGGGAGCCGAGTAATTAAAGGACGAAGTTCGATACGCACAGGAGCCGGTGTTGAACGGTTCTTCGCTCGCCGCTAAGACGCCGAGTAGGATCTTTGGGCAATATACCGGAAAAAGCGTGTCGATAAAATGAAAGTATACATAAACAAAAGAAAAAGTTGACTCTGGCCCCGAGGCTGAAAAATGACTATAAATACAAGAGCTTCAGATTTATAAAGGTATGTAAGAAACACTTCTATAAACTTAGTAAGCAAGCTTTCTGGAGGAGAACTGACTTGTCCGTCGGAGTGCTAATTCCGACACCCCCGACCGGAGTTTGTATTTTTGCAGGTGACTAGCAGAGGATCGTTGGCGTCTTCCAGGATCTGAAGAGTATTTCCAAACCACATTCACCACAAGATTGGTTTAATTTTTTCATGAATGATATGCACTAGAGGCTCTACAAAATAAACGATTATGATCATCTAAACAGAACTCGTAATGGATCCCACGAATTCCTTAAGTCTTCTCAAGTTCAAACCTAAAAAGTATATGATATGTTTGGTGCAACTTATTGTAAACTAAAATTTGACAAACAGAAGACAAACCTTTAAATAATCAATTTTTTTAGTTCATTTAAGTTATTTTTGTCTAGTAAACATGAAAATGTTTGACACACCTAATTTATCACCCTATTACCCCTAATGCTGTGTCTAACAAGTGTCAAATTTTAATTTGTCAAGCATTTCATCATGTGGGGTTGTGGACGCCGTGCCTTTTTCAAGTCTAAGGCCCGTTTTCCACACCTACTCACCTTGACCAATAAAGAATCACCACTTAATTTTTAAACGGGAATTAAGAAACCTTTAATAATAAAAACTAAGTTAAAGATTAGTCCATCACAATCAAGAAAATTTTGAGTTCAGGAGTTTAGGTGTAGCGATCCCAATTTTGCCACTTCGCTGAGTATGTCAAGAATTGAGTTGCCCGATCACCATGGAGTTCAGGGGGAACGCTTGGCGGCTAAGGGTAATGCCTGTAGGTTGAGGGGCTACCAAGCAAATATGCAAAATGCATTAAAAGTTGCTTGTCCGCTCGAGCGGCTGTTTATGTGCTCGAGCAGAGAATGTTTGGTTTCAGAAGTTTGACATGTTTGCAAAAGTACTGGAAAAGTGTATTTGATGCTCAAGCGGGGCTTTCCATGGTCGAGCGAACATTGTTATATCAATTCGTGAATCTGATATTTCAGATCACTTTTGTATATCTCTTTCTCTAAAAACCCTTTCATCTTCATTCTCTTTACATTTCCCTACGCCAAATTGAATCAAAACCTTAATTTCTCAAGATCCATTAGAGTTCTGCCATAAGTTCTTCATCAAATTTGGTTAACTTCTCAAGGGTTTCGTTGTGTGGGATAAAGATCGAGTTTCAACACTGTTGATTTTGGGGGTTTCATCTCATTTCTTCTTCAAAACTTGAGGTAGGGATTTTCTTAGAGTTATATATATATATATATGCAAGATCTATATGATTTTCGAAATCATCTTTCGATAGTTGTAAAAATTGATTATTGATTCAAGAAGTTGAGCGATTTTGAAAGTGGGTTTGTCTCTTGTTCTTTTAAAATGATCTTATGGGTTTTGATCTTCGTTGATTGAAGAAAATATGATTTTGGAAAGTTTTCTTTCAAAAGATTTGAGTTATATAGTTTTGGTGAGAAAACCTAGAATTTGGAAATTTTTTTAAAAAGAGACTGAAAATTCATGAATGATATTGTTATATTTATTTTGTGTGTTAAAATAAATAAATGTTTGGAAATTTTCTTATTTATATTTATATAAATGATGAATTTCAGGGAATATGAGAATTGTTATTCATTTGGAAAATTATTGTTCAAAACGTTGAAATAGTCTTGAAATAACTAATTGTTGAGGATACTTGAAAATAGGGAATTGTGTTATTCCTTGGATGATAAATTGGAATAAAAGCATTTATATTCATCTTGTAAAATTGGCATATCAATTCATTTGATTACATTAAACTTTGAAAGTTGATTTGAAAACTTGTATTGAGAAAAGAATGTTGAGAAACAAGTTTTCATAGAATGGTTTTAGGATAAATAAGTTGGCTTGAGAGTCCAGGGTAAAAGACCGAAAACCCGCGTGGATAGGTGTCGAGCCTTCCGATTAATACCGGTAAAAATGATAATTTGGTAGTACTTGTATAGTCTACTTGCAGACACTGACCCATGGATTATCAAAGTCGATGCATACCGCCGTTGAAATAAATTGTTAAGTTTTGAACAATTGAAATTGCATGATATCATTGAGCATGATGGTTTTCAAAAGATGAAAAATGTGATTTATCTTCAAAGAGGGTATAGCATGCCATGTGCATTTCATCTCTTGAGACTTGTATAAAATATATATATAATTTGTTAAGAATTTCCTACTAGGCTTTCTCACCTTGCCAGATTTTTGTGTAGGAAAAGATGTGGTGATCCCACCCAACTAGGGGCGTAGAAGTATGTGTGTTGGGAGTACAATGCTCTCATTTTGCTGTGACTCTGTGTGTAAGCCAAGGGCTGTGTTTGTGTGGATTTGAATAACCGTTTTGTGTAACCATGCTCAAGCCTTGGAAACTTGTAAACCCTTTGGGGTATTTATTTGTTTATTTACTTGTTGTTGGATTAATGTATTGTTGCATGAAGAACTATTGTATCATATAATGTAAGTTTGGAGATTTATATTCGGTTTTCCTTGAAAGAGCCATGATTGTTGTCTTATCATTCGGGCTAGAAATTTGGGGTGTTACAACTTGGTACCAGAGCTACCGGGTTTGAATACTTGGAGCTCATGGGAAGTGGTTATTTAACCACAATGGGTTCATTTAGCATGCTTAAGAAGTGTTATGCATTTTGTGACTATGTGATAACATGCTTATATGACTAAATGGGTATGGAATTGGACTTTTGGGATGTTGTTTGCGTCTATTAAATTCCTTAAGGTCTTATTAGAAGGGTACTTGATCAATACTCATTCTACTAAGAATTCTTGATTTTTCGTGAGACGAATCTCATCATAAGAGTATAATCCGTATGTGTTTACATGGCTAGTGTGGGGTGAAATTTAATTGTTATATGGTAGAGAAATATATAGCATTATTGCGATCAAACGTGTAAGGCAAGTTGCGGGCACGTGTGGGTTAGTGTGCTAAATTAATTCTATTGTCATTTATAGGATGTCAGGAAGAGGTCAAACCCGTGGTGATAGAGGTGGGAGGCGTGGTAGGACTCGCCGAGGTGTGCATGAGGTATCGGTCCATGAGGTTTCGGTGCAAGAAGAAGAGTCCGGCTAAGCTAATGTGGCCGAACAAGTGGGGCAGGCGGGAATCTCGGGACAAGCGGGTCAAACCGCAATAGGGGCCCTAGCTTGAGAAACGGCAGGGGGTTTAAGAGAGTCTATGAACTTGTTAAGGGTGGAGAATCAAGCCCGAGAGAACACCACGAAGTCAAGGGCAAGTTTCCTTACTAGAGAGTTCTTGTGGGTCAAACCTAATGAGTTCCATGGTGGTCCCAAGCCCAAGAAAACGGATGAGTGGCTCGAACAAACTGTGAAGACATTTGAGATGCTTCACATCGAAGATAGTGAACTAAGAGTGACTTTAGTGAGTTACTACCTTAAGGGAGACGCAGGTCAATAGTGGAAATATGCCAAGGGTAGAGTGGAGCCGACATGGGAAGCCTTTGTGGTTGCTTTCCAAGATAAGTACATACCTCCCACTGCTAGGGAGAGATTGAGGCAAGAGTTTAAAGACCTCAAACAACTCTACATGCCTATGGCCGAGTTTGAGGCGGTCTTCTCTAGTTTGTCCAAATTTGCACCAGAGTTGGTGGCAACGGAAGAGCGCCGTTGCATTGAATTTGAAAAGAAATTGAAAACAAAAATTATGTTCAAGCTTGTCGGAAATATGATTCGGGAATATGACCGTCTTGTGGAGACGGCGACATACGTAGAAATTTCCATACAAGTCGAGGAGGAAAGGCTTCGGAGTTCGAGGTCTAGGGCCCAAAAGTCTCAAGGAGACTATAGGCAGAACAAGAAGAGCAGGAACACCTATCCATCCCAGTCCCAACCACAGCAGTCTAGATCCACTTTTCCTTTGCCTAGTGCGAGTCCGGGAAAAACAGCATCGAATAGCTTCTCGTGTTTCAAGTGTGGCCAACCGAGCCACAAAGCCTTCTCATGCCCAAAGAAGAGAGGAGGGCAGTTAATAGTACCACCACCTAACCAATCTCAAAGTCAATCTCAGTCTCAGAATAAAGGTCAAGGGTTTAATTGTTATCAATGTGGTCAGCCGGGGCATATAAAGAGAACTTGCCCACAGTTGGGAGCCGTATCTGGCTCATCAAGGTCGAGGCAGACTCAGAGCCACCAGTAGGCTCAATCAGTCCAAGCTTCGTGAGTTAATTAGGGAGTCGCTTCAGCTCAGTTAGTACAACAGGTCTATGCTCCGAGAGGGGAGCAAGTCAATCAGGGGCCACAGGGGCGCGTGTATGCTGTTATCGTGCCAGAGCAATTGCCAAAATCCTCAGTTGTGAGAGGTATGTTTGTTGTGTGTAATTTTTTGGCTAATGTATTGATAGACTCGAGTGCGTCTCATTCATTTATATTTACTGCATTTGCTTCTGCATTGGGGTTAGAGGTAGCATGGTTAGTGCCTCTACTCAGAGTAGAGTCACCTGTTAGGGGTGCAGTTGATTTAGACCGGGGTTATCGTGATTGTAAAATAGAAGTTGCTGGACGTCGACTTCCGTTTGCTTTTGTGTTGCTAGATATGTCGAGTTTTGATGTCATTTTAGGCATGGACTGGTTGTGTTCTTATCAAGCTGTGATTGATTGTTACTGTTAGAGAGTTACAGTGTGCACTTCGGGTGGTGATCGTTTCTATTTTCTAGGGAACCGAGTTTATATAGCCTTATCGCTAGATGTTGACCCTCATAGTAGGAGCAAGCTTAGTAGCCTTCTTGCAACTCTCTTGGATAATGAGAGTGACGGGGCTCGTGTTGAGTTACCAAGGATAGTTTGTGAATACCCGGATGTCTTTTTTGAAGATCTTACTAGTTTACCACCTCACCGGAAGATCGAGTTCTCCATTGAATTAGTGCCTGGCACGACACCGATTTCCATGTCACCGTATAGATTTGCACTAGCCGAATTGTATGAGTTGAAGATTCAACTTCAAGAACTTTTAGACAAGGGCTTCATTCACCCTAGTATATCGCCTTGGGGAGCGCCGGCTCTCTTTGCGGAGAAGAAGGATGGGTCATTGCAATTGTGTATTGATTACCACAAGTTGAATAGAGTTACAATTAAGAGCAAGTATCCTCACCTGCATTAGATGATTTGTTTGACCAACTTAGAGGGTCTCATTGCTTCTCAAAAATAGATTTGAGGTCGGGTACCATCAGCTTGAGAGTTCGGCAGAGGACATTTAGAAGACTTTTCAGACTAAGTATGGCCACTATGAATTCCTTGTAATGCCTTTTAGGTTGACCAATGCACCGCTTCCTTTATGAATTTGATGAATAGAATTTTGGGAATACATAGACTGCTTTTGTGGTCGTCTTTGTGGACGACATCTTGATTTATTCAACCTCTGAAGAGAAACACGATACTCACTTGCGGGTAGTGCTGGGTTTACTTAGTGAGCACCAATTGTATGCCAAATTTGAAAAATACGAGTTTTGGTTAACACAGGTGAAGTTTTTGAGGCATGTAGTGTCTAGAGAAGGAATGACTGTGGACTCCTAAAAGATAGATACCGTACAGGATTGGGACCCAAGAATGTTTTTGTGACAACCCTCACCTTTGATTAATGCTAAACTGTAACTGAGAATGATAAGTGACTGATTTGACTGAAATTCTGAATTGATTGCAAGAGTATATTGCTTTACTTACATTTCTATCTGTTTGTCATTTGATTGATCTATTCATGTTTTAAGTTTCGAACTGTAAATTGAAGGCCTTATCGGCGGCCGAATCTGAAATTGATTGGTATTTTATGCTAATTAGAATTTATGTGATTTTATGGTAGATTTAATAGAAATGTGATTTAGTATGATTAAATTTAGATTAAATAAAGCCAAATTACATTAGTTCAAGTTTATTACAATATTGCCATTAAGTGGGCACTTTAAGCCATTAATTGATTTTTCCTATATCACTTTGTTGCACCATCTCACCCATTTCCTCTAGAGACCAATTCGAGAGAGAAAGAGGGAGAGTAGGAGAAAATTTAGTTCATCAAGAATTTGGCTTGGAGACTTAGAAGATTTGGAGGATAATTGCAAATTGAGCTTCCATACCTTGATATTCAAGACCTAAGGTAGAGATTTCATCCTCTCATTTGTACATTTGAGTTGTTCTTGCATGGTTCATGGGATTATTGGAGGTTAGAGTCAACTTATGGTTTAAAGTGTTGACTTGAGAATTAATCCATACATACATGTACATATTCTTGAATTTTGAGGTTGTTCTTCATGAATTCCCACATGCATGTCCATTTTCTAGTTGTAGTTCATGAATTCATCATGTTTTGGAAGGATTGACTCATTTGATCATGTGTTAGAAGCTTTGAATTCAATTGAATACATGCATATTAAATGTACATCTTGTTCTTGAAGTTTATTTAAAATTTGTGTTTAATTAACTTACCTTTGGGCTTTGATTTTTCAAATTGATCTTCAAAACATGTTATATTATGGGTTTTCAAGTGTTTTCCAGAAAATGGGCCCAAAAGGTTGAGTTTTGAGGTGTTGAATGCTTGGTTTGAGCTTGGGAGGCAAATCTGGAAATCCCAGATTTTGGCTTCCACGCTCGAGCGAAGGATTCCACGCTCAAACGACCGTCTTTTGTTCAGAGCACCGCTCGAGTGAAGGAATGCTAGCTCGAGCGTAGATTGCAAGCTCTCAGGTTTTTGGTGCACGTATACGCACACTCCAGCGACGAGACCTACGCTCCAGCGAGGACTATGTCTCACACTCGAGCGAGCATCGAGCAAATGTCGAGCGGAGATTTTCAACATCTAGCACTTTTTGCATTTTTACAGACCGCTCAAGCGAGGAAGTCCACGCTCGAGCGACCCTACTGTTTTGGCAAGCTCGCTTGAGCGAAGAAAGCCACGCTCGAGCGAAACCCCTGTTTTCTGAAAATTTTGAAAAGTGTTTTAAAGTGCATCTTTGCATCCTCATTCCATCCTAGGCATTCCTAGACCTAGTTTAAGGCATCTTAATGAGGATAATGTTATAAAACCACACCAAGTCAAGATAGGGGCTAAGATGTTAATCCCAAGTGTATAACTTAGTGTGTGTTCGTTCTGTAACTGTGTAGGGTTGGCATCCGAGGACGCTAATTAGTTTGTCTATAGCCCAGTGCTCTGTGAGTAACAATGTTGTAAAAATATGTTCAATTATGAATATTTTCTGAAGGATTAACTGTTCTGCTTACTGAAACGTTATTGTTCAATGAATGAATGTTTGTCCTATTTGTAAATTGTATTCATGGCATCCATAGCAAATTACTGCTACTGTACTATTACTGCTATTGTTACAGAGATCTCTGTCGGTTCTAATGTTGGAACCACTACTGTTTACTGTTATGATGGCCATCAATTGACTGTTCGGTCTGTTAAGACCTACTGTACTATTTTGCTATTGGATGTACCACAAATAACTGCTATGGTTTCTAAGTGATTGATATGACTGTTTAAATACTGAAATGACATTCATTCTTAACCCCTTTACGCATATGTTATTCATTGGGCTTTAGCTCACTGTTTATATTTATATGTAGGTGTCCAGGCACCGGATTGGAGCTAGATGCGTTGGGTTAACTCCCTTTTTGTCAAGCCAACCTTTGTGCCTCACTTCGAGATTCCGAGTCTGTTCAAGCTAAGGCTGTTTTGGGGGTGTCTCAGTTTCACCCTTCCGTCTCTGTTTTGTAATAAATGTTTAGACCTGACTGTACAGTTATGTAAAATGGATTTGGTCCCTGACGGGGTTGTTTGTATAAATATGTTTGTGCATATGTTGTATGTATGTTTTGGTTATCCATGTGGCATGTTTATAAAAGGTCTTTTCACATTCAGATTGTCACAGCTCATTGGACATCTTTCATTTACTGTTTTGGCTTCCGCCAGCCCCTTACTCTATATTACTGTCATTACTGCTAAGCAGGCCTTTGGTAATCACGGATTACTGGCCGGTTACGATGCTAAACCCATAGGGGCGAGTTTGGGTCGTGACAGTTTTTGAAATCCAGAGTTTCTTGGGATTAGCAAGGTATTATCGATGTTTTGTAAGGGACTTCTTTAGACTAGCTGCACCTTTGACTAGGTTGACTAGAAAGGGTATCAAATTTGTGTAGAGTGAGACTTATGAAAAGTCATTCCAAGAGCTTAAGACTAGATTAACTACCGCACCGGTTTTGATAATTCTGGAAAGGGGTTTGAATTACACTGTTTATTGTGATGCGTCTGGGGATGGACTTGGTTATGTCTTGATGCAAGAGGGGAAAAGTTGTGGCCTACGGTTCACGACAATTGAAAACTCATGAAAAAAATTACCCTACCTATGATCTAGAATTAGCAGCGGTGATTTTTGCTTTGAAAATTTGGAGACATTACTTGTACGGTGAGAAGTTTGAAATCTTCTCCGATCATAAGAGTCTAAAGTATTTGTTTTCTCAAAAAGACTTGAATTTACGACAACAGAGGTGGATGGAATTTATGGAGGATTATGACTTTGAGTTACACTATTATCCAGGGAAGACCAATGTGGTGGCCGATGCTTTGAGTTGAAAATCTATGAGTAGTTTGGCAAGTGTGGCCATTCGGGAATGGATATGCTAGATGTTATTGGCAAGTTTGATTTGTACATGGGTGAGTCCGGAGAGAGTGCTACCTTGTTTACTTTGAATACTCAACCTACCTTAGTTAGTAAGGTCATAGAGGCACAACGAGGAGACCGTGATGTGGAATCAATCCGTGTTAAGATTTCCAATGGAAAATAAGAGAAAGGTTTGAACATTCACTTTGATCTAAGTGTACATTACCTAGACCGTTTGTCTGTACCAGAATCTTGTAGAGAAAAAGTACTTCAGGAGTTCCATCACTCACTCCTTGCGGTACACCCGGGAGGCACTAAAATGCATCATGATCTTAGTCGTCAGTTTTGGTAAAGGGGTATGAAACAGGATGTCGCTTTATTTGTATCGAAGTGCCTTACTTGTCAACAAGTGAAGGCCGAACACCAAAGACCAGTGGGTTTGTTACAACCCTTACCGATAGCCGAATGGAAATGGGAGCGTGTTACCATGGATTTTGTAGTTAGGCTTCCTAGAACACAACGAGGCAATGACGCCGTTTGGGTGATTGTTGATAGGTTGACCAAGTCCACCCATTTCATTCCGATGTGCACCAACGACTCATTTGAACGCTTGGCAGAGTTATATATTAGAGAGATAGTTCGACTTCATGGAGTCCCTGTGACTATTGTGTCGAATAGGGGTCCTCGTTTTACTGCTCGGTTATGGCAAAGCCTTCAAGAAGCATTGGGAATTAAGTTGACTCTCAGCACCGCTTATCATCTCAAACAGATGGACAGTCGGAACATACCATTCAGATTTTGGAGGACATGCTTAGAGCTTGTGTCCTTAATTTTAAGGGGCCTGGGGAAAGGCATTTATTATTGATTGAGTTTGCTTACAACAATAGTTACCAAGCTAGTATTGGGATGACACCATTTGAGGCCTTGTATGGCCGACCTCATAGATCACCGGTTTGTTGGCCCGAAGTGGGTGATGCACTGTTACTGGGTCCGGAAATTGTTAGAGAGACAATAGAGAAAGTTGTTCTCATTCGGAAGAGGTTAGCTACGGCCCAAAGCCAACAAAAGAGTTATGCCGATAAGAGGAGACGACCTTTATCTTTTAAAGTTGGTGACCATGTGTTTCTAAAAATCTCACCAAGGTGGGGTTTGATAAGATTTGGTAAGAGTGGTAAATTATCTCCAAGGTTCATTGGGCCTTTTGAGATCTTAGAACGAATTGGGAAAGTGGCACACCAGTTAGCTTTACCACTACAACTTTCGAGAGTTCACAACGTATTTCATGTAGCTAAGAACCAGACCCTTCTCATGTGCTTGATTGGGTTGACTTAGAGGTAGATGAGGATGCCTCTTACGAAGAACGATCAGTTCAAATATTAGATATCCAGGACCAAGTGCTACGGGGCAAAACTATACCATTAGTAAAGGTATTGTGGAGACACCATAGGGTTGAAGAAACGATGTGGGAACGGCATGCGGAAGTCCGCTCCAAATATCCGGATTTATTTGAAAATGCTTAAGTTGCTTTTCTTTGTAATATTCCCTAGTGTTGAGGGAAACGTATTTAAAGTTGTTAACCACATGTTGATATGTGCGCTGTTGTTTTAAACATAAGGTTGTTTAGAGTTGCCATTACTTTTTGGGAAATTTCATGTTTATGCGTATTTGGGAGGTTGTTGTTAATGAGATAACCATGGTGGAAATGGTAGAATTTGGTTGAGAGTTAGTATTGTGATTTGAAAATGAAATAAAGTGGTTTTGATCGCTAGAAACCCTTTGTTTGGGTAGTTTGATTTGAAATTTCGAGGACGAAATTCTTTAAGGGGGAAAGGCTGTAGCGATCCTAGTTTTGCCACTTCGCTGAGTATGTCGGGGATCAAGCTGTCCAGTTAGCTCACGAGGGTCCAGGGGGCAGCGCCTCTTAGCGGGTCCTAGGGCAACGCCCTGGCGGGGTAGAAGGGCAGCGCCCCTGAAGCAAAAATGCAAAATGCATTAAAAGTTGCTTGTCCGCTCGAGTAGCCGTTTATGCGCTCGAGCGGAGAATGTTTAGTTTTAGAAGTTTGACTTGTCTACAAAAGTACTGGGAAAGTGTATTTAACGCTCAAGCGAGGCTTTCCACGCTCGAGCGGACCATGTTATATTAGTTCGTGAATTTGATATTTCAGATCACTTTTGTATATATCTCTCTCTAAAAACCCATTCCTCTCCATTCTCTCTGTATTTCCCTACGCCAAATTGGATCAAAACCTTGATTTCTCAAGATCCATTAGAGTTCTGCCATAAGTTCTTCATCAAAGTTGGTTAACTTCTCGAGGGCTTCGTTATGTGCAGTGAAGATTGAGTTTCGACACTATTGATTTTGGGGGTTTCATCTCATTTCTTCTTCAAAACTCGATGTAGGGATTTTCTTAGAGTTATATATATATTTTTGCAAGATCTATATGATTTTCGAAATCATCTTTCGATAGCTTTGAAAATTGATCATTGATTCAAGAAGTTGAGCGATTTTGAAAGTGGGTTTGTCTCTTGTTCTTTTAAAATGATCTTATGAGTTTTGATCTTCGTTAATTGAAGAAAAGATGATTTTGGAAAGTTTTCTTTCAAAAGATTTGAGTTGTATAGTTTTGGTAAAAAAAACCTAGAATTTGGGGATTTTTTAAAAAAGAAACTGAAAATCCATGAATGATATTATCATATTTATTTTGTGTGTCAAAATAAATGGATGTTTGGAAATTTTCTTATTTATATTTATATAAATGATGAATTTCAGGGAATATGAGAATTGTTACTCATTTTGGAAATTATTGTTCAAAATGTTAAAATAATCTTGAAATAACTAATTGTTGAGGATACTTGAGAAGAGGGAATTGTGTTATTCCTTGGATGATGAATTGGAATAAAAACATTTATATTCATCTTGTAAAATTGGCATATCAATTCATTTGATTACATTAAATTTTGAAAGTTGATTTGAAAACTTGCATTGAGAAAAGAATGTTGAGAAACAAGTTTTCATGGAATGGTTTTGGGGTAAATATGTTGGTAAGTCTTGATAGGTGGTATAGATGATATTGAATAAGTTGGCCTGAAAGTCCCGGGTGAAAGACCGAAAACCCGCGCGGATAGGTGTCGAGCCTTCCGGTTAATACCGGTAAAAATGACAATTTAGTAGTATTTGTATAGTCTACTTGCAGACACTGACCTAAGGATTACTAAAGTCGTATTTACCGCCCTTAAAATAAATTGTTAAGTTTTAAACAATTGAAATTGCATGATATAATTGAGCATGATGGTTTTCAAAAGATGAAAAATGCGATTTATCTTCAAAAAGGGTATAGCATGGCATGTGTATTTCATCTCTTGAGACTTATATAAAATATATATAATTTGTTAAGAATTTTCTACTGGGCTTTATGCTCACCCTACAGAATTTTTGTGCAGGAAAAGATGTGGTGATCCCACCCAACTAGGGGTGTGGAAGTATGTGTGTTGGGAGTACAATGCTCTCATTTTGCTGTGACTCTGTGTGTAAGCCCATGGCTGTGTTTGTGTGGGTTTGAATAACCGTTCTGTGTAACCAGGCTTAAACCTTAGAAACTTATAAACTCTTAGGGGTATTTATTTGTTTATTTACTTGTTGTTGGATTAATATATTCTTGCATGAAGATATATTGTATCATGTAATGTAATTTTGAAGATTTATATTCGGTTTTCCTTGAAAGAGCCATAATTGTTGTCTTATCATTTGGGTTAGAAATTTGGGGCGTTACATTATGTATAAATAGGGAAGGTCATTAAATGATAGCACCCTATTTTCCCCAATCCGAAAATTAGTCTCTACTAATTTTTTAGTTTATGATTTTAGTGGTTAATTATTCATACAAATTCATTTTAAGCTCTAAAATCCTTAACTAACTTAAAACTATGTGATTTGAATAAAATGAACATCGTTTATTTTAGATTAAAGGAATAAAATCATATTTTCAAAAGAATAATGATTTTTCAATAAAAAAAAAGTGGATTTTTATTAATACATGGATATAAACCCAACCTAAAAAAAAATACTCATAAAAACATTCAAAATAGATAATTTTGCTTAAATAAGTAATTAACTTGGATTATTGAAAAGATAATACAACCAAGAACACACATATGCTATGAAGGATGAGAAGACTTACCCGGATGTTGCTCAAGCGTTTTACATGCAAAGATAGAAAATAAGCATAATCCCAATATGCAACTAGACATACAAAATGCAAACCTAAACTCGGTATAACGGCTACTAATGTGATTTAATGCACACAAAGCAACTAAAACATAAATAATGCAAACTACGATACACCGATGCTTTAAACTGGATTACATGCAAGACGATTACATGATGAATCTAACCCTAAACATGCTATTTTATTAAACTAAACAAAACATGCAAAATAAAGCAAAAAACTAACAAAATAGCTAACTTACATGATGATCATGCCATAATAACACCATAACTATGATTATATACTAAAAATATGAATTAAAAGCTGTTGAAATTAAAAGAAATAAAAGACTTACTCGCTGGTTTGCAACAAACCAAAGAACGAGCAAGAAAGATGTGAGAAAAGAGAAGTTTTGCTTGCTTAAAAGCTTCCCTCAGGTTCTAGCCTGACTTTGATTCAAGCTCTTAAAACCCCAGATACAGTTTGATATGTTAAAATTACTATAGGTTTAGGTTTTTCAGAATTAGGGTTGAGGGTGAAAGGGAGGCAAGTGTTTTCACTCAAAAATTGCTTAAAACTTGGCTAAATGTTCAACCCCTTGAAAGAGGGGAGTAGGGGCTGTATTTATAGGCTTAGGGGATGCTTAGGGAACACCTTAAGTCATCCTAGGGTTACCCCATCGCATTCTCCTTGCGTCTACAGAAGAAATGACACTAAAACAATGAAATTCTCGGCATCAGTCGGATGTGCACACGCACAAGACGAAAATGCATCTGTGGTTCCCTTTGTAAGGATGTGCACACAAACAAGGCATGTGCAAGCACATCCTTGACGACTCGTTGTATTTTGGATATATCTTTTTTATCCAACATCGAATTGAGGCGAATTAAGTAGCTATGGAAAGCTAATTCAAAGTAGAGTCAGGCAGCAGATGTACTGACCCGCCTAACCCAACCTAAGCCGAAGTGTTTTGGGTGGATGCGTAACACGTGGTGGACAAATACGGGTCTAAGATTTTCAATTTCGTGGGTTCGGGTCGAGTAGTGGATTATCTGCCACTTCCATTCTCGCACCCGACCCGTCCGCCCCTCACCTATTTTCTCCCTTTTTCCCTTTGTCTCGCCCCCATTTTTTCATTTCACGTTTTTGTTGCCCTAGGTTCTTCCTTCGATGACTCTCTCTCTCTCTCTCTCTCTCTCTCACACAAACACACACTTGAACGGCAACGAGCAACGATCAGAGATCGGCAACAGTGGCGGTGAGCGACAATCGGCAATTGGCGACAGTGGCGGTGAGCAACGATCGAAGCCTCGATTGGAAGGTATTCTTCTCTTCTCTTATCTTCTCTTCTCTTCTCATCTTCTCTTCTTCTCTCTTCCTCCCCTTGCTCTCTTCTGAACCTAATCCCAAAATCCTTTTTGATGGAGTGGGTACACAATTGATAAAACTATTTTTAAGCTAATTGATAAAACTAGCAATTGAAAGCAATTGATAAAACTATTTTTAAAATCTGGTTTTGCAAATTTCAGTTCTAATTCTTCTCTTATTGATTTGGGGTTTTTGCAAATTAAGCTAAACTTCTTTCTTTTATTTTATGGTTTGATTGTGATGGTAATGATTTCTAGGTTTCTCATTTGTTAATTTGTTGGTATAATAACTGTGATTTTGAATTTTCTAGGTTATTTGTGTGAATTATTGGTTGTTCATGTAAAGTTTTTTGTCAAATGCAATATACTTGTTTTTTGGGGATTAATAGGAGTTAAGACTCTATTTTTTGTGTGCGTTCTGTTTCCAACCTGGTAATTAAAAAATTAATGACTTGATGTCAATGAGAACATAGAAATTTGTTACTGAGAAATTGTGAATATATTATTGTCAACAACTTGTAATTTAACTTCATATTTGTTGTCAACTTGTGATTTAACTTCATATTACAATGTAAATGTTAGAAACACAAAACTCAAAATAATTTCATAAATTTTAGGCCTGAATTAGACCCAACAACAGTGAAGAACTACTTGAAAATTAAGTCAAAAAATGGCCCAAAATAGTTTAAATTAGAAAAGATTAACTAGCTCCTCAAATCCTAGAATTAGAATCATTTAAGCGATTACACAATAGGATTTCGCGTACCCACTGATTATTTGATGAAATGTTTCAAACTAATAATAATGAACAGAATACAGAATGCAGGAACAATTGTTTAATGAAATCTATTTGATGTACAAAATACATATGCAAGTGTTTTTATTTTGGTTAGAACTTATGTGTAAGGTGGGAATAAGAATTATCTATGCAAGTGAAAAATTATTTTGGCTGGGAATAAGAATTATTTATTTTACATATTTATGTGTGAGTTTTTTGTTAGAACTTTTCTGGTTCTATAATGGAGTTGAAAATAGGGGACTAAACTTCCTATCTTTTCTTTATGCAAGTTTTTTCATTTTGTGTACAAATATATGGACTGAACTGAAGTACTTATTATTGATATTTGATAGCTTCTTTGATAATCTTTTGGTTATTGATATTTGACATGTTTTTGTTTGGCTTTTTTTGTTCTTTTTTTTTTTTTTTTGTTCTTTTTGTTTTTTTGTTTTCTTTTGAGGAAGTGCACATGTTCAATTATGTTGAAAATTTGTAAAATTTTAAACTGCCAAACCGATTTGTATCCATCCGCCAATTCACTCAATCTACATCGACGGAATTGGCGTACAGATGCGTATTGATTTTCTCCAATCCGCCAATTCGGTGGACGGATGGCGAATTGAAGGTTCCGTGGCCGCAACCGACCCGTTACCACCCCTAATTCAAAGAGATACAATTCTATGTAAATAGAAATTTCCAAATTCTAACTCTTTCTAGGAGAAAATAGGCTCTCAATACAAACCAACAAACAACAATTTTGGTAAAAAAAATAGTTTTTGGCATGAGAATAGTAATATAGTAGCTCTAACAACTTCAAGAATCTCCAAAGTTGAAATTGTGATACCTTTCATCATTGGGAAACATTTTAATCACCTTAGTCTTAATGGACAGTCAAAATATGGTGTCTACAGTTGCCCCTCTTTGACAGAACTCAAGCAATCATGAAGTAATGTAGAGTGAATGTCAAAACTACGAGACCAACCCATTTGACAAGGCCATAAGACTTAAGACAGTGTTATACATTCATGCAAGTAATTAAACCCGCAAGTGTAGACGTCCCCGAACGTCCCAGGAGGGAATCCCGTTTTGTTCATTGGGCTCACTATAGTTCAAGACTCAATGTCACGGTCCTGTATCTAATCTCGCAGAGTGCAATGCAAGACCGATGAATCATCAAAGAGTCCAAATTCGGCAAATCGTTTTTGAAAACAGATTTTTTTAAAAGAAGTGTCAAACATGGACTGCTTTACCAGATACAGAGTCGCCACCTAAATATTTATTTTTGGAGAATTTGGGAAACCCTGACTCGTTGCCTAAGGCCACGTGTCCGTCATCACCAAAGTTGTCTCGGCTTAGGAACTTGGGTACGATTGGGAAAGGTCACTTCGTGAGCACCCCCGCTCGCCCGATCAAAGATCGGCCTCTACTAACCACGATATCGAGTTTTGAAAACATTATGCGTTCTTATTCCGGTTATTAGCCTAGAATTACTATGTGATGCGCACAGCATATAAATATAGACCGAATCGCCTGAATTGGAACAAAACATCTCATGTTTGTTTTTGAAAGCGGTTTGCTACTCGTAAGTAGGCTAAAATGTGGATTTGCCACCCTCGGGTGGGCTTAGAAAACATGATTTTGCCATTCTCAAGTGGGCTTAAAACACATATTTCGACGAATTGTTCTAATTTAAATAATCCAACCTTCACCCATAGGCATTCAGGCAGTTATATCACATAAGCACTTAGCCTCATGGTAAGTATGCTATCATGGCAGTCACTCACACGCATACAAGGATGCTAAAGCGTAAACACTTACCAAGTACTCCGAGCCAAAACAGAAGCTATGTTAGAAATCAATGCATGATCCTAACTATGCTGAGATACCTAATGCAACACATGCAGGATGCAACTAAGATAGGCTCGGCTATTCTAAGATGGCATATGAGATGCTACAGATAACATGTATTCAACTCGAAATTGAAATACAATGCAGTTAGTATAATGCGCCGAGCCCGGTGCATGCAAGACAGATGAATGGATGCAAACATGCAAGCATAAGTATGCTAATTGAAAGATACCCTAAACTAACCATCATAAGCTGGTAAATAAAATGGAGAAAGACGTGGGGTTGGAAGACATACATCACACGCATGCACACTTATTATAAGATTGCCCTCCTCGGAGGGTCCGAATAAATAATACAGTCCGAACAAATAATTAACTACTCTAGCTAATTAAATATTACAAAACCCTAATTAATTAACAAATTAACTAGGAAAGCGAATAAACTAGCATGCAAGCTATAAAATGGACTGCCTCAGCTCTGTTCCGAATGATGAAAGATGCATGCATGCTTGAGTCGCTTTGTCGGGAAATTCCTCGCGATGCCCCGATTTGCCTCTGTTTTGCAATTGGTCCCGGAATATTGTACAAAGCTCTAGAAGGCTGTTGGTTTCTGGTTTGCTGCAACAGGGACCAAGAAAGGGGCATGGCAAAGTATTTTCAACACATGTGTGCACGACCACTCTCCCCGTCATTGCACAAGCTCTAGGGAGTGTAGACCTCGATCCTCGTGCCATCAATCACGCATCTCGATGCATGATGGCCGGGGAGTCGAATTGCACGACTCAATATGAAATGGATGCACACATAAACACAACAAGGCCTAAACTCCATCATGGGTAATCCGGAGTGTCGGCTACCGGTAATTGAGACATGTTTCGTCACTTTGAGTACGAAACGCCCCTCGTTTCCCGTGTTTGGACTAACCCTACTCCAAACAAAATACAATGAGATGGCATACACAATGCGACTAACATGCAACCCTAAATGCAATGCAACCTAATCATGCTGGCATGCGAGGGATGATATGCACACATGCAACCTAGCATACGCAATGCTATGGACTGAAATGGCATACACGATGCACATGAGCTATATGGCATACACAATGCACACATACGAAGATGGACATACACAAAGGCATAATCAAAGCATACACAATGCGATGGTCAAAACATGCGACAACATGAACCAAATGGCATACACAATACAAGGTGGACTTAAACCAATATGAGTGGACCTTAGCCACACTCACATTAGTGGCCATATGATGGAAATGAGACAATCGAAATACATGCAAACACGCACGGATGCAAGGGACCGATCCTAAGGCACAACATGCAACTCTAACTAAGCATGGCAAATGATGAAGTATGGCATGCAAACACACATTTTCTAGCTTTGAAACATAATGTACAATGGTCCCGAATCATGCGAATATGTCACACAATGCATGCAAGATGGCTCAAATACCGAAACTAGTGAAGCAGGTTACACTAGAGGTACACAAAGCAATGTATAAATGGCAAAACTAGCCCCAAATAGACCCTAGGCAGGTCTGAAATAGTGGGAAAATGGCCCAAAATGATGACTCAACGTGCAAAGAAACGAAGCTCATGCAATGGTCCGAAAACGAGGCATTTATGCACAACTCTCAAACACGTTTAAAGAGTGGAAATCATGGGAATATGGCATTCATATAAGCTTTGAAATATGATGTATAATGACCCCAAAACATGAAAACACCTTAGTATATGCATGCAATAGACCTCAATCTCAAAGCTAGGCATGGATATTGAACTACAACCATGCAAAACAAGCATCATTCGACCATGAGACCCAAAAATAGAGTTAAGGCAGTCCAAAATATGCACAAAATTAGTTTAAGGCATGGCCAAAAAGTGCTAACATGAAAGGCCAAAACAACATGCAACATAGGCTAGTAAGCATGGTTTACATTACATGTATATGAAGCACATGAGGGGCCACCAAACCAGCCAAAAACAGAAACAAGGCCAGCCAAAATTTGACCAAAAACCTATTGAAACTCATCCAACACATGTTAGAATGAAGTGTTCCTTTGAAAGGCCAATGAGAGGGTTGTTCTACACATGCATGATGGACATACAAAAGGCAAAACCACCTCTGGACAGAGGTTATGATGACCCTAAAACTCACTGAAAAGGGCCAGAAATGACCCTAGGAAGCATGCAAGTAAAAGCCCCTTTGAAAGGCTTTGAAGAGGATTACTCTACACATGCACAATAGACATTCAACATGGAAAAAAAGGCTCTGGACAGAGCCTATACAGGTCACAAAGCTCACAAAAAGTGGCCTGAAACATGGCTTGAAAACATGCAAATAGGGGCTCCTTTGAAAGGCCAAGAAAGCTAGTAAACAAAACAAGGGGTGAGAGAGTCACCCATCTCTGATTTTGATGCTCAAAAATACATAATAAGTGGTTAAAAGGGCCAACAAAGCTCACAACAAAGGACCTAATGCATGGCCTAAAACAAGAGGAAATGAAGCATGCAATGGGGTATATGACCCCCAACAGAAAAATAGTCTTAAACAAACATGTTTAGAAGCTCAAAAAAAGACTTTTTTTAGTTTATGACAAAGCCTAAATATTCCTTCAAATGGAGCTAAGATATGAAGCAAAACAATGCTAAAAATGAGAAAAATGAGAGTTACCCTTGTAGTCAAAAGAGCCAGCAGCTTCTGGACCAAAATAGTAGCCTTCAACCTCTGAAAACCAGCTCCAAGGTGCTTAGAGTGATGGTGGAGGTGTTAGGATAGGAGGTGTAGTGCAATGGGGCCAAGAACTAGGAGTTTTGGACACCAAAAGAGAATGATATAGAGAAAGAGAGGTGTATGCCTTAGCCAAAATTTCTCAACCTTGGCTCTTGAGGGAGAGGCTCCCTTTTATACAAAAGGAGGACCATAGCTTCTCTAAGAAGCTTGGAGCAAAGAGGCCAAGCTTCTAAAGGAAGCTAAACCAAAAGGGTCAAGCTTTTTGAGGAAGCTAGACCAAAGGGGTCAAGCTTCCTCAAGAAGCTCAACAAAAGGTCAAGCTTCTCTTAGAAGCTAAGCAAAAGGGACCAAGCTTCTTTAAGAAGCCAAAACAAGAGGGTCAATCCTCGGAGGATGGGGCAAATGCCTCCCAGCTGGCGCAGCTGGATAGCACTCAAAGAGACAAAAAAACAGAAGGCTGGCCGACCAGTTCAAGTGGTCGGCCGACCACCTTCCCTGGTCGGTCGACCAAGGTCAAAAGGGTCAAATGGATTTAGGTGGTCGGCAGCCCTGATTGGTGGTCTCCCAGGTGAAAGCAACTCAGTGGTGGTATGGGAGACTAGAAAAAGTGACTCAAAAGCCAAAGAGACCAGCTTCCAGACAAGAAAATCGGCCGGCGGGAGAAAAGGTGGTCTCCAAGAGAATTGCTAGTCTCCCACCCCCGTACCACCTTCCAAACAATGAAAATAGGGTCCATGCCAAAAATGAACCCACACCGATGCAAAATGAGGGTTCGGGGGTCAAAACGCGCAACCGGAGGCCCCTAAAACTGACTATTAAGCACCGGAGGTGGCGTGCGACCACAAAGGTGGTCTCCCGGGCCACAGTGTCCCTCTAGGGAAAGGGAATAAGGTGTGTGCCAAAAACCGGAGCAAACGGAGAAAGTTAAGTGGTCCTGAACCGATGCGCACAGCCAACGGCTCCGAAAACTGAAAACTGGTCTCCAAACGGAAATAGTGGCCTACGACCACGAAACGTAGCCTACGGCCACTGAAAGATGGTCTTTGAGACCTCTCCCTCCCTTCAGGAAGAGAAAACAGAGAAAACAGGACCTGGTTCACAAACCGAGGCAAAGCACAAAAGAGTCCTGAAATCTGGAGGTAAGGCTCTCAGCTGAGACTCTGTGACCTCAGAACGAGCACAATATGCATCATCACCAAGCGCTCAATCGGCGACGTATGAGTCTTAAGGTCGGTCAAAAATGGGGTGTCTACAGCAAGTTGCCTACACATCCTTGATACAAGGAATCAAATCAATGTAATTCAGGAGCGGTTGTGCAACAGTTTATATGTGAGTGATTGTGTGTAACAAACAGTTAGGCATTCATCTGAGGATACAATAGTTGAAGAATGAGAGAATATAATACCTACCATACTCACCTTACCGTACCTAAGTAGTTTAATCCAATCTTTTTCTAAGTTCTCCATGTGTGTCCATTCTGCGAATACACAAGGAAAACAAACTCGAAGCAATAATACACACCGCAGTATGGTTAGAATTATGCCAATTAATGATGTCAAATCGTGCCAATTCTATGAGTTAAAAAGGATCACAACTTTACCAAATATCTACTACGATAGGACATGCAATATATACTACGGCATGCATTGATTTAGTCATTTTACCAAGTATGTACCACGATGGAACATGCAATACTTATAGAAATATGTACTACGACATGAGAATACCTAATATCAAGTGTGTACTATGACATTAATTTCCAAATATGTGCGAATATATTCTACGACATACGATACGTACTACAACATTCCAATATATGCTACAACATTCCAATATGTACTACGACATGAGATATGTACTACGATATGAATTTCCAACTATGTACTACAACATAAATATCTAAATATGTGCTTCGACATACAAGGTTAACAATCAGATGTATTCTACGACACACTAGATTATATGTTTTACAACATATTGACAATCAGATTTGTTCTATGATATACAAGGTTAACAACCAGACATATTCTACGACACACAAGGTTATATGTTCTACGACACACTGACAACCAAATATGTTTTACAACATACAAGCTTAACAACCAATTGTATTCTACGACACACAAGATTAACACCAATAACGACTGGAGATGTTCTACGAGGCATAAGGTTACAATGATAAAGACTAAACACATTTTACGACGCACAACAGATGCACACAAGGTTAATAGTCAAATATGTTCTTCGACATATTAAAAACTAGTTATGTTGTACAACATACAAAGTTAACAAGAAGTTTGTTTTGTACCATGACAAAATCATTGGATTGACTACGATGCAAATAGCTATGAAAGCAGTTACCATACGCATGTTACGATGCGAGAGAATTATACTCAAACAGAGAGAGCGAACACAATCAAGTGTACTTCGACACAAATTCACATAATCACACAATGAGCATTGATAATGGCATCAGTTCTACGAGGTCAGACATTCTTTCTAACCTTCTTAATTTTTAGGGCAGAAATCGCTCTTCTAGCGAGTGAACAAAAATGCAACCAAATTTAATGGAATGACCTTGGTTTGCTAAGATTTCATCTTTTTGCTCAAACAAACAACAATCTCTCTTAACTTTTGAAAAACTTGAGATACTAGGATTGAATGCCACTAGTTAAAAACATTTGATATTGTCGAACGCCACTGATGATCAGTGCTATTTCGTCATAAATCCACCGATATGACAAGTCTCAAAGTGTGTGAATTTGATTATGTTGGAAAAAAAATTTAAGTGCATGAAAATAGACTCCATTCCAATGAAAGAGTGCAACCCTTCATGGTATCTTTTCATTTTAAAGGGTGTGACCCAAAGGTCATGTCCCTTCTTTGTGCCTTTTTTGTTCAAACTGAACAAGTGCCAACAAACCTATATAAAGGTAGCTCCCATTTCAATTTTCTTCTTCCCAAAATTCTTTCCATTCTCACATACACTCAATCATCATTCATGTCTAAGTTTGTGTGAGTGCAAAGTATAATTCTAGTTCATTGTACAATCAAAGAGAGTGTTATCTTCATTTGTGGTGATTGTTGTATCATAGAGACAGGACATCTATTGTTCTCAAGAACCATTGAAGAGGATGAAATTCTGTCTTAAAGACACAGTGTTCAAACACTAGCCTCAATCACAATATTGTATTCAATCTATAGAAATTATGTAAGATTTAATTTTTGTTGTTTACTTTATTTATTTTAATTAATTATTATCAAAAATTGCTCCAACAATTTTAAGAAATAATTATTTCCCCTCTATCTATTTTACATGATTCTGGTTTCTGTATTATAGATAATAATTTTTTGATTAAATTAATTTTTGCAAATATTAGTATTGTGCAAATTGTGTTTTTTTAGACTTGTTTCTTATCTGATTGGGTATTTTACCCGTATTAGTTATCTTGTGGAACTCTATTTTGATTTTATTTGAATAGTCTTATGTATTCAGTTGACTAGTTATAAGTTTGGAATTTCTAGAACACGGAATTTTCTGTATGGACATTGAATATTGTTCTTACATCTTTGTTTTATCCATAGTAGTTTTTTAGTGGAACTCTGTTATTCTATTTTCTGGGTTTACTTGTTTTTCTTTGTAATTTTCCGTTTACAATAAAACTCTGGTTTGGTTTTTCTATATTGTTAACCTTAATTTATATATATATATATATTTGCTTCACCCAAATTCTTATTGCAATAGAACTTTGTTTATTGTTGTCTTAATAATTTCTATTATACTAGTTTATTTTGACAATTTTTTAAATTGTTTTGTATTGTTAAATTACTATATATATATTTGTAATTTTGTATATTTTGTATATATAGTTTGGAATCTTCTATTTAGCATAAATTCTTTTTTTTTAAATTAGAAATGGCTACAAAAAGTAATGTTACACCGAGAAATACTATCCCTACACCGGTTGTGTCTACACCAGTTGCTTCCATTCCGACGGTTGTTAGACATGGTCATGTTCTCGTCAATCATAGGGAAAAACTTGAAAATTTCAGTGGTACATATTTTAAATATTGGCAACATAAAATATTATTTTATCTGACCACCTTGAATTTGGTAAGGTTTTTGCGAAAAAAATGCTCCATCTATTAGTGAGAATGAAAGCGACGCACAAGTTGTTGCAGCGGTGGATGCATGAAAACATGCAGATTTTCTCTACATGAATTATATCCTCATTGGTTTTGCTAACACATTATACAATGTGTATAGTCCAATCAAGCTGCAAAAGCATTGTGGGATTCGCTTGATCACAAATATAAAATGGAAAATACAAAAACAAAGAAATATGTTGTCGGCCGCTTCCTTGATTTTAACATGGCGGATTCAAAAACATTGATCAATCAAGTCCAAGAACTTCAACTTATCCTAGATAAAATTCATGTAGAAAGAATGTGTCTAAGCGAATCTTTTCAAGTAGCGGTTATTATTGAAAAATTACCACCGACTTGAAGGGATTTCTAAAACTATTTAAAATACAAATGCAAAGAGATGTCACTAGATGATTTGATTATTCACTTGCAGATTTAAAAGGATAACTGTGGTTCTAAAAGGAAAAATGGACATCGTCTCATGGAATCCAAGGCAAACATTGTGGAACATAAGCCAAAGTTCAACAATAAGAAAAGGAAGCATCCCGGAGAGAGCTCCAAGCAAGGTGCTAAAAGTGGAGATAGTTAGAATTTTAATGGCAAGTGCTTTGTGTGTGACAAAATGGGACATCGTGCCAAGGACTGTTGCAACAGGAGGACTCAAGGGAACTACAAGAAGAAACCCGCTCAAACCAACCTAACAAAGGAAGAGAGTCTTTATGCAATGGTTTCACACCTAAATATATCTGGAGTCATGTCTGGAGTCAATTTGGTGGACAACCCCAAAGCATGGTGGGTGGACACAGGCACTGTAGACACCCCATTTTGACTAGCTTTAAGACTTGGGTGCTCTTTTTCGAGCACCCCATGATGAAAGTTGAAATATGCTATCTTATGAATTCCTCAGCAAGAGAGTCGGGTTCAAGCTTTAATCCAACCTTACACCCGTTTAGCCAAAATATTGTAAACCCCTTTTCAAACATTTCTGTAAAGTTTCGAGGCTCGTATTTTCAAAATTCAAGTGTTATATTTTCTTAATAAATTGAGTAAGAACAAAGTGAAAATGAGTGAAAAGAATGATAACTTTTTGGGAAAAAAACACCCTATTTTCTCCTTTGAAAAAACTATCTGGCCAAACCATTTTTTGTCTAGCCAGACACTTTTTTGTCAAGCCAGATGATTTGTTCAAGTAACAAATTGGCATTTTCTCCAAATTTTAAACAAATATCTTAGATATTTTGACTTTAAGCTTCCTTTACAAATATCTCAAATATTTTCTTTGCCTCAAAAGTTTATAAATATCACCCGTCCCACTTCATAGAAAAGGGTTACAAAAATTACACTCCATCTTCAACCTTCTTCTCCCTTTTTCCTCACTGTTTTTCACTGATGCACCACCCAAAACTCCATTAAAACTAAAATTAAATTTGAGAAATATTTCTATGTGGTTACAAAAATATTTCTAAAGGCTAAACGATTTGTTTAAGAGCCTCCTCCTACACTTCATCTTCAACCTCCATTTCTCATACACCAACCATCAAAACTCCATTAAAACTTAACTCCAAGCTTCTTGCTAAGGTTCCTAAGAACTATAAGCCATATCTAAAGGACCTTGAGGGTGCCAAGAAAAAGTTTGTCAACCAAGAAGTTCACCATCTTTCAAGAGATGAAACGTTTGAACATTTTCTCATATTTTCTCTCTTGTTCTTCATCTTTAAGCTTTGTTTTCATTATGTAACAGTTGTAATCATGTGGCAGGTCCTCATAGATGTGGAAGGGTTAGATTTAGCCACCCATCCATTGAATTGATAGCTTTTCCTTTATGTTCTTGCTTTCCTTAGCTATAACTTCTAGTTCTTATATATTTTGAACCCTTGTGGATGTGATTGAGAGTAGTCATTAGCCATCTATTCACAAGTTCAATAAATAAAGTAGTTTTTCTTGTTGTTACACTCATCCTCTTCACATATCCTATCTCTTAAGTGGATCAATCTATGTGTTTCAACCTATGCTCAATGATGATGAGTAGAATGGTTGTTTCATAGGATTGCTTGAGTGATTCTTGGGATTTGATGTTGAGAGAGTTGTGTTTTCTTTTCTTTTGTTTGTTTTTGGAAGTAAAATAAGAGATTTTGGGTCAAAAGGACATTGAAATCTCCCTTCTCAATCATTCGTGAACATACAAAAAAATGGTGGAAACATCCTTGTTCTATGACTAGATGAGGAGTTTTCAATGGCTTTGATGAATCCCTTGTTTTAAAAGCAAAACTTACACCAAGAAATGATTTGCATTAATCTACGCTTTCCAATTAATAGCATGGATTTGGGTATTAATTTGCCCTAATTCACAAAGAGATAATGTAGGTTTCTATCCATTTCTTGGGCTTGAATTTGTTCTTGATTTGATCTATTTGATTTTGTTTTCTTTAGCAAAATATCTCTTGTACACATCTGTTTATATCATTGTTAAGGGTTGTAGCCCATCTACCTCTTCCTTAAGTAGTTTCTGCAATGAGAGAAGGAAGAAATAATGAATACCCCTTTGAAGGTGTACATAGCTTCTGTTCTGGAATCCTTGCATAAATCCAAATTTTGCTCAAATGAGAGGTTCGATCAGCCTATATTCTGCTCAACTGGTCACTTTTGCCCATGGCCGGCTAAATTCCTCCAAGAACAGAGTAGACAACTTCAAAGGAGTGTTTTCTAGGTGGTTCTGGAGCTACTGGTTAATTTATTTTGTTTTATTTAACATAATTTGTTAGATTCAACAATAATTTGGCTAAACCTATTCATCATTGTAATAACTCCTCCAACCCCATTTCTTTTCTTTTTTTTATTTATTATTTATTCAAAATGTTGTAATAACCTCTCTCTCTTCCCTTTTTTCTTATTCGAATTGTTGTAATAATCTTCTAACCCCACGTCTTTCAAACCCTTTTATTTATGTGCTTTCTATATAGCATCATGTTTTATTTATCATATCCATACTTTGCATCCATCTTTCATGTATTGAGATTTGGCTAATTTGCATATATGGATTTCATCAATTCTTATGTAACTTTGGGTGCTAATTCATGTTTTGAAATGATTCACATATCATGTACTTAGCAAATTAATCTATAGTGTCATTCTTGTTTATATATTGATTAGCTAGTTGTATATAGGATCATGCATATGTATATAGCATATTATTTTTTGTCTTGTCACGAAGGAGTATTAGGTGAGCATTTACAGCTTTTTCATCTCGACTATATATGTTATTTTAATATGTATAGCATTCTACTATGTAGCTAAGTGCTTAAATGATATACCTCCTTGAATGCCAGTGGATGAAAGTTGTGTTACTTAGGTTGTAATGATATTGATTTGATATACATGTGAGCTCAGTTTTCTTTGAGTTGTATATTTATTCAAAAACCTTTAAAAAATGCTTAAAATCAAAGCATACCAAAATAAGTAACAAAATCTATACTTGTTTGCTTCACATAGTAATTTTAGCATTATTAATAACCGGAACATGGGCATATATTGTTTATAAAACTCATATCATAGTTTAGTAGAGGCTAATCTTTTGATCAGGTGAGCGGGGGTGCTCAATTCATGACCTTCCCCCTCATACCTAAGGTTCCAAACTAATGCATCTTTGTTATACCATATAATGGCTTTTGGCATGAGTCACGAGTTTTCTAGTTTTCACAAAAAGATTAGGTGGTGACTGAAATCTGATGATACAGTCCATTTCTGACATATTTTGCAATAAATGGATTTTTTATAAAAGTTATCAGATTTGGACTCGCATTTTCTATTTCACATTGCACTAGTGAGACAAGATCAGGAGATTGAGAGTCTGAATTGTTGGGCACACTTGGTTACCCCAAAAGCATCCTATAAGCGCTACTCACCACATTTGTTCCGAGAAAAAGATATTCTCATCATATCAAATAGCAAAAGATGAAGAATAACTCTACATGGGAAATTCTTTGACTTCCAAAGTTGAGGGACAAAGGAACGTGATGCTAAAGATGACGTCAAACAAAGAACTCACTCTCAAAGATGTGTTGCATGTACCAGATATTTAAAAGAACCTGGTTTCTGGATCATTACTAAGTAAGAATGGGTTTAAATTAGTGTTTGAGTCTGATAAGTTTGTATTCACCAAAAATGGAATGTATGTAGGAAAACGGTACATAAGCAATGGGCTCTTTAAACTTAATGTAATGATTATTGTTCCAAAGGTTAATGAAATTAACACATATTCTGCTTGCTCGAGTCTTCTTGTGTGTGGCATGGTAGATTAGGTCATGTAAATTATGATACTTTGCGAAAACTAATTTACCTAAATTATTTGCCTAAATTTCAAATTGATTCAAATCATAAATGTGAAGTGTATGTTGAAGCCAAATTAACTAAAGCACCATTTCAATCAATTAAAAGGAAAACTGAGACACTAGACTTAGTCCATAGTGATATTTGTAATTTGAAATTTGTTCAAACTCGGGGTGAAAAATAGTATTTCATTACTTTTATAACGATAGCACTAGATATTGCTATGTGTACTTGCTACGAAGCAAGGATGAAGCCTTGGAAAAATCCATTTAATATAAGAATGAGGTTAAAACACAATTAGGCGTAAAAAATTAAGGCATTAAGAAGTGATAGAGGCTATGAATATGATGCACCTTTTGTTGACTTATGTTCACAAGTCAAAATTTTGCATCAAACTATCGTTTTATACACCTCAAAAAAATGGAGTTGTCAAATGAAAACCGAACTTTAAAAGAAATGATGAATGCTATTAATAAGTTCAAGACTACCTTAGAACTTGTAGGGGGAAGTTATTCTTTCTGCCAATTATATTTTGAATAAAATATCTCACAAGAAAACCCTTCAAATACACTATGAATTATGCAAAGGCTAAAAGCCTTCTTATAAATATTTGAAAGTGTGGGGGTGTTTGGCTAAGGTAGCATTACCAAACCCTAAAAAGGTCAAGATTGGTCCTAAAACAATTGATTGTGTATTCATTGGGTATGCAAACAATAGTAGTGCCTATCGATTTTTAGTATATAAAAGTGACAACTCGGAGGTGCATGTTGATACAATCATTGAGTTAAGGAATGCTTCATTTTTTGAAAATATTTTTCCTTGCAAATCCACTCAAGAGATTAGTATTCCTAAACGAACTCATGGCATTGCATTTGATAATAGTCAAGAATTGGTTAAAGAAAACTAAGAGGAAAGTTCGAAGAACAACCTAGACGAAGTAAAAGGGCTAGACTTGAGAAAACTTTTGGTCTTGACTTCTGAACATTTCTACTTGAGAATAAGCCTTGAACTCTCAAAGAAGCAATATCAACTCCTAAAACTCCTTTATGAAAAAAAGTTATTAACAGTGAAATGGAATCCATCTTACAAAATCATACTTGAAAATTGGTGGATCTTCCATCAGGTTCTAAACCTCTTGAATATAAATGTCTATTAAAAAGGAAAATAAAATCGGATGGATCAATTAACAAGTACAAAGGAAGACTTGTGGTCAAGGGTTATAGGCAAACTAAAGAAGTAGATTACTTTGATACCTATTCGCTCATAATAAGAATTACAACCATTAGAATGTTAATTGCAATTACTGCTTTAAACAACCCAGAGATACATCAAATGGATGTAAGGACTGTATTCTTGAATGGTGATCTAAATGAAGAAATCTACATGGAACAACTAGAAAGTTTTGTTGTTTCAGGCAACGAGAAGAAAGTGTGCAAATTAGTAAAATCAATGTATGGTTTGAAACAAGCACCAAAACAATGGCATGAAAAATTTGACAACGTCATGATGATAAATGGATTTAAAATTAATGATTGTGACAAATGTGTTTATGTTAAAAACACTGAGAAATGTTATGTCATTATTTGCCTATATGTAGATAATATGTTAATTATTGGTAGCAATAGTGGACTGATTAATTTAACCAAGAAAATGTTGAACGCTAAGTTTGACATGAAAGATATAGAAGTAGCAGATATGATTTTAGGAATGAAAATAACTAAAACATCTGAAGGATATGTTTTTTCTCAAACTCACTATGTTGACAAAATTCTTGAGAAATTCAATAAGCATGATGATCATAATGAAAAGACATCTATGGATGCTAACCTTCATTTAATAAAAAATAAAGGTGAAAGAAAATCACAATTGGAATATTCCGAATAATTGGAAGTCTAATCTCATGAGTTGCATGCGTCCTGATATAGCATATGCAACAAGTAAATTGAGTAGATACACTAGTAACCCAGGAAAATACCATTAGACAGCAATAGTTAGGGTTCTTAGATATCTAAGATACACCCGTGACTATGGATTGTACTATACTAGATATCCAGCAGTCCTAAAAGGGTATTGCGATGCTAATTGGACATCTAACACTAAGGATTCTAAATTTACTAATGAATATGTCTTTACCTTGGGAGGTGAAGCGGTCTCTTAGAAATCTTCTAAATAGACTTGCATAGCTAAATCCACAATAGAATCTGAATTTATTGCTTTAGACAAAGTAGGAGAAGAAGTAGAATGGCTTTGTAATTTCTCAGAAGATATTCCAATATAGTCGAAACCTGTGCCAGTGATTTGCATTCATTGCGATAGTTAAACTGTAATTGCTAGGGCACAGAATCATATGTATAATGGTAAGTCTCATCACATTCGTTGTAGATATAACATCGTTAGGAAACTGCTCTCTGATGGAATAATTTCCATTGAGTTTATAAGGTCAAAAGAAAACATAGCGAATCTGTTGACAAAGGCTTTGACGAGAGAGCAAGTGTTATGATCATCGAGAGGAATATGATTAATTCTATCACTTAAGAGTTATTTTAATGGAAACCCAACCTAGTTGACTAGAGATCCCAAGATCTAGGTTCAAAAAGACAACTAAATTAAGATTACTCATTAGAATCACAATGGAGTAAAATTTCTACCCATTTCTATGATGAGATAGTGATTACAGTAGCGATAAATAGATTAAGCTTTGCTTTTAATGAGACTCATAGCTTGGAAATTCAAGTGGGGTATAGCAAGATACTCTTAATGAGAATCACCTATATGAGTGTGAACTGGGCTAGTTCTGTGAGAATTGAAAAGGCTAAATTCTCTAGAGCACTCATGAATCTAGGAATTATCCAAAGCCAAAATGGACACAACCGATACAACCAAGTTGCGTATAGAAATAAAACTGTGTAACAAGCTATTATCTCTGTTTACATCAACGACAGAATAGTTTAAGACATCATGTTCACTAATCAACCAATAAATCCAATAGTCTTTTACAAGGGAAAGTTCAAGGCCAAAAGTTACCTATCCTATGCAGGGTATTTCTAGATTTGTACTCACATAGTCTGCATATTGTTGTATTTGTCATTTCGTCAATTTCATTCATGTGGAGGATTGTTGGAAAAAATTTGTAAGTGAATAGAAATACACCCCATTCGAATGAAAAAGTGCAACCTTCTTAGTATTCCTTCATTTTAAAAGGGTGTGACCCAATAATTACGTCTCTACTTTGTGCCTTTTTTGTTTAAACTGAACATGTGCCAACAAGCCGATATAAAGGCAGCCCCTATTCCAGTTTTTTTTCATCTCGAAATTCCTTCCATTCTTATATACATTCAATCCTTATTCGTGTCTAAGTTCTTGTGAGTGCAAAGCATAATTCTAGTTCGTCGTACAATCCAAGAAAGTGCTATCTTTGTTTGTGGTGATTGTTGTATCTTGGAGATAGGACGTCTGTTGTTCTCAAGCACCATCGGAGAGGATGAAATTTTGTCTTAAATGTACATTGTTCAAGCACTAGCCTCAATTACAATCTTGTATTCAATCTATAGAAATTCCGTATGATTTAATTTTTGTTGTTTACTTTATTTATTTTATTTGCTTTAATTAATTATTGTCGAAAATTACTCCAATAGATTATGAGCCATAACTGACTAAGAAAGGAAGTATAACTTGACAATAAAATAATAATGACCTAACACTCTAAACAAGACTCAACACATTTGCTGAAGTGGAAATACTGGAATTCGGAGCTCTGAACTACCATATAGGCATTTCAATTTCTTACACTAGACATCCATATGAAGAAACACCAAGTATTGATAACGTTGAACTAGTGTCAAGTGGTAACAAGGTTAAGACCGAGCTTTAATACTATTTATGAAGGAGAGACTGCATATTTCATTGGTATCTTTCCCTTTTCAAGTGTATATCCCAATCTCACTTTTTCCTCTCACTTCACACCTTTATATTCTTTTATCTCTCTTTTCTTTTTTCCACATCTCTTATGTCTTCACTTTTCTTCTTCTAAATGTGACTCATGGTCGAGCTATAATGACTCTTTATTACCCACATTTTGGATTGATCAATGTATGCACCTAGTCATATGAAAAAGTGAGCTTGGTATTACCCCTAGTTGAGACCGATGATATCAATCCACTTCTTTTCTTGGTAGTCTGAAGGCAGTTCATTGGGCATTTTCCATCTTCATTTAGATTTCTTCCTTAGGTAGAATTATCATACAGCTCAAGGAACTTTTGATAACAATACAGATAGTCGTGATCTGTCCAGCAAGTGCAACAAATGATAGAACAAAGACTCAACACGAAGAAACAAAAGAAGAGAATATAACACAAATGACAAAAGACCTGACTCAACTGACACACCTCAAAATATACGACCTGAACTATCCATTTCCACACCCCAATTATACATAGTGCTCTAACAACAAGCGAAAGCTTAATTAAATGCCAACATGTTATATTAATAATATCCCTGTTAAGATTACAAGATTATTTCACATGCATTAATACATTCAATGATTTTGAAACCTAAATCTATGGCATGTGAGTGATAAAGATTTATATCTAAACTATTATGGTTTCATGCCTTAGTGGCTATAAGTTTCCAAGATTGTATTTGGTTACAACAAAAATGGGTCTTAAACCTAATATACCAAAGCCCTAGGCTTACACAAAAAAAAAAAAAAAAATGGAAAAAGCAAAATATAAAAAAATACAAAACGAGCATTCAGCTCCAACTTCCTTCCAAGCTATCTTCTTGGTGGAGACATACCATCAATACCTGCAATGTTTTTCTAGGAATTTAGAATGAGAGGAAAAAGATAGGTGAAATATGAATGAAATATAACTATATTTAACCTAATTTCACATACATTTTCATTTTCCTTTCAAAATTTTTACTCAAAACCATGAACCAGACAGATCATCAATGTTTGAAAGGAATTTTGGATCTTTTATTGTATTGATATACACTATTAAAAAAGACCTATACAATATTTGGTGGGAGAAGCAAGTTTTAAAATGGATCATCAATCATATTATAAGAGAATAAAAGCTAGCCAATAAAATATTTTTTAATTATTTAAAAAATTAAACATCAAGAGAAATAATCTATGGAAGATTTGAATTGATTCCCATTGTGACGCCCCGATTCTACACTATTGGTTGTAGTCAAGGAAGAATCACGAATGAGTCCTGTGGTCAATAACCAAGTAAGATCCCAGTTTGCCGGAAGAGTCAAATTAGCCTCCCTTCTAAGTCCGGCTTTCTTAGGCAGCGCACTACCCTTTTGACAGATCTTAAAAGGCATTGGCACAAGGTCTCATAAGTAACGATAAGGTTCATACATATACGTAAAATATAAATACATAACAACCACGAATATCCTTAATTCAATAAAACTTGTTCCGTTACATTACATCCTAAGAAAATTTAAATCTTCACATGAGTCTTATAAAACATCAAAAGGAAATTTCTAACTTTACTAAGATAGCCAAAAGTCTTCAAAGGTTTTAGGCTCTTCGTCTCCAGCTATAAGTTCCTCTTCGTCACCTGGCATAATACGTCGTGAGCTTTGAATGCCCAGTAAACACACACACACCCCGTCCTTTTTTTTTTCCAGTCCAATACACAATCTCAAATATAACAACAAGTAGTAAAGCATGATATCAAAATAGATAAACAAAGGGTTAAAAGTTAGATGTTAGTAAACTAGAAATCTCCCAAAGAGATTTCGTCCTCCCAATCACAAGAATCGGATTCAGATTATTCGGTATGTCCCCTCTTTTGCTGCTTTGTTGCAGAACTAACCTCGGATGCCTACCATCGGTTATCTACCGCGTAGGGCTAACCGCAGGGCCTCAAAAGAGACGATAATAATGGGCCTTGCCCAAATCCCTCCTCACACCAAACCACCTAGGGTCCGAATACAACCGCTCCGTTCAAGGGTTCCGAAAACCACTTGCGTAAGACTTTAACTTCCAAGTAGGGAACACATCCCAACAACCCACACATCACACATCATTACTCAAGTGATCGAAAATCCAATACCATCCCAATTAAGTTTTCCGTTGAGTTAAATGTTTTAAAACAAGGTTAAACCAATCTTAACAAGATAATAATATCCACATAAGCATGCATCATTAAGATGAAGGAGAATAAGAACATAACCATAATATGTACAACATCATGCCAAGATATGATCATACGCTAATAAACATTTTCATTAACACAAGAGCATAAAACACCTATGCATAACAAGATTTCCAGATTCGGTATCACAAAAGGATTAGAATAAAAGGGCTATTTTAGAATTTTTACCGGACTCGGCCTTCCTACGGTTCGTAGAGAATCTAATCTAGTTTCCAGAACATATTTCAGAAATGGGATAGCTTTTCTAGATTTTAAGTTATTTAGAAAACACTTCAGCGCTGTCCAAATTCGTCGATCGTTACGAAAATTTGATTTTTTTACAAACCGCTCACTGTTTTTCCATGAAACTAATTTTAGTTGAAAGTTAACTCCTTAAGGAAGATTTTGACATAAAATAGAGGTCCAGAATAATTTTATACTTTTTGCTAGAATTTTTGAAAGTGGCTGCAAAAACAGATTCTAAGGTACAATACCCAAAACAAGAAGATTTATGGGAAAATGGTTCCACTAAGGGAAAATTTTCGTCTCTTTTATGATGAAAACATAACAACTAACATATATCAATGACACATCTGAAAACAATATTTAGAACCCTTAAGAACATGTATTTGAAAAAGGAAAATGAAAGAGAAGGTTGTGTTGTGGCTTACTTGCTAAGCTTTGAATAAGATGGCTCTCTTCTCCCTTCCTCTTCCTCTCAAGACTTCTCTCTTGTTCTCCTTCCCCTCCTCTAGCCGAAAGTGTGTGTGTGAGTGTGATGCTTGTGTTTGCCATGCTAGGGAGTGGTGATATTTATAGGCAAATTTGGTGTAAAATGACATAGAAGCCCACTAGTTGGAATTGAATGGACAAGTTAGGATTTACTTGGAATTCAATGAATTAGGAGTGATTAGGGAGCTTAACCTTGGGATTAGGCAACACCTAGTTAATTCCTAGTTGAATAGTTTTTTTTTTTTTTTTAGAATACCATGATTATGAATCTTGAAAATAGGCTTCTCACTTCTCTCTAGGGTGGCCGGCCATTGGGAAGGGTGATGGGACCATTTTTTTAATCAATTTAAGTATTAGAAGCACATTCCTCAATATATATATTTATATAGATCTCAATTAATTGATGGTACTTATAGTATAAGGTATATGTACTAGTTTTGGAAAAAATTTTAATTTAAATAAAGAAGCGAGGACTTGAAGTTAAATTCATGTATTGGAACCTTACTTATGTAGAATTTAATTAAATTAGGCTAAGGAGCTTAATCCAGCTAGGATATTCTAGTTTTGATATAAAAAAAAATGCTAACCGATAAGATTCGAAATAATTCAAGTAACCAAAGGCTTTAAGAAAATAATTTAAATATTAGGGTTTTTAAAGAGAAAACATTTTTCAGGGGCTTTACAACATTTTAGTAGTACAAAATTTAAATTTTACATAGATTAATTAACCTTCTTTTTGATGTATAAATTAAGGCATAATAATTTTTTTTTAAATAATTCAACAAAAGTTGGAATTTTTTTTTTAATTTTAAAACTGATTAGTTAACTTTCTGTTTCAAATTTCTAAATTTAAATTTATAAATGGATTAATTAATTTTCTTTTTGCAATGTACAAATCAAGGCATAATAATTTTTTTTTTTTTTTTGAATGATTCAATAAAATTTATCCAATAGAAGATTTTTTAATTATTTAAACAATAAGAATTCTAGAAAAATAGTATGAGAATTTTTGAGTTTCACAAGACTCTTCTTATTAGAAATCTCCTTTTCCTTAATATATAGTATAAATTTCATAAGAAAACATATATTTATGCTGCTTTTGGATAATGATTAAAGGGAAAACAAAATAAAAACAAAAATAGATTTATTTTTTTTACAATTATCTAATTTTTTTTCGTATTCTTTAACACAACCAAAATAATAATAAAAAAATAGTTTCTTTTACTTCATTTTTATTTTTTATGTTTTTTAAAAAAAAATAATTGAGTATATAATGTTTTTTCATAATTTATTTTTATTTTTACTTATATTTTTATTTTTGTAAACATTTTTGGAATGTGTGATATATATATATATATATAAGTATTGAATAAGGATATCTATGCGGTCTAATATGGAGGGGAAAAAAATGAAGGATATTGAAAAAATTATTCAAAAATAAAGTGTATGGAGTATATTTAAATTTCGTGTGATGTATGGCTATAATTAGAATACATCTGATTCACACATTTTTTTTCTGAAAATATTTTAGATATATTTTTTAAATGGTATTTTTAAAAAATTGATAAGCACTGAGTAACAATACCAATGATGGTTAATAAGAGGATAAAAAAAATAATAAAAATAAATTAGGGATCTCAAAAAAGTAGCTAGAAAAATTATCAAAAAAATAAAGTGGTGTAGATTTAAAATTCATGTAATGTTGGTCACAACAATAATAAATGAGGCACTTTTTCATAAATTTCTTTTTATCTACTTATATTTTATTTAGTCCACATTATTTTTTTATGTTCCAATAAGTCTTATGGGTGACATAGTCACCAAAATACCCCTAATAATATTCACATTTACAGTGTGAATGTTTCGTGATGTGAATGTTCACATCGTCAATGTGAATGTTAACATGTCAATATAAATATTCACATTGTAAAATACAAATGTTCACATCACCAAATTGCTAACCGTTCAAAAAATATTTGTAAGGGTAGAAATGTTCATAAAATACCTATGTGAAAATTAGGATTTGGTAGATCAAATGTCCAAATAATAAGACCTATTAGAATATAAGAATATTTTATGGACTAATTGGGATACAAACACTTGAAAATTGATTTTCTAATAAATTTTCTATAATAAATTTGGTGCATATTTTATTTTTTGACAACTTTTTAAGATATATATATGTATGTATGTATTTATTTCGTAATGGAAAAATAATGCACGAATGAATTATAAAAATTTAGAAATTTGAGAAAAATATATTGAGATTTTCATTATCATTTAAAAAAAAAATTCATATTGATAAACAATTCAAAGATTCTCTAATTACTAGAAAAATAATTGAAAGTTATTGCCATATTGATCATTAAAATTTAAAAAAAAAAATTTAAAGAAAACCAATAATGTAATGACACGTATATTTCTATATTATAACAATTCAAAAAATTTTAAAATAAAAATTGAGATTTTTATTAACAAAGGCATCATAACACATTTTTACTTCTAATTTTGCTACGTAACTCGAAATCTTACGACTCAAGTGGCCCGAATTTGCTTTTCTACTCAACTTTCCGGTGTGCTCAATCTCTCTTTTTCATCCATCTCCCTCCTTTCTTCTTTGCTTTTGACTCTCTCTCTCTCTCTCTCTCTCTCTCTCTCTCTCTCTCTCTTTGTTCTCTTTCCTCTCATGCCATCATTCACTCCTCTTTGTTCCCAAACTCAAAAACAAGGAATTTCCAAAACTACCACCATCACACAGAGCTTCATTTCTCTCCATCATTCTTCACTTGGTTATGACCCTCTAAAAACTTCATCTTCCTCAAGATCACTCGTCAATGGCTACTAGTAATTGAATCATTACCAACGAATCCAAGGTCCTCTTCTCCTCAATGAAATGTTTTTTTTGATTTAAAAAAATTAGAAATTTTTACTTTGATTATAATGATTTTGACTTATCCCCTATTTCTTTGACTTGATTGTATTTAATTTTTTGACATTTTTCTTTCAGTTTCATTGTATGGGTTTTCAATTCTCTATTCTAAAAACTTGAATTGCTGAGAAATTCGAATAATTTTGAGTTAAGTTTCAACCTTTTGCACTCCAAGTGTTTGTGGCTTTGACTAACAGAGATGACTAACAAACCCCAGTATTCAATTTGATGCTAATACTTATAGAGTAGCTTCCATAAAAGGTGGGTCATTCTCTTTTCCAAAGAATATCCATGAACACTGAAATTACAAATCATCAGATTATTTACCTCCAACTTAGATCCAGATATATGAAGTAAGAATTTTCACAGAAAACAACAAAACCTAACAAGAATTTTCCTTCTCTGTTTCCCCTCTCTTTCTCTCACCTGGTCTCAAACCAGTTTCAGAGAATAAGAAAAAAAAAAAATTCAAAACGACGTCGTTTTGAAATTTCAAGCCACTCGAGACGTAGGAATCTCAAGCTACGAAACATTTTTGATTATATAATTAGAGTTTAAGTTTATGTTAGAAATGTGAGTCATATGTAGTGAAATATTTTTATATCACGTAATTATTAATGTGTTATTTTTTTGTATAATATTTAATAAAAATTAACTTTAAAGATAAATTTTTTAAAAAATTAAGGATTATTTGAAATGTTCTAAATAAGTGTATTTTTTAACTTTTTATGAAATATGAATTGGATTTGAAATGATGTAATAGATAAGTGATATAATTTAAATAAAATGATATAATTTAAATATGATAATGACTTTTTAATTTTTTTAATATATATCAACAAAATTGTTTGAGACCACTAGAATAATGACCACTAAGAGCTCTAAAAACACTGTTACCCCAATTGAGTTGATGTTTTACTCTTTGTTTTTTTTTTTTTTTTTTTTATGGACTGCCAGCTCATTAGAGCTGGGTTAGAGGTGATTTTTTTAGTGGGATCTAGCACTGCTGATATATCAAACAACACCTTAATAAGATATAAATCAATGCAGTGTAACAACCAAATATATTTATATATGATAATTGAAATTTTATTGGGAAGGAAGTTTGTCCGGTTCCTTGAAACTAGTAAAAACAAGATCTACCCGAAGTAGAAGCAGGGATTCTCCTCGTCCTCACCTCTCTTGGCTTTTTTGTGGACAATATGGGTTACACGAGACAAAAGAAAGTTGGGCATTAATGGTTTCGTTTAGGAAGTTGGGTTAAGATTTTTTGCTTTTTAATTTTTTTGGGTTATTTTAGTTTTAATTATAAAGTTTATTTGGTTTGTTCTTTTTTTTTTTTTTGGATATTTTAATTTTTATGAAAAAAATAAAATAATTATGATTTAAGTATAATATTTTATTTTATTAATTTTTTAATATTTTATATTTTTATAACTAAAAAAGCCACCAATCTCAAAAAGGTCAGATGCCTAAGAGCATCTCCAACGGTGACTCAGATTTTTCACTAAATCTGAGTAAAAAAAGACCCATTTCACCAAATTTGATACTACTCACTCCAACGGTGTACCAAATTCAGTATTTGTGCTTCGGGACAACCGAGTGGTCGACCGGTTAGGAGGAATTTTTTTTTTTTTTTTCCAAATTGTTTGCACCTTTTGTTGAACTGTCTGAACCTTTGCCGGGACAACCGGTTGGTCAACCGGCCGGTTGACCGGTTAGGAGGATTTTTTTATTTTTTATTTTTTTCAAATTGTTTGAACTTTTTTCTAAACTGTCTGAACATTTTCCGGGATAACCGGTTGGTCGACCGGTCGGGCAACCGGTTGGTCGACCGGGTACTCCCTCCAACGGTCCGTAACAGTGTTTTGATGAATTCAGTATTTCGTCCTCAATCTGATGAAGCATTTGATGAAATCTCAATCTGATATCATTTTTGGTGAACCGTTGGAGCTGTGAACAGTACCTTTTTCATCAGAATTTAAATTTGATATCTGTTTTGATGAACCATTGGAGATGGTCTAACAAGCTCAATGTTGATTTATTAACTTAAAAAAGCAGAGTTCATTTTAAAAAAAAACTTATAAGGTTTCATTTGGGATGTAAATTGACTTTTTAGTTTTTTTAATTATTTTAGTCAGGGTTAAAAAATTTGGTTTGTGAAGGATTTTTTGACTTTTTTGATTTTTTTTTGTGAAAGAAGAGTGTATTGATTATGGGTTGGATGTAATGTTTTGTTTGTTATGGTTAAAATAGTTTATTTTGACTTTTGTGACTAAAATAGCCATAAACCATCTTCCCAAATCTAGCCTAAGTAAAATACCAAAAAGTATGAATGTACTAAAGTTGGATTTTTTTTTGTAAGTTTATTTTTATCAAATAAATTAGGGCTAGTTTGGCATGTATAAATAAGTTAAAAAGTCAAAAAGTCACTATCTTATTTAAGTCATATCATCTTATTTAAATCACATCATCTCTTTAACACATCACATCAAACCCAACCCAAACCCACCAATAAATCAAAAAGTACACTTTTTTAGGACATCCCAAACTAACCGTTAATCTTTTCACTAACTTCTAAAGGAGAACTGCAATTACTGTATTTGTTGTGGAAAGAAGGAAAGAAAGAAAAGAAAAGCGTAATGAAATTTTATCATATTTACTTAAATTTTTATTTTATTTTTTAAATACACTTAATTTGGATGTATTTAGAAAGTAAAAAAATTATAAAGAAATTTTAAAATTTTAAATAAACATAAAAATATAATAAATTTTATTAATTTTGGATCACATCACCTCTCATATAACTTAAATATGTAAAAAAAGAAGGATATTGAATTTTTCAATACTAGTTTAGTTACTCTAAAAATGCACTGGACGAAAAAACCCTTGTCAATATTGTTTTTCAATTTTTGGGTAATTTGAAAACTTTTGATTTATACTTCTATTTTTTGTCAAATTTATATTTTTATAATCATCTCATCAAGATCTATCAAATAAGATCCATAAATAATATAAAATCTTAAAAAATAATTATGAAATTTCATTTGGGAGAAAGTTAGTGAAAAATAGTAAAATTTTACTAACTTTTGCATAGGGAACATTTCACTATCCAAACTCATTGAAATTTCTATTAACAAATTATACATTAAAAATACGAAAATTAATTACAAAAATTAAGTCCTTAACTTCAAAATTATATATAAAAAATTCAAATTGAGTGTTTTTGTAATTATGAAATTTAAGTACATTTTTACTTATTGTCTCAATGAAATTTGTGAAATTTCTCTGAGATGGTGAATTTTTATTATGCAATATAGAGAGAATAGAGAAAATTAAAAGTGAGACAACAAAGAGAGAAAACAAAGAGAGAAAGAGAGAGAAAGAGAAGAACGAGGCAAAAAAATAGAAGAGATAAAAAATATATAAATCAAATGAGATTGTGTAGGGAATTTCGTTATCATAAATAAATTTGATGGAGATATTAATATAATTTTAGTTGAGGGATGACAACGATGACAAGTAGTGATGATAGCAATGGCAGACAGTGGCTATGATCGAAGATGACAATAGCAGATGGTAACGGTAGTGGCCGATAACAATAGTAATAGCAGAAGATGCTATGATTGATCATGGCAATGGTGATGGTAGCAACAAAAGCGAATAAAGCTGATAACAAACGCTTGTCAAAAAAAGAGAGAGAAAAACACATAATGGCAATTTTAAATATTTTCTAATTCTCTTAGAGTTTGAAAATCCTGAGGATTTTAACTACTAAATAAATTGTTGTTATGTTTAAACTTTTACACGAGCTTGTAGATTAATGTCCCCGTAATTTTTCTCCTTTACTATTAATCTAAATTTTTTTCCTCGACTTTACTATTAATTTTGTTATTTTTCTTTAAAATATTTAAAATTTACTAAAAATTCAAAAAAAATTCAAAATTTTATTTTTAAAAATTCAAACTAAAATACTACTCCATCCGTCTCAAAATATTACTTTTTAGGAATTTAATAATTTTTTTAATAATACAATTATTACATTTCAAAAATATTAATTTTTCAAAATTACATTTTAATAGTAAATTATTACTTTTAAGTGTAATTAGTTTTTTGAAAATATTTTTTAGAAAATTTTACTTTTTTATTTTCCGTATTTTTTTATTTTTATCGAATTTTTTAATATTTTAAAAAACTTTTTAAATTTTTAGATACACCTAACATAAATATACTTAAAAATTATAATTTTCGTGCAAAAATAAATACACTTAAAAATTATAATTTTCGTGCAAAAATTTTTTAAAAAAATCACTAAATACCAAAAATATATAAAGATTATGAAAATTCCGTATATTTTTGTGTATTTATTAATTTTTTAAAATATTTTTTTCATATATATTTTACTTTTTAAATACATCTAAGTAAAGTGCATTTTAAAAAGTTTTTAAAATGTATAAAGATTTTTTGCACAAAAATTATAATTTTTAAGTGTATTTAAATACCAAAAATATATAAAGATTATGAAAATTCTGTATATTTCTGTATATTTATTAATTTTTTAAAATATTTTTTTCACAAATATTTTACTTTTTAGATACATCTAAGCAAGGTGCATTTAAAAAAGTTTTTAAAATGTATAAAATTTTCACTAAAAACAAATAAAATATGAAAAATAAAAAAATTTAGTTTTCAAAAAATAAAATTTAAAAAACTGAATCTAAATATACTGATTAATATTAATAAATTTTAAAAAATAACAAAATAAAAAATTTATATTATTTTAATTTTAAATTTTTAAAAAATAAATTAATATTTTAAGGTAATAAAAAATATAAGAGAGAGAGAGAGAGTAACTACCCATAATTGATGATTCTTCTGCTGCTGTCCTTATCTCCATCCTCTTTTTATCTCAGTAAGTACTCCCTTACCTACAGAGAGACCCACAGAGACTAGAGAGAGAGACACTGATATTAATTAGCACAACCTTTCTCTCTCTTCACCAAAATACTACCAATACTCTCTACCCCGACTCCTTATTCCCAACCCCAACTATCAACTCCACCGTTCGATTCATATCTTCAGAACATCCTAAAAATGCATCACTGACATTTCAACCGGACGATGCTTTCACGCGCTCAGTCAAGACTTGTTTGAGCGCGTGACCAAAGTACCCAAAGAGCGTTAGCTGTCAAAAATTTTTAACTTTGGGAAACGGTAGTACGTGTGACGGCCGCTGCAACCTTCTGCTCCCCCTGCAGGCTGCACCACAGCATATAAACTAACGTCTCTTCACCGCCGTTTGCCTTTCCATAATTTATTCGGTGCTCCAAGGGCACATCTACATACTGTTCCGAATCTAATATGATTGCTATAACAATTCCAATTCGTAACTCGAATTCGGAGCAGAGGAAGAAGAGAAGAAGCAGAAGGAGGGAGGAGGAGGAGGAGGAGGAAGGAGGGAGGAGGAGGAGGAGGACTGGAGGGGAGGGGAGGGGCCATAAAAATGGGGCTGGAGAACTGCGCGGGGCTACGACGAGCTGCGGCGGGGTTACGATGATCAGAGCTGCTGCGACGATCGGCGGCATGCTGCAACGATCGGCGGCGGCGGCAGGGGCTTCTCTTCTCTCCTCTCCTTCTTCTCTCGTCTATGTTGCTTGATTCAACGAAGAAGAAGAAGGAAAGAAAGAAAGAAAATGAAGAGAAAGAAGAGAAAGAAAAAAAAAAAATCGAAACCCAAAACAACGTCGTTTTGGGTTTCGAGCCGAATTTAAGCCACGGAATTCGAGCTACCAGGAATTTTTCTTGCTGTAAATGGTAGAATTCACTGAGATTTAGGGTTGGTTTGAGATGTTCTAAAAAAGTGCACTTTTTGACTTGTTGGTTTATATGGGTTGGGTTTGGTTTGGGTTGGGTTTGGTTTGGGTTGAGTTTGATGTGATGTGTTAGAGAGGTGATGTGATTTAAATAAGATGATGTGGCTTAAATAGGATAGTGACTTTTTTATTTTTGTATTATTTAGTAGATGCCAATCTGCCCCAAGGTGAAGTCATTTTTTTAATATGATAAAGGATTTGGTATAGTTGGTCGTGATAGTGTAGTGGTTCTACCCCCCTCTTTTCCTCCCACCCCCAAAAAAAAATAGATGTTGCGGAGACAGGATTTGAACCCGTGACCTTAAGGTTATGAGCCTTGCAAGCTACCAAACTGCTCTACCCCGCGCTGAAGAGAATAACTGAAAACTAATAAAAAAACTAGGATTGAATGTGCCTCTCTACCCTATCTGTACAAATAGAATAGCCTATTTGGCATCTACTAAATAATACAAAAAGTTAAAAAGTCATTATCCTATTTAAGTCACATCATCTTATTTAAATCACATCACTTCTCTAACATATCACATCAAACCAATCCAAACCCAACCCATATAAGGCCTAGTTTGGGATCTACTATATAATCCATCTTTTCATCTTTTTATCTTTTTTCCATCACATCACCTCTCTACTTTTCTGCACATCTTTTCGTAAAAAGACAAAAAGTGCACTTTTTTAGGACACATCAAACCAACCCTAGCCAATAAGTAAAAAAGTGTATTTTTTTAAAACATCCCAAACCAATCCTTAGTTGTTGTTTGGGATGATCTAAATAAGTGTATTTTTTGTCTTTTTACTAAAAAATGTGCAGAAAAGTAAAAAGATGATGTGATGGAAAAAATATAAAAAGATGAATTATATAGGGGATGTTAAACCACCTCTTAAGATGAAAGGAAAAGTCTGGATCCATAATTAGGAGTCTCATATTTTACACAAAATCAGTATGGAGTGTTTGGAAAGTTGTTATTTTAGTAAGGGGTTGTTTGAGATGATATAAATAAGTGTACTTTTTGTCTTTTTACGCAAAGATGTGCAGAAAAGTGAGAGGTGATATAATGAAAAGAAGATAAAAAGATGAATTATTTTTAGGTTGCCAAACTTGGCCTAAATTATTTTAATTTTTGACTATTTTAATAAGTTAAAATTTTTATGTTTAAAAAAATAACTGAATTTTTTTAATGATTATAGGTTTAATGTGATATTTTGTCTTATTTTAGTCATTATTTGACACGATCTAAAAAAGTCAAAAAGTCACTATCCTATTTAAGTCACATTACCTCTCTAACACATCACTTCAAACCCAACCTATACTTGATAAAAAGTAACAAAGTATACTTATTTAAATCATCCAAAACTAATCATTATTTTAATTTAATTTAATTAATTAATTTATATATATATATATATATATTTAGATTTTAGCCTAAAAGAGGCAACAAATTTTCTTTTCAAACACCATATGTACGGTGAGGATTATAAATTGATGAAGTGTAAAGTTTACAAGTAAAATGAATTTAGAAAATAAATGCTTTTAAGGGATTGTTTGGAATGATCTAAATAAATGTATTTTTTGTCGTTTTACAAAAAAATATACAGAAAAGTAGAGAGATGATATGATGAAAAAAAATAAAAAGATAAAAAGATAGATTATTTTGTGTATGCTAAACTTGGCCTAAATTTTATTTTTGAGTAATGTTAGAGATTTTAAATAATTTATTAAATGTTTTATCAAACTTCTTATATGAGTGTGTGATCCATAGACATGTGAGTTTGTATGAGTCTCATACCCATTTGAAAGATTTAGGTTTCGTTTGCGCAGTGATTGACTTTTTGATTTTTTTTGACTATTTTAACTTGGGATTAAAAAACCTGATTTGGGAATAGCATTTGGCTTTTTTAATCTTTTTGGCTTTTAACATGTTAATTAGTAATTTTTTGGCTATTTGACTAAAATATGAGCTAAAAAAATTAGTATTTGGGATGAATTTTTAGTTTTTTACGAAAAGATGTACAAAAAGTAGAGAGAAAAATGAATCTTTGATTTTTTGGTATAAGTTATTGATTTTTTGATTTTTTTTAGTAACTTTTAGGCTAAAATAGTCATTTGCCAAATGAGGCCTTAGGCCTCGTTAGGAAACATGCTAATTTAGTAACTTTTTGACTATTTGAATAAAATATGAGCTTAAAAAAAGTAGTATGTTTGGGATGATTTTTTGGCTTTTTACGAAAAGATATGCAAAAAGTAAAGAGAAAAGAGAATCTTTGACTTTTTGGTATTGGTTGTTATTTTTTGGCTAATTTAGGCCTCGTTTGGGAAGCATCATTTTTAGCCAAAAAGTCAAAAAGTTACTAAATTAGCCAAAAAGCCAACAACCCATACCAAAAAGTCAAAGATTCTCTTTTCTCTCTACTTTTTGCACATCTTTTCGTAAAAAGCCAAAAAGTCATCCCAAACATACTAGTTTTTTTGAGTGACTATTTTAGCCAAATAGTCAAAAAGTTACTAAATTAGCATGTTCCCAAACGAGGCCTAATTTTTTAACTTTTTAGCTAAAAAGAAGAGTTCCCAAACGAGACCTTAGTAAAACATTTAGTAAATTATTTGGAATTCATAACATTTTTTATTTTTATTTTTTGATTATCAAATTTTTAAAAAAAAGTTACACCAAACAGGGCGTAGTAGCATCGTAGAACACCGAATAATTGTCCAAACTATCTCCATTCTCTCTCTAACTCTGCTCTCTTCTTCTCTCTCTTCATAACACTACTGCCATTAACGCTCTTCCTTACAGTTCACGCCAAACGCCTGCTCTCTCTCTTTCTCGCTACATTGTGTGTGATGAGAGAGAAGCCGAGCTGCTAATATTCTTCGACTGTCTTTCTCTACTTTGGAGCAGTGTTTGTGTTTGTTTGGTGCTACAATGGAGGAAGCTCTGTTGTTTCAGAAGAAGAAGAAGAAGCTCGTTTTCTGTTCTGTGATGCTTGCTTTTATGCTTCTCTTTCCCCTTGCTTCACCTCTCAATGACGAAGGTCATCTTTCCTCTCTCTCTCTCTCTCTCTCTCTGTTTTGTTGTCTTTTGAGCTGTTTTTGCCTCTGATGAATGCGGACTTAAGAAAGTTTTTACTATTTTTTCCACTATCTTTTCGATTGTGATTTCTGCGAAGCGGAAGCTTGTTTGGTAGCTTTGAAGAAGAGTTTGGAAATTATTTTTAAGTTTGTACATTTTAGAGATTCTTATAAGTTCTCTGTTTGGTTTCCAAGAAAATGCTGGAGAAAACAACAGTTCGGTTTTTATGTTCCCAGAAGAAGACACTTGCAGGCAGTAGACAGTCGTTCAGTTCAGCTGGTTTCATATAATCTTATTTTCAGTATATTTTGAAACTGAACAACAATAGAAACAAAAATTCCGCAATTTTTTTGGATTTTTAAAGCAATCAAATTTTTTTTTTTGTTGGCTACCAGGGAGTGAATTTATTTTCTCTTCGTTTGTGAAGAAAATCATGCTATATAATTAATAGAAAGCTATTCTCATGATGAGAAAATGGTTTGTATCTGCACAGGTAAAGCGTTAATGTCGATTAAGGTGTCGTTTAACAACATAGCAAATGTGTTGCTGGACTGGGATGATGTTCATAACGATGATTTCTGTTCATGGCGTGGCGTCTTCTGTGACAATATCACCCTATCTGTTGTTTCTCTGTATGTGTTTTCTGTTCATGCTTATTTTTCTTTCCTTTTCTTTTTCCATTTGATTCTACTGGAGTTTTTATTTATTTATTTTTTATTTTTATATATATATTTTTATTATATTTGTTGGTTGAAGGAATTTGTCAAATTTGAACTTGGGTGGGGAGATTTCACCAGCCATTGGAGACCTGAAGAATCTACAGTCCATGTATGCTTTCTTTGCTAATCCTGTTGGTTTGGTGTTCTTGCTCATTGTAACCAGGTTAACATAATACCAACTTTGATGTTGTTGTTGAAATATTTTCAGGGATTTTCAGGGCAACAAATTAACTGGTCAAATTCCTGATGAGATAGGCAACTGTGTCTCTCTGATGCTAGTGTAAAATTTCATCTTCTTTCTTCATTACAATTTTATTTACATATATGTGGATATATTAATTTCTTCTTCTGTCTTTAGGTGATTAAGATTTTTAGTTTTTATTTTAATGGTTGGGTTTCCATAATGCAGGGATTTATCTGATAATTTACTGTATGGAGATATACCATTCTCAATATCCAAGCTTAAGCAGCTTGAGTTATTGTAAGTTAATACCTGAAGTGAAGTACTATTAATTAAATATGCTGGATTGTTTAAGATAGATAAGTTTTTAGTTCTGCCAACCAAGGGCTTGAGTAAGCTCTGTAAATGCAGGAATTTGAAGAACAATCAATTGACTGGTCCTATCCCTTCAACATTAACACAGATTCCCAACCTCAAAACTCTGTGAGTCATAATTTTTTTATTTTTTAGTGGAGTCCACGCAGTTAACATTACCATATGTTTTCTTGATTTTATTTACACCAAAGCCATAGACACTTGTGCTAATATATATGTATGCCTGGTCTTTGTGTAAATTTATTCTGTAGGGACCTTGCTCGTAACCAGCTTATTGGTGAGATACCGAGGCTAATCTATTGGAATGAAGTATTACAATATCTGTAAGTACTACATCAATTAGGGTTTAACAACTGATAGATAAAATCCAATTTCATTATCAACCCTTGATGCTATTAACATTTAAACATTTGATTTGGTTTATAATTTTACTCTGGACAAACTATTGGTCCATCTATCATCTGGTGGTAATTATGTTTGCAGAGGGTTACGTGGCAATTCTTTAACTGGAACCCTGTCCCCAGATATGTGCCAACTGACTGGCCTGTGGTATTTGTGAGTGTTCACTTCCTGGTTATGCTTGCTTTTGGCTTTTTCTGTGCTTCCTACTTGCTTTCTGCTTCATGTCCATGGGAACATTGAAATCTTCCTTGATCTCTTTAGTGATGTAAGAGGCAATAACCTAACTGGAACAATCCCTGATAACATTGGCAATTGTACAAGCTTTGAGATCTTGTAAGTTTCTTAATGATAACTACCCTACTACGGAAATACATTCTTTCTTTTCATTTTTGGTTAAAATTGTAGTGTATGATTTTCAGAGATATCTCATACAATCAGATCTCTGGGGAGATTCCATACAATATTGGCTTTCTACAAGTGGCCACTCTGTGAGTTCTCTTACGCCACTTTATATTTTTCTTTTGTGGAAGAAGTAGAAGCTAGAGATGTTCTTCTTCTGTTGTCTTCAAGGAAGGTCAATTGAAGTTAAAATTGATATGCACTTAATTTCTGAATTCTAATACAAAATGCATTTCTTGTTTTTCATTATGACATTACTGTGCTTATGGTTCTTGTTATTTAGATCTCTGCAAGGAAATAGGCTGACGGGGAAAATTCCAGAGGTGATAGGTCTAATGCAAGCCCTTGCTGTTTTGTAAGTGTGCTTAATATATATTTGAATTTAACGACCCATGGAACAACTATGTTGGGGATAAAAAAAAGATGTTTTATGCTTGTCCTTTTCATTGTTGTCTTTCAGGGATTTAAGTGAGAATGAACTAGTTGGGCCAATTCCACCAATTCTTGGCAATTTGTCTTACACTGGAAAACTGTGAGTTAATAACTTGAGAGATATATAGATGATGAATTTCTGTTGCCTCCTTTTTTGTTGTGCTCACATATTTATTTGTCTGAGTAGGTATCTCCATGGCAACAAGCTTACAGGACCGATTCCACCAGAGCTTGGCAATATGTCAAAGCTCAGCTACTTGTAAGATGCATCTTGCCAGTTTATTGTTTACAGGTCACATTAAGTGATTGTTTGGATTCAGTTGACTAGACTTTTAATTTGCAGGCAATTAAATGGCAATCAATTGGTTGGTGGAATCCCAGCTGAACTTGGGAAACTTGAGCAGCTTTTTGAATTGTGAGCCAATTTTTTTGGAGGGTTATATCTTTTTTTTTTTCTCTTTTTTATTTTTTGGGTCAGAAGTTTGTTCTGTTTGGTTCTTTACTGTTTCTTTTAATGGCTTAACCTCCTTGTTCCCAGGAACCTCGCCAATAACAATCTGGAAGGTCCCATTCCACACAACATCAGCTCCTGCACTGCATTGAATCAATTGTAAGATGTTTGGTTTATGGAGCACTACATGAACATCTATTTTATGCTTATATATCCAATCATATCAACATTGTGATTGTGTTCTGTTCTGGTTTCTAGTAATGTGTATGGTAATCGCTTAAGTGGATCAATTCCTCGGGGCTTCCAAAGTCTTGAAAGTTTGACTTATCTGTAAGTTCAAACGCTGAATTTTAAAGTGACTGTTTACTTCTGGTTCAAACTTTGCTTTCATTGATGTTTATGGAAATAATTTTTGACACCAGGAATCTCTCGTCAAATCATTTCAAAGGAAGTATACCTGTTGAGCTGGGACGTATCATCAATTTGGATACATTGTATGTTTCTAAACAACTTGTGTGATGTGTTGCACTTGTTGTCAATCATCTAGTCTTTACAAGCAACTTTGTTTTGCTTAGGGATCTATCTAGCAACAATTTCTTGGGACCCGTTCCTGCTGCTATAGGTGACCTGGAGCATCTCCTCACTCTGTAAGAAATTCATGCTCTTTAGCAACACTGTTTCAAGTGGTTGAGTATATGGTTGTTTGCCTGACTTGTGAACATGTATTATACATTAAGGAATTTGAGTCATAATCATCTTAATGGACCAATACCTTCAGAATTCGGCATTCTCAGAAGTATACAAATTATGTGAGTTTCTGTGAAAACCTCTGTAATTGAATCCATTTCAGTTAAAGGGCATTGTTTTTTATTATTGTTTTACAGTGACAAGTCATTCAACTTGTTGGTCAATATCACCTGTTTCAGTTTAATCATGGACATTATTTTAATATTTTTCTTAAAGTTGTAATTATATTTATGTTTTTGTAGAGATATGTCATTCAACAACTTGTCTGGTCATATCCCTGAGGAGTTGGGTCAATTGCAGAACATTGCGTCTCTGTAAGTTGGTTTATCAAGTGTTTTGCCATCTTACTAATATTTTGATGAGTTTCTTATAAAATTGGAATCAATCTACTCTAATGTTATTGCTTTTTCCTCCTCGGAATTGTGCTGTAGTATATTGAATAACAACAATCTCCATGGAGAAATTCCAGATCAGCTGACTAATTGTTTGAGTCTTGCTATTCTGTGAGTACTTTTTCCCTCCTCTGGCTATCTACTCGTCTGAAAGCTTTCTGAATTTCTATTACTTGTATGTTTTAGGAATGTTTCCTACAACAACTTATCTGGAATTGTTCCTCCTATTGGAAACTTTTCGCGGTTTTCACCTGACAGGTATGGGGAAAACAACTTGTTTCTTCTCACTTGTGATGAACCCTCTAATGTGTGTAATGCTCTTTTGAGTTCTGAACATTTATATTCTATTCCATCATCAGCTTCATAGGAAATCCGTTATTATGTGGGAACTGGTTTGGATCAGTATGTCATCCTTATGCACCAAAATCGAAAGGTATCAATTTGATTTTACAATGTCAGTTTATGAGGTTACGTTTGCAAGTCCTTGTCTCTCTTCTCCTTCTTCCCTTAATCTCTCTGAGTTAGGGTTGCTTGTTTTGCTTTATTGCAGCAATTTTCTCCAGGACAATGGTGGTTTGTATCACACTCGGCTTTGTAATACTGCTAGCCGTGGTAATAGTGGCTTTGTACAAATCGAACCAGCTAGATCCATTTGTGGAGTCTAAGAAGAGCATGCAAGGTATAATATAATACTGCCTGGTATCTTTGTGACTGGTAATCTTCAAGTCAAGTTACCAATGTGGGATTTTTTTTTTTTTTTTTTCTCCCCCCTTGGTCAGGTCCTCCAAAACTCGTTATTCTTCACATGGATATGGCTATTCACACTTACGAAGATATAATGAGAATCACTGAGAATATGAGCGAGAAATACATTATAGGATATGGTGCTTCCAGTACGGTATACAAGTGTATATTGAAGAATTCCCGACCAATTGCAATTAAGCGAATATACACTCAGCAACCACATAATTTTAGAGAGTTTGAGACTGAGCTTGAGACAGTTGGTAGCATCAGGCACAGAAACCTTGTCAGCTTGCATGGTTATGCACTGACACCCTATGGAAACCTCCTCTTCTATGACTACATGATGAATGGTTCTCTTTGGGATCTTCTTCATGGTGAGCTCACTTGCCTGCATGTTTTTTGTTATTTATTTATTATAGGAATGGTACAAATTTAAAAGTAAGCTTGTCTTGCTGTGCGTTTAGTTTGCCATGCTGTGAAACTTTGTTTTGATAATAAGCAACAAGAAGAGGAGAATTGTTCTGGATACAGTGGTAAAATGAAACAAATGACCATGGTGATTGTTTCTGGAGCATATTTGCTTAAATTATAACTTGTGTTTTTCCCAATAAATCATAATATTTTCTAGTTTGCAATATCGTTAGATATATTTTACCTGGGTCCCATCTGGATAATTACAATCATTTTTGGTTAATATGGCTGACAGGACCGGCAAAGAAGGTAAAACTTGATTGGGAGACACGTCTTAAGATTGCAATCGGAGCTGCCCAAGGACTTGCTTATCTTCACCATGATTGTAACCCGAGAATTATTCACCGGGATGTTAAGTCCTCAAATATCCTACTGGATGAGAACTTTGAGGCTCATCTCTCTGATTTTGGGATTGCAAAATCTATTCCCACTGCAAAAACCCACGCATCAACTTATGTTCTGGGTACCATTGGTTACATTGACCCAGAGTATGCTCGGACCTCTCGGCTAAATGAGAAATCGGATGTTTATAGTTTTGGTGTTGTTCTTTTGGAGTTGCTGACTGGAAAGAAGGCCGTAGACAATGAGTCTAACTTGCATCAGCTGGTATGTTCCCCTGATATTGCATTGAATTAGACAAACACTCAGACCATATCTTTATTTACTTGGAAGTGGCAATCTATCGAGTCTACTGTGCTTACTCTTGAAACTTAAATGTCTTCACTGCATGGATTAACCAATTGTTTGCAGTGTAGTGATGTAGTTTTTATGTGGTGAAGTAATTTGAGTTGGGAAAGTAGAAACTGTTGGTCTGAATAATTTTTGGGTTCATTTTCAGATATTGGCGAAGGCAGATGACAACACTGTGATGGAGGCAGTTGATCCTGAGGTCTCTGTTACATGCATGGATTTAACCCACGTCAGAAAGACCTTTCAGCTTGCCTTGCTGTGCACAAAGCGCTATCCATCTGAGAGACCAACCATGCACGAAGTCACTAGGGTCTTGATCTCCTTGCTTCCAGCTCCTCCAGCAAAGGCAAGTGCAGCTCTGCCAAAAACTATTGACTATGCGCGATTCGTGATCGATAAAGGGCAGACTCAACTGAATGGTCAACAACTTCAACCCCAGGCTGACAACAATTCCTCTGATGCACAATGGTATGTTAGGTTCCGTGAAGTGATCTCTAAAAACACTCATTAACAGAGTTCGCACTGTTTTTCTTTTCTGTTTTTTGCTTCCCCTGAAGAAAGGGAAATGGGTGAGATGATGAAATGGCATAGGAAAATCCCAAATTTTGGTTCCTGCTGGGGTTTTTTGTTTTTCAATCTGGACAACATAGATGTGGCCTGAACAATTAACTAATTTTTTCTTTTTGAGGATATTCTGGACGAAGGTTATTTTTAGTAAATGTAACCTGTACCTATATATATTTAGAATATCAGTTACGTTATACAAGCATTTCCGAAATAGTGTGGTGCTTTATTTTGTTGTATACTTGACGGCTGACATTATATTTGTGTAATTTGACATTTTGGATTTGGAGCATCACATTATTTGTATCTTTCATTTACGTGAGAGATCATAACATGTGTTTCCATGGTTAAAAATCCTCTGCTGAACAATTGACGGGCTTGAATTGCAAGCTGTGTTTTGGCTGGACTCTGATAAGTTGAATGTGGGTAGGTGAGATTATTTGAATCTCTAATCAGTTGAATGTGTGGGTAGGTGGGATTATTTGAATATCTGCCTAAGGCCTCCTGTGGAATGAAAAGCCTTTTTCGGTTAAGTGGACTCTTGGAAAAGTGATGTTTACAGTTGAAAAGGGTTGTTTAGAAAAAAAAAAAAAAGAAAAAAAAAAGAAGGAAAAATTGATGTACGAATCTTCTTTTAAAACACTTTTTAAACTCAAATGACTAACACAATAATGTGATATGTAAAGAGATAATTAGTTAATGATTAAGAAGAAGAGAGAATTATTTGACATTTTAATTGATTATTACGTCATTACATTTAAAATAAGAATATTCTTTCTGTTCTAAAATAATGATTTCTTATAAGAAATCTAACTTATTTTGGTATTATTTTACTTTTAAAAAAATTAATTTTTTAAAATTATTTTTTAATAGTAAATTTTTTGAAGAATATTAATGTTATAATTGTATTTTTTATATTATTTATAAATTTAAAAAAGGATAAAATAAGAAATTTATATTATTTTTGTACTTAATTTTTGAAGAGGGATTAATATTTTAAGACAATGAAAAATAGAATAATAGACTACTATTTTGAGACAGAAGAAGTATAATTTTTGGATTAGAATAGACAATATACATGAATAAATTAAAATTTTTAGAATTTCACAAAAGAAGGAATAATTTTTTTTTTTTTATCACAAAAAAAAATTCTATGGTGTCATCACTACCTCCATAGGCCCAAGTCATGAGATAATTGGTTAACAGCCTGACTTGACTCAATCTATAAAAAGAGATCTACTACCGAGGTATCAATAGAATTCAACTATATACCACACACCGCTGAGGGTTCAAACCGAAATATATAGGAAGGTCTCAAAGAAAACACCTCCACCTCCCTAAGATTCCACCCTGGGTCTCAAAGAAAAGGAATAAATTCAAAAATGTTTACTGTTGACATGATTTTTTTCTTGACAATGGTCAATAATTTGCTACCCAAAAAAGAAAAACAAACAATAAAGAGAGAGAGGGAGAGAGAAATCACTTTCCCATATATGTCTTTATGTATTATTAGGATTCGAACTTTTTTATCCATTCTTGCTAAATTCAATTTGTATAAAAATATGGATAATGTTTCCAAAGGAAAAAGAGTTCATTTTAACTAAAAGCAACTCAGAAGAATAAATTTCTACTAAACCAATTGCATTTACAAATTTTATCGCCTTATGCTCACTTTCTATTTTCCCTGGATATTATTGAAGAACCCCTTGCAATATAAATGTATTTACGAAGACTGGAAAAGCATGAGAATTACAAAACAAAATACCTCTCCTAAAAACAAAATTTAACCCAAAAAAAAAAAAAAAAAAAAACCCTCTATAAATACCTCAATTATAATGATTACATCTCATTTTTCTGCTACATGTGACTACTTGGAATGAAAAAAAGCAAGGGGCGCCAAAAAAAAAAATCATTCTGCCACATTTTAGTACTTTCCATGTTGTACAATGTTTTGCCATTTTGCAGAATAAATTATTGTAATTATGCATGGAAGTCTTGATCCCAAACACAGGCCCAATCTGTCTGCAGGAACTGGCTTCTGTGCATATCTCAAAATGCAAAACCTATACCCTTTTGAGCCTCTGAAATGCATCAAGTAAAGACGCCTTCACAGACACAGGAGAAACACTTTTAATTTATTGTATACCAGCCATTGGAGAAACTCCTCTTGCTCTCAGCGGATGTTCATGCTCCTCCTCCTGTTGCATTTCAATCAAAGAAATATAATGGATCCTTGTTTCTTCCTATGAAATTCAAAAAATTGATTCCTTTCAATCAAAGAAATATAATGGATCCTTGTTTCTTCCTATGAAATTCAAAAAATTGATTCCTTCTTGTGTTTAGAACATAATTGGATAATTGGATGATTCATTAACATGGGAGGTTAAACATTGAGATGCAGAATATCTTCCAAAGTGTATATGTCATGTCTAACATGTTAGATAGATGCAAGCTATTGCTTCCCTACCAAATTTTGTTTCGTTATAAGTAAATTAATGCTGGAGTTTAGCAGGATGAGGAAAAAGAATTCTTAGTGCATATTACGTTTCTAACAAATTGCATGCTCTACTTCTTTCAAACTGATTTGCAGACTGCAGTTGAAATGTATCACATCAAATATTCTGCCAAAAACAAAAAGTAGAGTAGGCAGAACACAAAGAACACCACTTTAGCATATGCAACTCATTCCTGTCTTTTGTTTTCAGTGAATTACAAGGTTTCGCAACGAATGACAATTCCATTGTCTAAAATGATCCTAGGTTTACTTAAGCATTTGTAGCTGTGTTACGTGGAATATACACTTGTAACAAATGTCAGATTTCATCTGGGCCAAATCAACATTTCTTGAGAAAGATCAAACAAGAACCATCATGACACTTCCCACAACAAAATCACATCAGTGTTACAAGTCCATGTTGAACATGAGGCTCCAATGTTATAAAGAATAAGTAGAAAAGCTTGTCCAAATTAGAGCACGATTAAAGTTTTTCAACTTAAGAACTTTACATTTTTAGCTCAAAAGATTAAGATGGAAGAAATCAGTCATAAAACTAGAAGCTTGTGAGGTTGAACTATATATCCAACGAAGTGAATGTAAAAGAAGTGATTGTAACAGATTCAGTAAATCACGCATGGTGTACCTGTAGATGTTCGGCTGGGGTCCAATTTCAGGGATCATCCACTTGCTCCCACAATGGCTCAGCTTCCTCCCATACCTCTGGAGGTTATGAACTCAGAATTTATTATTGGGTTTAGAATTGAACATAATAAAAAGGTTCCATCTTCCATGCTATGATACCTGGACTACTTGTTTTAAGGAACCCGGAATATTCTCTTTAGATCCCTATTATAAAACAATGAAAGCACTTGTGTGACTAAAAAAGGATGCAACGTATAAACTCTATCTGTCACAAGACTTGTGAGAAACTAACCTTAGTGTGCAGAGGCAGTTTGGATGGAGATATTGCATTATGCTCAAGTTCAGATTTCAGGGACAGCTAAAATATAGATCGAAAGAGAGAGGACAACAAAAAATTAGGAAAATCAATGGTCCGGCATCTACATAAGCCGAATGAAACTCAAAGCAACTCTGAAGGAAAAGTAAAATGTGAAACATAGAAGACTTGAATTTATATCCTGTCACCTTATTAAATAATTCTATTGGTGGATTATACGACAATCCATCATCATTTAGAAGCTTCAGTTCCTGAGGGAAGTAAAAGATAAAGAGTTATTTTTTCTAATAGAAACAGAAAGAGAATAATCTATCAAGAAAACGGTAATTCATATGTTTAGGCGTCATATAATCACAGAAACCTTGGCTTCCTCTTTGACATTCTGGAAAGTGCAAACATCTTTTTTACTGGAAACAATCTGGCATCAAAACAGTATGTTGTCATGGCAATCACGATAAACAAACTCAATCACAAGGCTCACACAAGTCAGTAGTTCACCTTTTTATTATGAGGGAGAAATTTGACTCTTTTTAGTGTTTTACACTTTTCCTGCTTGGATGCCTCTTCACAGTTTAGCCTGAGAAATGGAGGTCTACAAATCTGTCATATCAATCCATAATCATCCGAACAAAAATGTATCCTCTAAGAAGCTTAGAATGAGAGGCCTGCTCAGGAAAAACTGTGGTGATGCAACGCACTCTTCCATACAACTGACTATAATTTAAGTGTGTCCTTGTTTACTAAATGAGAAAATAACACAGAGTGTTTAGACAGAAGATCGAAAAAGTAAGTTCTAGTAAAACTTCCCTAAGGCAGCATAATAGAAACAGGAATGATGTTTTAAATGTCCAACTTCAAAATCAAAATAGGTTGACAGTCCAAACTCTTACCTTTCAGTGTGTGTGGCCTCATTTTTGGATATGGATTCAGAATTCTGCATGTTCAGTGCCAACAATTACAAAATTATAAGCTTCGGAATTGTGAAAATACACAAGCACCAATGGTACTAGATGAGCAATAGTCACTACATAGGCATAAACTAAGTATAAACTTACTAAAACTGCTTTTTAAAAGAAATTATAACCAAAAAAGACATAATGAAGAAGTGTCAAAATGTACAGTAACAGTAAATATATCCCAAAGACAATAGCACATTCAATAACCTTACATTATTAGCAGATGAGTGTTGCATAGCCCTCTTTGATGTCTTCAAGTGGAACTCCTAAAAAGCAATGAAATGGAAGGTGGGAGGAAAACTGAGTCACGGAATTGTGCAATTGATATTATCAAAGGGATGGCAAACAAACAAGTTTTGACAATTTACTTGGAACACTGGAGATTGTCGTCTGCTCTTTATTTGAGGAAGCAATGAAGGAGCCTTGAGAATCTGTCAAACCCAAAGCACATACCATACATCAAATATAAACTAGCGACTTCATCGAAAATTAAAATTTCATGAGATTCAAGAAGACTCAAGTTTTAACTGGACTACCAACTTTTCTGTTCAATGGCCGTGCTTTAAAGGTTGGGCCCTTTGATTTTGCATGTTCACCTGATTCTGAATTATTCCTTGACCTGAATTAAGACAAACAACATGTTCCATGCCATTAATTTTAGAGATGTCTGCTAACTCTCTACCCAAAGACATGATAGAAGATAGGAACATCATACGAGTATACCTATGTTTTTGTGCTCTATGTGCTGTTTCCAGATCAGGCTCTCTTGGAACAGTAACTTTTAATCTGGAATTTACTGTGTTAGGATCAACTTGTCGAACCTGTTTTTTTTGGCCCGATACAAGAGGGGGGAGAGAAGAAGATAGGAAGAAAGAAAGAAAAAGAACCAAAAAAATGTAAAAAGATGCAGACTTAAAACTCTTATGATGCATTAAACAAAATATGAGTAATCAGTATCATCTGAAATTAGTGATAAACATCAGCATAACGACTGCTTCATACTTCTGAGGTACAGCATACCTTAGGCAACTTGTGTGACAACAGACTTTGGTGCTTCAGATGAGCAACCTGATTCATGGCATAAGCACATCCTCAGTAGTGGCACAAACTATTATAGCAGATTCTGGATTAAACATACTTCTATGAATAAAAAATATAAAACAGCAGTTCAGCAAACTATTAATGCATTTCATAAAAGGCAGAAAGCTATGAAGACATGCAATTCAGTTAAAAAGCATGTGCGCCAAGGTAAGAAGAGGAGGATGCAAAAAACATGACCCACATTGTATTGTGGTCAACAAAATGACAAAAAAAACAAAAAGTACCAAATAAAGAGTTCAGATGCCATGAACCAGGTTGGGGAGGGAGGGATTTGCAGTGAACGAGGGAGGTCACAGTGTTGGGTTTTAAAGGGGCTGGTTGCAGGGGTGGATGGACTGCGGGGTGGTGGCGGTCGGGTGGGTGCAACAGTTAGGGTTTGAAATGTTTGGGGATGTAAAGGGAAGGTAGGAGGTTAGGGATAAGTTTTTTGTTTTTGGAATTATGGAGGGTGTAATGAGATAAAATGGAAATTTTGAATTTTGAAGGGAGGTATAAGTAGAAAATGGGTGTGAGATAGAATTGTTGTGCAAATAGAAGCTCTACTAGTTTATTCATGTAACTTAAAGACTTTGAGGGTTTACTTTGTAGAGCCTCGCTTCTACTAAGATATATGCTTTTTGATGCACTTCTTTCTTGGACAGTCAAGGCATCATTAGTCCAGCACTTAACCGACGAAAGAGAGGGGGATGCGGCCCCCCACCAGGTGTACCCAAGCTGAGCTATCAAGTCAAGTTTTGGATTTATTCCTGTGCCAAGGATTGGTAGACAGTCCTACCTTTCTACCCTGAGTGAGCTTCTCAAACCATCCTTTTTGGTTTGATGCCACACAGATTTCGACTATTGAATAGGGTTTGGGACTCTTGATTTGATTATTTTTTATTTTTATGACTATCATTAAAATGAACTTTCTTCGCATGCTTGAGCACATCCCCTTTCTATTAGTAAAGTTGTCAATAGGCTTTCCTTTAGTTTCTTTATGACTAAACAAATCTAATAGGGGGAGGGGGGCGATAACGACTATACCAATAGTAGCTCGGCATCAAGAATCAATGACTTTTTCAACACCTGAAGGTGGCCGCACAAGCCTAAGAGAGAATATAGGAGGATTATCAGATAGAAATTGAGCAAATTTCCACTCTTCTTCCAATTTCCATATGTTATTTTACTCTAAATGGAAAGTCATGAGAAGTAAACCTTAAAACTTGTCAAAATAGTTTCAGGCTTCAGCTTTCAAGTTCAGTCTGGCTTCTAGAAAGTAAATGATGCACACACAGTTTCCAAACCCGATTAATACCAAGGTAATTGGTATAACATGTGTGTGATGTATTTAATTATTAACACATGAATACATTGACAAAAAGATATTGGTTTTCATACAGATTCTACATTCATAATGCATACATCAAGACTCAAGTCCACCAAAATATGGGTAAATACATCAAATTTACCTTACACAGATAACCATTCTCTAGTTTTTGCCTTTTGGTAGCATCTCTGTCTACCCCAAGAGGATTCCTCAAACTTCTCTCATCTAATTTAGTTAATGGCTTTTGTGACCTGGCAGTTAAAGGCAGCAAAGTGAATTGAAGACAACAGATACAGAAAATCAGAAATAGACAAGTGGCGAGGGGGAGGACAAAAAAAAAACAAATATACCGGAATGATACTAAACAAACCAGAAATTAATAAAAATGATAGTTAGAAATCAAAAAACACTATCAATAGTGCAGGCAACAAATTAAAAGATCAATGACAAACTGTTAATATTCAATCAGACTTCAGAAAGAACAACTATAACCTTTCCAAGAATCGGACGGAATGAACTTCTCTTCCTCGGCTTAGCTTTGCCAAATGACTTGCTGTAGGTTGCATTAGAGTTGAACTCCTTATTTTGGATGATTTGGCCACAGACTTTATTTTCGCTTTTGGAATATCCTCAGCCATACCGTTACGAGATTTTGGTCCTGCAATAGTATAAATTAGGAACCATTTGATTGAAGCCAGAGAAGAGTGGGGTAAATTACTTAAAAGAAAAGAAAAGGATTGGCTTATCATCTATTTAATGAGATCAGATATATTATATTGGTAGAGCCCTAATGACAACTTAAAAAGTGACACTTCATCCACCTTTAAACTTGCCCTGACATTTAGTCTAGAAACTCAAAACTGTTATGGTACTTGAATCTTAACAGACTACACTAGTTATACTTGTAGGCCTGTATTTCAGATAACAACTAAACCTCAGAAAAAATAACATAAAAGTTTCTCACAAAATAAAAATGATAGCATCATGATGCCATAAAAATCTATCCAACGACTATTATTATTATTGGTTTTTTTTTTTTTTTTTTATAAAAAAAAGAATGAAGAAGAAGAATAAAAAGAAAAGAAGAGATTAAAAGTGATGATGTGTGGCAACATTACTCTATTTCACAATAGATTTCATTCTCCAAATGATGTGTATCAAGACTAAAGATGAACCCATCATTGAATTACTGTCTCTACCATGGGAACAAACTACAAACATGTATTTCCGAAGCATAATATATTCAGGTATTGTAAAAAAAATCTCAACAGAACCAAAGTCCAATCAAATTGTACTAATGTGGTCACAATAAATTAATAATAAATATTTATGGCAGCAAAAAGAAATTGTACCTTTTTCATTGTCATCTAATTCAAAAACTTCAGGATCCATGTCATGATCCAAGTTGTTGCTACTAGAAGTCATGCTTTCACCATCATTTGACTTATGAGAGGCATTTGCATTTTTTGCTGCGGTGTCTTCTCTCAACTTCAACTTTATTACAAACGCTATATGTTCAAAATAATGAGAGAAAAAGAGTAAGCCAAATATTAACTACAGACATAAGCTGATAAAAAAAATGCCAAATTCGAATCTGTAGTACTTCCATGTAATTGTTGTTAGAACAACAACCAAAACAAAGACAAGCAATGAAGAAAGGGAAAAGTTAGGGATCATGAAAATTTTTTCATAAAAATGATCATGAAAAATTTATGATCTTTGGATTACCTTGATTAGTGTGTGGTGCTTTATTCTAAGTGTAATCTAAGGATCACAAAACTTTTATGATTATTTTCATGAAATTTTTTTCATGATACCTAGCATTACTGAGAAAGGGAAAAGAGTGGCACACGGCAAAGTGTACAATGAGGAAGCAAGGATTGTTTTCAAATGCAAAACACATGGAAAACATCTCCATAGCGAAAAGAAGTACGGTGCATCCATGTATATATATAGCAAAGTAGTTCAGAGGGTAGATACTAGTGATCAAATACGAAATAAGTTGTAATAAATATAAATGATTAAGCGGATGGCCCACAGTAACTTCTGAATTTTACTTTCATATTTAAGATCATAAATTTGCATATCGATCCAATCCCGACGTTAAAGAAATCATACAAACATTCTACTGTTTCAGTTTCAGGAAATATATCAAATTCAAATTTGATAAACAAAAAGAGCTACAAGTGAGCTCCAATCATTTCATCAAACTTTTATCAAATCAAGGGAGAAGCAAAATTTTCAACAAATCAAGGTGAAACCAAATCCTTCACCAAACATCCAACAGTCATATTTTTAGTCAAATTTAATGAAATTTTAAGAAGAATAAGAATTAGAGTTTCATATAAAAAATAAAAAAATAATAAAAATGGTTAAAACAAGGTTTTATGAAGAGAGAAGTAAGGATTGGAGTGTTCCATAGCAGATCAAGCTTTCAACCAAATTTTTACTCAAATTTAATGAAAAAAAAAAGAAGAAAAAGAATGGATTGGAGATGCTCTGACTACTTGCATTTGAAATTCAACTCATTGATCAAAGAGAAGCACAAAACTTACAAACGAACACGTATCAGACATTATTAACAGAAATATATGATGAATCAAATAAGCAGGAAATAAAGGAACAAAGATCATATACTATATGAAGAATCAAATGTTTATATATAGATAGATAGATAGATAAAATATGTGTGGAATATATAATGGATGAAATTGTTACGGGAAGGCGGGTAAGTTCCGGCAGATTGGAACCAGCGTTCGGCATCTTGAGCCTCGGAATAGGATTCCAGGCGAGTAAAATCGAAGAAGCGAGCAGCATCGAACTCGTAATCAAAATCAACTTCTGAGACGTCCTGGAAATAGTCTCCAACGAAGTCCTCCATTTCTTCGTCCATATCTCCATACGTATCGGCTTCTTGGGAAACCATAGTGTTTTCAGACGAAGAAATCAGAGGACTCCATTCACGGTCTTAGCTTCTTTCTCTCTGTATCTAAGGTGTTTTGTAGGGGTTTTTGATGGTGAAACCCTAATTGTGAAGAAGAAGAAGAAGAAGAAGAAGAAGAAGAAATGAAATGAGAAAATGAGAGTTTGTCGGGGGTGATAGGCGAAATTTGCGTATATTGCAGAGAGGACGTGAAAAGAAACAACGGTGACATTGCCTGCATATCTGTCTATATATACATAGCGCCTAATCCCCCCGATGATTATGACCAAGCAGTGGACACTGCAAAATTTGAAAATGTGGGTCCCATGCTTCGTTATAAATAAATTACTAGGTGAAATTATCAAGTCAAACCCTATGTACAGTATTGCTTATTTTGGAAAAGGAAGTGAAAAGTTCATTTTAAAAAAAAAATTATTTAAAAAAATATGTAAAAAAAATAGAGAGGTTATTTAATTTAAAAAAAATAAAAAATAAAAAAGCGAACGTTTAGTCAAGTTTCTAAAATAAGTCTATATGTACTTTATAATTAAAAAAAATGTTATAATTTTATAATTTCTAAGTTATAACTATAAAAAAAAAAGTTACAACTGAAAAAGAAAAAAATATATATTATAACCAAATATAATATGATGTATAATTAAAAAAATCATGAATCGTAACTAAAATAATATTCAGCTTGCTTGGTTTCATTTTCGCAAAAATAATTTTCAAAAAATTCTATTTTCTTATTTTTTGTATTTTTTTTTATTTTTACTGAATTTTTAAAAATATTTTTAGCAATTTTTTTTACTTTTGACACAAATAACAAAAAGTTGAAAATTTGTAAAACAAATCTTTTAAAAATTCACTAAATACCAAAAATATATAAAAAAAAGAATTTAGTACATTTTTTGTATTTTTATGTATTTATTAATTTTTTAAAATATTTTTTCATAATTTTTTTTTTAACTTTTTAGATAGATCTAAGTAAGGTGCATCTAAAAAAGTAAAAAAAAAATGTTTAAAATTTTAAAAATATTCATTAAAAACAAAAAAAAATACGAAAATAAAAAAACTCAATTTTTAAAAAACTTAAGCCTCGTTTGGGAACTCTCTTTTTTAGCCAAAAAGTCAAAAAGTTACTAAATTAGCCAAAAAGCCAACAACCCATACCAAAAAGTCAAAGATTCTCTTTTCTCTCTACTTTTTGCACATCTTTTCGTAAAAAGTCAAAAAATCATCCCAAACATACTAGTTTTTTTTAGTTCATATTTTAGCCAAATAGCCAAAAAGTTACTAAATTAGCCTGTTCCCAAACGAGGCCTTAATCTAGAAAACTCAAACCAAACACACTGATTATAATTAAAAGAAGAAAATTAATTATAATTAAAGAAGAAAATTACATAATTTGTATGTATATAATATAATAAATTATATATATAGTCAAATCATATAATTATTTAGAAATATCATTTAAAACTACTTAAATAAATACATAAGTCTCCTAATTTGATTTTTATTAATTTAGATGGTGAGAAATATCAATTTTATCTTCTTCTTTTTTTTTTTTTTAAGACAATTAAACTATATGATGTCAAGTATTAAAAAAAATTAATAAATAACTTCTCTTATCCTTTTGTTATAACAATAGATTATCTTCAATAAACATCATTTTATGTGTACTATAAATACGTTATAACATTTATGATTTTGATTATCACAAATATTATGACTATTTTTTTTAGTCATAAATAAAAAAAATAAAATGAGTTATAATTAAATATCACATAAGGTATAATCAAAATAATAATCACATATTTAATGGTTATCAATAAAAATATCTACAATATTAAAATTACTAAACTAACCCTCCCATTAACTCCGTTCGTTATAGAAAATGTCCTTGTCAATTCAGAAAATGGAGGAGAGTCCAGTGTAATTGTTAGGAACCTCAAGGGAGGTAATTTATCCTTTTTAAAATTATGATAGAATTTATAATTTTAATTATTAATATCTGTTATTTATTTATAGCACTTATTATTTGTATTCAAAATTATATAAAAATAAAATTAATAAACAAATTTAAAATAAATAAAAATATGTTATAAGTTTTTTTTTTTTTTTGAGCAATCATAAATTTAAGAAAAAATTACCAGTAAATCCTATGTGGTAGAAAGTTAAACCATTTAGTCCTATGAATTTTCTTATACACCATTTAGTCCCACTATTTACATCAACAACATCAATATCATCAAAACATTGGCTACATTAGTGAACATCAACCAAAAAAAAAATGTGAGGCCAACTCCCACTGTTCTTCAACCATCAAAAAAAATGTTTTTCAGCGATGTTCAAATCAACAAAAAAAAAAAAAAAAAAAAATGTTAGGCCAACTCCCACTGTTCTTCAACCATCAAAAAAATGTTCTTCAGTGATGTTCAAATCAACAAAAATGTTATCAACATTATCCCAAAAACATCAAAAATGATGTTCAAATCAACAAAAATGTTATCAACATTATCCCAAAAACATCAAACATCATCAAATATCCATTTCCTAATGTAGGGAGAAATTCAGATGTTGATAAACATTTGTTTCATTGTTGAAGGGAGAGATATGGCGGTGGTGGGTCTGGAAACAAACAAACAAACATTCCATATATACATTAGTGCTTTGATTCATTGATGTTTGTTTCGTTGTTGATGATGTATATATGAAGGGAGAGATTCAGAGAGAGACCCTGAACTAGGGTTTCTGTCCCGTCCTATACACCACGCCGTATATATATATATATATTCACAATTCATTTGCAGAGAGAGAGTGAGAGAGAGAGAGAGAATTCAAGAGTATTCATCAATGGCGCCGAAGAAGCAGAGAACGGTGAGTCGGAACCCAGATCTGATGTCTACGGCGAGATCTTGGAAGCCGTCATCATCTCCGACAAGATCACCGGTCGATCGGCGCGACTGATCGATCAATCGTCTCCGACACCATCTCCGGCGTCTCCGTTTCTCTCGCCTCCAGATTCAAACTCAACCCTCGCATTTTCTCTCTCCAGAATCGAATCATCTATATATGTACGTATGTATACATGGAATAGAACCAAATAATCATCTGCCTTTTGTGGTTGAAAAACAATTTTTAATGGTTATTTTGATGATGGATTTTGAGCAATAGTTTCAATTTTTTTAAAAATAAATATGATGTTTGATGTTTGATGAATAATATTTGATGTTTGATGAATAATCCTAATGTTTAGTAGTTGATGTTTGATGAATAATCCTAATGTTTGATGGTTAATGATGATGTTCGAATGTTTGATGATGTTCATAATTTTTTTTGACGATGTTTGATGATGTTTTGTTCATGATGTTTGTTGAGGTTGATGATGTTCATAATTTTTTTGATGATGTTTGTTGATAATTTGTTAATGTTTGATGTTATTGATGTGTTTGATAATGTTTTGTTGATGTTTGATGATGTTCAATGGTCATTAACATTTGGGTAGGACCTAACGGTTCATAAGAAAATTCATAGGACCAAATGAGTTACAAGATACAAATTTGGGATTTATTTTAAATTGATTTTTTTGAAGTAATTACTTTAAAAAATTTAATTTAAAAGATAATAATAATTTAAAATTTTTTACTAACCTACTTACCTATTCACATGTCTAAGTGTTTGCTTGTCCGTTGTCAGTCACAACAGATGAGTCATGACAATAGTAGGTGATGATTGATCGTAGTGTGCGAAAACATTGAGCAAAAGTAGGAATAGAAAAAGTAGGAAGGTAAAAATAACAAAAATAAAATAAAATTTATTAACCCAAGGGGTTGTGGCATTGTGGTAAAACCTTGGGGTTTAAGCCCCAAGGTCACAGGTTCAATTCCCCACCCCCCCTTGGGCCAATCTCCTGGGCGAAGCACTGTTGGTTAGGAGGTTGGACCTCAAGTTGTCTAGTCAGCACTTGGTGTGGGTTCAATACTCCCCCGCTGTGCGAGTCCTGACTTAAGCGGAGCTTGTCTTGGGAGGTCGGGGCAAGTTCCCAGGTTATAGTCTCTCGCTTGTACCGGCTAACAGGACACTTTGGTGATCTCTGCAAGGGGCGCTGCCTTGGACCTGCGGAAGAGTGAGAGGATTTCCCTGTAACAAAAAAAAAAAAAAAAAAAAAAAAAAAAAAAAAAATAAAATTTATTTAAAATAATGATTTATATTTCTTATCAATATATTTCATTAACCATGTTTTTATAACCAAAAACAAATCAATTTACCTAATGCCATATACACTTGCAAAAATAAATTTTTCACAATATAATATATAAATTAATAAATTTAATATTCTCTATTTATTATTGTGTCACCTATTATATTACTCAAATAAGTTTGTTTGAGATTCAAATTTTATTATTGCATAACACATTAACTAATAATATAAAATTTGAAAAAATATTATTTTCTCCCACTAATTCAATTAAATAATGTCTATCTCCATTATTGAATGGACATTGTTTTGCATGTCTATTTTTTTTTTTTAAAAAATAATTCTAAACTCATTTTATTAAAATTTTAAGCGCCTCTCTCTCTCTCTCTCTCTCATATATATATATATATATATAAGAGTAAAGTAGTGCCTTTCATTAGAATACTCTAACATTGTGCTATGTGGCATATTCAAAACTTGCCGTATGCCATTTTATTTAGGGCGAATTATACTAACAGTTCCTAAAGGTTGAGATTTATGTTACTTTGATCTCCAACTTTTCAATTGTGATACATTTGATTCTAAATTTTGAATCTCGTTTAAAATAAGGACAATTGAAAATATTGTTACTCTATTTTAAGGGCAAAGTCTTCATACCATTTATTTTGTATTGGTTAATTTAAATTTTGTTTGAAATATAGCAGTCTTTTTGTTAATGAATAATGTTAAAACTTTTTCTGTTTGGTTTGACTTTTTAGAATCTACTTTCAGAATTTATTTTCAATTTTTTTTTAAGAAACTAAAAATTAAATTAGTGAAACAAATTAAAAATATATCATTTTTATATAATATTATCTTTTGGGAGGATAAAAATAATTTTTTTCTGATATTTATTTTGTAACACTCCATAATTTTTTTTTCTCATCGCTCAAGCGATGGATTGATTACTCAAGCAGTCTTGCGAAACTTCTAGTACTTTTGCAAGTCTGAGATTCTGAGAGATGTCGATGTTCGCTCGAGTGCAGGGTTGGTCGCTCGAGCGGTGTTGTGTTTCTGACACTCGAGCGCAGGAGTGGTCGCTCGAGCGGCCTATTCGGGATCAACATCTTTAAAAGTCATTTTTTGTCCACTTTCTTTATTTTTTTCTCAAATTCTCTCTCTTCTCTCTCTCTTTCAGCTATTGTTGAGTTCCAAGCTCATAAAAGCTTGGATTTCAACTCTTTAGAGTAAGATTTTCACCTATGTTCCTTATATAAAAATGAAGAGCACAACGAGGGCTTCCTATCAGTCTGAGCGGATCGTGTTTTTATCGACGTTGGAATTTCAAGATTCTTCTTCTTCTTCTTGCTAGAGGTAGGGATTTCAAATGTATTACAATTGAAAAATTAGGGATCAAAGTGACACAAACCTTAAACTACAGGGACCGTCAATAAAATTCGCTCTTTTATTTATTTTCTCTATCTTTTGGGCCTTTTATTTTCTTTTGCCTTTGTTAACTTTATAAATTGTCTTCTCTTTTTATTTGTATTTATTTGCTCTTTTGTTACAAATATAAATATATGAATGTGAAGTTGATGAAAAGAAAATGAGAAATTATTTTCAATTCGAATATGAATTTTGAAAATTATCTTCTATTCTTGAAATTAAAAAAAAAATTTATAAGAAAGAGTACCATCCACCTCGCAATTTCAATTATTGAAGAATGGCATGTCAAAAAAGTGGTTCCAAAATTCGATTAAGAATCAAGCTGATAGCTTCCCACCAAGTTCTGTCAACTTTACTGAGTAACCTAGTTAACTCAATAGATGAGTTGGAAGTGATGTGGAGTAAATAGGATAGAAGTTTGTAGGCATTGGGAATCAATGCTGGTCAATTGGTCATTGATGCTGAATGGAGTGACTTAATAAGAGCACCGTGTGGGGTGGTTAGAGAAGAAAGCTTTGTGACAGGTTTAATGGAACATCAAAGATATGAAGATGCAAGTATAGAGACAACAATAAATAATCTTAAGAGAATGGGTTGGCAGGCAATTAAATATACCTTTTGGTGAACAAACACATAATTGATAGATCGGATCCTAAATGTTGGGCCCAATCTTCACACTAAGTGCATATAGGTGGTTTTGAGCCAGCCTAATGCTTTTAACTCATTAGGTAATAATAGAATTGGGCTTTGTGTTAACCCAAACCCAGATGGGATTAGAAATGATGGATCCTAGGAAGCAAACCCGCAAAATGTGGAGCAATTTGATGAATCATCTAACCTTCCAAAGGTTGAAGCATAACATCTACAATGGAAGAGAGGGTTATTAGATTCATTCATCTTTATCAGCTGAAGAGACATTGTCGTTTCTGATTATTCCATCGATCCTCAAAGGAAACCACTAGCGCCATAGACCAAAATTGTTTAAGCAAAAGGAAAGCTAGAAGGAATCGGGCAACGTGATTGGTGGGATCAGAGGGCTATGGGGTAGACACATTGTCACGACCTAAACCCGCTCCTATAAGTTTAGCGTCTTAACCGGCCAGTAATCTTAGGATTATCAAAGGCCTCTGAACAAATTAAACAAAATACAGGGGCTAGCGGAAATAAATACCAACAAATAATATCCATAAAGCTGTGTAAACATACATGAGACAGAAAATTTAAAACTTAATTTACATATATGATGTCATCGAAATGTCAGTCTTACATCACCACATTTACAGATAAGCTAAAAGTCATGTTCAAACTTAAACAAAAAGGAAATCAAAAGTCTTAAACTTGCACACAAAACTTGAGCATTTCTTAGTTCGGGAACCTCTTTGGGAGGCACTGTGGTTGGCTGACCAAAACAAATCTCCAAGCAACAGCTTAAGTCTGGTCACGTGCCTGATTAGATACACATATAAATAATACGGTGAGCTGGAACTCAACGAATAACAATAGAGTAAAGGATTTATGAATGATGTCCAAACAGTTTCAGAAATTAGAGTTCATATCAGATTCATATACTTGATTCAGATTTAGATTCAGATTCATACATTTGATCAAAAGTCAAAAGCAATTATATGTGGTACATCCATTAGCTATCATATCAACTTGGTCCTAAGACCTATATGCATAGTTGGTACCGACGACCCCAAAGGTCCATATCTTGTGCACAAGAAGCCATGATATTGTTTCCCCCAAGCGAGGGTCATATGATCATAAGCCACGATATTATTTCTCCCAGGCAAGAACCATGTGCATATTGGCCACGGCATTGTTTTTCCCGGGTGAGGGCCATATAAACATAAGGCACTGTATTATTTCCCTCGGGCAAGGGCCATTTGAACTAAGGATGCCACAATTACATTTTAGAAAATTGAACATTCATTCATTATTCATAAAATAGCATTTCCTATACCAAATCATATCTTAGCATTCTAAAAGTACTTATCATGAAATATCGCTTTATGGAGTTGTTACTCATAGATAGCTCCAATAACAGAAGAGTCAGAATAGTCGGATCAAACAATCTATAGCGCGTGACCTACACAAACACACAATGGATACATATTGAAACACACACTCGGAAAACACTTCATTTTTTATTTATTTATTTTTTTTCTATCTTGGTGTGTTTCTAATCTTTATCCTCATTATTACATCTTAATTAAGGCTTAGAAATGCCTAAAATGCAATAAGGATGCCAAAATGTATTTTGAAAACACTTGTCAAAATTTCTGAAAACAGGGACTTCGCTTGAGCACAACTTTGGTTGCTCGAGAAGTCTGCAAAACTTTGTAAAACTATTGAGAGCTCTCATTTTACGCTCAAGCGCAACTTCCTACGCTTGAGATGAGGATCAAAAAATAAAAGGTGGTTGCTTCAACGCAAGTTCTGTCGCTCAAGCCAACCCTCAAACTCTACACTACGCTCGAGCTGAGGATCAAAAAATAAGGGTGGTCGCTCGAACGCAAGTTCTGCTGCTTAAGCCAACTCCCAAACTCTGCAAAAGTACTGGGAGCTTGCATTCTTCGCTCAAGCGCAAACTCCACCGCTCGAGTGAAGAGTGCGAATTCTAGAATTTTCAAATTGCACTCCTAATTTTAAAACTCAAATTCAAAATGTCAAAACACATTCTTTGGGCCCAAAACTTGAGAAAACATGTCTAAACTAATATAACATCATGAATTGAAAATTATTTCGCAAAATCAAAGCCCAAAATCAAGTCAATTGTGCAAAACCAAACTTGAAATGTATAAGTATATAACATGCATGTGATGATTTAATTTCAAAGCTTCCAAAACATGCATAATTGAAGGAATACAAGTGAAACCAAGTTGGATTCTTCAAAGTATGCAAGTAAAGCTTCATGCATGTGTAAATGTTTGGAAATTAAACTCAAAACATCATGAATTATGCATGCATGCATGGACTATTCCCAAATTCCTCAATCTAGGCTCAATTCTCATGTTTAACCATTTTAATCTCTTGAATTCTTACACTAATGTCTTGAATACAAAGCTTAAGGACATGATTCTTAGGAAATTTGGAGAGTTGCTCAAGATTATCACTAAACCTTAAAGAAATAAGAACTCTAGGTAAAGTGTCCAAAACATGCACAATTGAAGGAATACAAGTAAAACTAAGTTGGATTCTTCATAGTATGCAAGTAAAGCTTCATGTATGTGTAAATGTTTGGAAATTGAACTCAAAACTTCATGAATTATGCATGCATGTATGAACTATTCCCAAATTCCTTAATCTAGGCTCAATTCTCATGTTTAACCACTTGAATCTCTTGAATTCTTACACTAATGTCTTGAATACAAAGCTTAAGGACATGATTCTTACCTAGAGTTCTCATTTCTTTAAGGTTTAGTGATAATCTTGAGCAACTCTCCAAATCTCCTAACAATTTCCTTCAAAACCTCAAGCTTTGACCTCAATCTCTCTTGGTCTCTTTCTCTCTCACATTTTTGCTCTCAAGGATGACAAAATAAGAGTGTTTTGTAATCTAGAAGCCTTATATAGACTTGTTTTAGTGTTGTCTAATCAAGCTTGGTTTAAACTAATCAAATTGTCATTATTAATTCTAATTATTTGGTTCCAAATCATAATTCAATTAAACTTATTATAAATTTCTAAAAATTTCAACAAACACTTAAATCGAGTCAATTTCATGATCAGATACTAATAAGGTCTTCAATTCGCATACCCAATTAGAAATACAAGCAGATATTCCTATTATGAACAGATATAAACACAATTTACATATTTAATGCATAATTAACACATGATTTCTCCTTAATTACTCATTAAACATTCTTAATTAAGGATTATAGGCTAATCACAGGTCAGGGTTGTTGTACACATTCTGCATCTATCAGCAGTAGAGAAGGTTGTTCGAGGGAGCATAAAAGAAGATTCAAGGAGAGTAATTATTCAAGGCAAACACAGGAGTTGCATTCAGAATCGAGGTATGATTTGGGGCTAATAGGCTCAATTTGGTCCTTCCATATTTGATTTTGGAGAATCAAAATGCTTTTGTGATGGGTAGATTAATTTCGGATATTGTGTTGCTCGACCATGAACTAATTGAATACATTACATAAAAGAGAGAGTTTTTGCACTATTATTGAAAATTTTGTTTGGTTCTCCTGTTTTTTTGAAAACCGAGTTTTTATTTTTTGTAATTTTTTGTTTTTAGTGAATGTTTTCAATATTTTATGTAATTTTTTATTTTTATTTTCTAGATATACCTAATATAGCTTCTTTAAAAAAATATAATATTTGTAGAATCGTTCAAAAAAAATCACCAAATACAAAAAAAAAAATATTAAAAAAAAGTACGAAAATTCAATACATTTTTGTATTTTGTCATGTTTTCAATAAAATTTTAAAATATTTTAATAAAAATTTTATACTTTTAAAGTATATTAAGATTTGGTAGATTTAAAAAGTAAAAAAAAAAGGATTAAAATATTTAAAAAATACTAAAAATACAAATAAAAAAACTCATAAAATTATCTTTAAAAACTCTAAATCAAACAGATATATACATAAAATTAAATTTCCAACACATTTTGTGCATGACACGAATATAAAATTAGTATATATTGTAAATTGTAAAGAAAAAAATTATTATTTTTAGATTGAAAAAAAAAAAAAAAGAGTTGGTGAGCTTCTTTTCAACAAAACATAAAACGCACGATTGATGGGTACTTTATTGGGTTTGTTTTGTCAATATTTTAGGTAAATCTTAAACGGAAAATAAGGTAACAGTGGGATTTGGAGCATAAATTACAAATGATTGGAAACTTTTACAGAAAAGGGCAAATCACTACACACTAAAAAAAAAAAAAAAATATGGAACGTTGCAATTTATGAAAGGGCAAATTATTAATACCCCTTTAAGTTTGGCTAAAATATGAATTTTTTTTTGAAATTTGAGAAATTACATACTGCCTGCAAATATAAATCTCAGGGAATAATTTTTAATTTTTCAAACCTCAAAAGAAAATTCGTATTTTAATTAACAATCGTGCTACGTAGCTCGAAAGAGGGACAGCCTGAATCTCCCGAATCCAAAACGATGTCGTTTCGTTGTTTTGAATTTTATTTTTTTTTTCAATTAGAAAAGAAGAAGAAGAAGAAGAAGAGAAGAAGAAAGAGGCAAATGCTGAGGCGAAGAGGAGGCAAAGCGGAGGCGGAGGTAGGGGACTCTGACGAGGCGGAGTGAGGAGGCAGTGAGTCGAGGCGTGACGAATGCTGCGACGATCGAGCAGAGGGTTGCGACGACCTGCCTCCTCTTCCCCTCTCTTCTCTTTCTCTCTCTATTTCTCTTTCTCTTTTTGATTGTTCGAGAGGACAAATTTGTGAGAAAAAATCATTTTCCTTTAATTAAATCTCAAGTGTTAATAATTTGCCTTTCATGAAAATGTCCTTGTCTTTCTCATTATTCCCTCTCTCCTTTCCCTCCAGGCCACAAGCTCGTCCTTTCACTCATTACTATAAGTTTTTGTTTGGTTCAAGTGTTTTTGTTTGGTACAAGTGTTATTTATAAATGTGAAGTGTATGCGCAGGCGCAATGTGAACGGTGCATGTGATAAGTTATAGACAATTTTACATAAGGTCGTTTGCTATAATTTATTATCAAATAAAAATGAGTTAATTATTTAAAAGTTATATTTACAAATGTTATGATATTTTAGATCTTATTTAAAAAAATTTATATCAATAAGTCATATTTAGTAAAATTGAGAATATTATCAGTTTTTTTTTTAATTTTTAAAATTAAGAATATTATCAATTTTGCATAATAATATTTTAAATAATTGTTTCATTAATTGATGAAAAAAATAGAGTATGAGATTAAACGTTTTTGCCATTCTACTTACTGATTTGATTCAACTATCTAATAAAATTTAGAACATTATCAGTTTTTTTTTTTCAGTTTTAAAACTGAGAACATTATTTGTTTTTTTTTTTTAAAGCTTTTTTTTTTTGCACATTAATGTTCTATCATCATGCTCCTTTATAGATACAAAATTTTTAATTTTGCACAAAAAAATCATTCAGTTTTTTTCAAATTTTTCAAAAAAAATAAAATAAAATAAAAATTCAGCATGTTTGTTTTCAGTTTTTTGAAAACACTTTTCAAAAAATTTTACTTTTTTACTTTTCGTATTTTTTTAATTTTTACTGAATTTTTTTAATAGTTTAAGTAATTTTTTTAATTTTTAGACACACTTAACATAAAATACACTTAAAAAGTAAAAGTTTCGTAAAAAAAATCTTTAAAAAATTCACTAAATACCAAAAATACAAAAAAATACAAAAATTCAGTATATTTTTCATTTTTTTTATTTATTAATTTTTAAAAAAAATATATTTTACTTTTTAAATACATCTAAGTAAGGTGCATTTAAAAAAGTAAAAAAAAAATGCTTAAAATTTTAAAAATATTCACTAAAAACAAAAAAAATACGAAAAATAAAAAACTCAATTTTCAAAAAATTGAAACCAAACACACTGATTAGTTTTTTTTTTCACATTTTTTTTTTAATTTTTTCAATTTGAAAGTTGATATTTTAAAGTTCTGAAAATCAAAATAAATGTTAAATTATCATGTTCCTTTATAGATAACCATAAATTATTAACAATCATTATTTTAAGAGTAATTTCGACTATTAAAAATTTAATGAGATTTAAAGGTTCAAAAAATCTTAGTTAATTGTTTGGGTACTCCCAAATAATCCAAAAAGCTAAAAAGTTACTCAAAAAGTTAAAAAGTTAACACTATTCACCAAAAGTCAACAATTACGGCTGCACAACTCCCAATTCAAATTTTCCTCTAAAAACCAATTTTCACAATTTTTTATTACACATTTTTCCATAAAAAGTCAAAAAGTTAACCCAAACATCCATATTTTCAACCTCAATTTTTTAGTCAAAAAAGACAAAAAGTGTACTTATTTAGTCTTCCCAAACTTGGCCTTAATGGAGTATAAGTTCATAAATTATGATTTGTATGTGAATACCGCAATAAAAATTCATAATCAGAAAGTGAAAGTTAAAAATACCTTTCTATTAGCTTTTAGATAATCAATTTTCTCCAACTTATTTAAGTTATGTTTACCTAATAAACAATAAATAAAAATTGCATCAAACAATTTAACTCATACTTTCAAAAAAAAAAAAAAAAAGAGTAAACACAAATAGCTCTATAATCTACACGTGCCTTGGATATAATTTAAAGAAAATGAGTGAGATTCATGAATGGTGTGGATCACTTTGAAAGTTGTGAGGTGTTTTAAAAAGGATATTTATATCATTGATAATTTAATTAAAATTTGAAAAAAAGCCCAACTTAAAAATGAGCAACGGTAGAGGACCACAAAATCAATGGCTTAAAACTGTCAAAACGACGTCATTTTAGGTACAAAACGAGCTAAAATGACGTTGTTTTGACGGTTTTAAACCATTTAAGCCACTGATTTTGTGGCTTTCAAACATTTTTCCTTAAAAATTGTGCAAGTGGGAACTTCTATTTGGGCCGGCTGATTTCGAATTGAAGCCCTTTTCCTTTGACACCACATATTCAAAAAGAAAAGAAAATGAAATACAAGTCCTTATTGACTGGTCCATTAGATTGGTCCCGTTATCAATATTGGATACACCAAAAGACAAATAACAAACATCAGAAGAACAAGAACAACTGGCATTAGTTTGTCTTTTCTGAGAGAAGCCAGTGAAGTCCCCCTTTTTATTATTTTATTATTATTATTATTAATTTTTTCAAATTATAAAATTTGTCAGTTATTGTGTAATTTCGTAAGCAATTTCTTCCACTTTGAAAGTCTTTGATAGGAGTAGATGTGCGGTTCTTTGCAAATCAAAATATGAAGCAAAAAAACACACATACGCTCCTCCTTCACTGCACTGCACCCACAAAAGCTGCCACAAATTTAATACAAATTCAAAATCAGTGTTTACGTTTTTTCCCGGGCTGTGTTTGGGTGCATTTAAGATGAGATTTGCCCAAAAAAACAAAAAAAAAAAAAAAAATATATATATATATATATTTAAATCTTAGACTTAATTATTGTAATAAGTCCTATTATAATTAACGATATTTTTTTAATTAAATATTATTAAAAAATATCACTAATTATTAATTTTTAATGACAATTTGAAAATTGCAATAAAATGTCACTAATTATAAGTTGTAGCAATAGTCCAAAAAAATCATTATAAAAAAAGTCATTAATTTTCAACTTTCAATAACAGTTTGAAAAATTCGTCATAGAAAAACGTAAGTAATTATAAGTTTTAGCGACAATTTATAAAAATTGTGACAAAAAGTTAATTTTTAGCGACATATGCAAAAAACTGTCACAAAAAGTTATTTTTAGCGACAACTTTACTGAAATTTATTTTTAGTAGGACTTAATGAGAATTAAGTCTAACTATTAAGACCTATTGGTAGTTTATCGAGAAAAAAAAGAGAAAAAATTATAAATACATGTTCTGAAAATTATATCCCATTCCTTCAAAATTTTAATTCCATAATAAATGACCCATTTCATCAATGAATTGTTATGTCAATTAACAATTTGTAATGATGTCAGAAATATATTTTAATTAATAGTTATAATAATTTTATTGTTGTATAGGTGAATAGTTATAATTTTTTTTTATGATAATAGAGAGAAACTGTGCATGTGTGTGTGTGTGAGAGAGAGAGAGAGAGAGAGAGAGAGAGAGAGAGAATATCTCTGTATATTTCAAATGAATAAATTATGAATGAATACAAGACTCCTTTATATAGGAGAAGAAGAAGCTAATATGGTAATAACACAATATGGTAAGAAGTTAATATGATAAGTATGATAGACAGAATATATAGTTGCTATATTTAACACCCCCTCAAACTCAAGTAGGGATACTAACTTTAGTTTGGAAAGAGAAACTAAAATATGAAATAAAACTAAAATAAAAGGGAAATAGATTGCAAAATGTGAATAGGAATGTAGTGGCTCTTGAGATAGATCAGAGGCTAGAGCTAATGTTGGGAGACAGTTTCTGGTCGGGTTGGACTGTTGTAGGAATTGGTCAAAACTAACACCGAGACAGTTTAAGGTCATGTTGAACCATTGTAGGAACTAACCGGAACCAATGTCGGGATAGTTTACAAGGTCATACCGAATCATTGTAGAAACTGACTGGAATCAATGCTAAGAAAATTTACGAGGTCATGTCATACCGCTGTGGAAACTGATCGGAATAAATATCAGGACAGTTTACAGGGTCATACTGGATCGTTGTTAGAACTGACCGGAATCAATGTCGAAACAGTTTATGGTGTCATGTCGGATTGTTGTAAGAACTGACCGGAATCAATGTCCGGACAATTTACGGGGTCATACTGGACCGTTGTAGGAACTGACCGGAATTAATGTTGAGACCCTTTACAAGGTAATGTCGGACCATTATAAAGACTGGATGTTGAACTAGTAAGCGTGACATACACATAACTTATGACATGGTACTAAACGATGATGGCAATAGATGACTAAGTACACTAGGGGATGGCGTGGATCGTGCGCTAAGGGGCAACTTTGGTAGTGTGCTAAGGCGTGGCTTGGGTTGTGTGCCAAAAAGGGTAGCTTGGATGGTACACCAGGGGCGACTTTGGTGGTGTGCCAATAAGCGACTTAGGTTGTGTGCCAAAGAGGACAGGTTGGATTGTGTGCTAGAAGGGGAGGCTTGGGTGGTGTGTCACAGGGGGTGGCTTAACTGGTTTGCGTAGTGTATGACCACATTCACCATGATATAAGCATAATATGCTCCCTTAAATTCAAATAGGTTGGAAGATAGAAACTTATTTGAGGTTGAAACAGAGGGAAATATAAAGTGGGGTAGAAACACACCAAAAAAAATGGATTGTGAGTAAAAAAATATGATAGAGATATCTGGAGTCGAAATAAACCAGTGGACAAAAGAAGAAATTACCATGAAGTGATACTGATAGGAAAATATGACAGTAGGGGTTGAGGTTTGACGGCCGGCTAAGGTAAGGCTGCCGCTGGCCAGAAAAGCGAAATTACTAAGTACTTAATCTAGCTCTGATACCATGCTATGTGAGAGAGAGAGAGAGAGAGAGAGAGAGAGAGAGAGAATATTTATGTATATTTCAAATGAATAAATTATGAGTGAATACAAGATTATTTTATATAGGAGAAGGAAAAGGAGAAGGAGAATCTGATATGGTAATGTATAATATAATAATAATACAATATGGTAAGAAGCTAATATGGTATAAGTATGACAGACATAATATGTAGTTACTATATTTAATATTTTTTTTATTAATTTTATTAAATAAAAAATATTTATAATTTCTAAAACTACAAAAAATAATTTATATTTTTAATAAATTTCAAAAGTTATATTTATAATTTATTGAAAAAAAAAAAAAACCAAAGGCTCCCTCAAACATAAATAACAAGTTGCCACCAGCGATGCATGCATTAATTAACGCGACGACTGTGTGTCGTGTTGTGCATCTCATCATTCTCTGTCCCATTATACTTTCTTTTTTTTTTTCTTTAATTACTCCAAAGTTGTTAGGTAAAATACTTTCTAAAAGTATAAAAAACAGTACAATATATATTTTGACTAGCTATAGTTTGGGAAGTTGGATTGGGTCGGTTGAGCATAAAATAGTGACAAAAAGATAAAATAAGTTTTTTAATTTAATAAAATAAAATGTTAGATGTAAATTATAATTATTTTATTTTTTTTCTTATAAAAGTCAAAAAGTATATCTCAAACGAGACTTTTTAGTTCTAGGCTAAAATAATTAAAAAATCAAAAAATTAAAAATCAACTCACATCTCAAACGAAGCCTAACTAGTTTAGTTAATGTGTACTCTAATCATACTCTTAAATTAACTAATTTTAAAAAAAAACTATAAATATAAATAAAAAAAAATGATCTATTCATGATGTGATGTTTATGCATCTAGTATTGATGTGGTATTTACAAATATTAATTTTTTAAAAATATATAATTAAATTATTTTTTTAAATAATATTTTTGTGTGATTATATTTTTTAAACAATGGGTTGGAACAATCATAGATATAGAGCAAGCAAAGATAGAGATCTCGCAACAACGGAAAAATTCTTTTGCCTAACAATGGAGGCTAGCTAGATGTGAAGAGTGAAAATTAAAATGAAAAAATGCCTCCTGTGATGCAAAACATGTTGAAAGAAGAGAAAACCAATTTCACTAACAAAAATACATCTTGTTGCCCTTTTACCTCCTCCATTGGAGATGCTCTAAGTAAAATTTCTAATGTATAATTTTACCTATTAATGTTAATATGTGCTCCAAATTTACCAATCAAATCTCAGCTATACAATGCATTCATGGTAATTTTTTGAGTAAATTATACTGTTGGTTCTTTAATTTGATCAAAATTTACTTTGGTTCTTATAATTTCAACTTGAATCATGCACTTTTAATTTTATTGCAATGTTGTTCCTTTGTTATTTGCCATTAAAATTTTAAATAAAAAAAGACCACGTGCAATACTAGAGGAATCAAAGTAAATTCAAAAGAAACTATCCACTTTGGTCCATCTAATTTCACATGTGAATTTTTTTATTTAAAATGTTAATGGCTTAACGGAAGGACAACATTACCTAAGGATTAAGCGTCGGGGACCAACCAATAATCGTGATTACCTAAGGTGGATTATAGAACAATCAAATGAATAAGCATATGTGAAAATAATTAATTAGATATGATACTAAAATGTACATCGGAAATTCTTTTTATTTATAACAAAAAGGATAGTTGGGCCAATGTTTACAAAATAAATAAAAAAATTAATTTGTACCAAACATATTTATAAACAGGAAAATGTTTGGGACTCTCTTTAGGGATGACCCCCACACTCCTAAAGTGATCCTGACCTTCCATGTGTGTACGAAGCCCACTTATGTATGTGTAAGGTCTACATCATGAGTAGTTTAGATTTGTGGTCTTGTGGGGTGGGGGTCTCAATCATTACTCTTATGAATATTACAAAGTGCACTTGTGTGTCCATTTGATAGCCCTGCCCCCGAAACGAGTCATACATCTTCCTCTAATCATTATTTTTTTTAAAATTGGCAAACAACTACAAGGATATTGCAGAGTAGAGAGTATTATATTGAGAGTATAAGGATCATAAAATTACCATGAATAAATACTTAAACTAAAATTGATTATATCATAAACATTTCAGTCAAAATAAAAGCATTGTTTATATCCGCCTCAGATAACAAAAATTTATTTTAGAAGTCACATATGTATGATATTGTACAGAACATATAACTATACCCAAGGCAATACAGAGGGTCACACTAACAATGATGACCAATCAGAAGATCAGTTTATCATCTAGAGGGTCACACTAACAATGATGACCGATCAGAAGATCAGTTTATCATCAGTGATGATAGATCAGTCAGACAATAAATTCATGACAAACAAAGGGCCACTTTCATTATGTATTTACCGTCCCAAAAGGCTCACTGTGGGAGCCAGAAAAATATAGGTACAAGCTTATTGGGCCTAACCTAAACAAAGCCTACAAGGGTCTAGCCTAAATAAATATCACACCCCCCATCTATAAAAAGGGAGGGGGGGGCATCCCAAGTGGAAGGTATGTTCTCTTTCCCTACACTACACACCAATCACTCTACTCTTTCTAGACTTTCATTCTGCTTAACAAAGGACTGGCTTCACCATCGGAGTGCCTCCGGCTGGCTACCCGGTTGGGTGGCGCCAATCATGCTTGTCTTTGCAGGTATACCAGGACGAAGTTCATCTCTTCGTTGGATCTCTACAATCCACGTGGGAGGATATTTCATGGTCTCACAATTGGCGCCGTCTGTGAGAAAGACTGAATGAGATCAACGAAGAACACAACAAACATGTTACTGTAAGTAAACACTCTACAACACTTTGATGGTTATCACGAGCCACAGCCAAGCTTTGAATTTTCTCTCTGATGAAACTTATTATAAAATTACTGTAAAATCGATTCTTGAATTGTATACATATATCTGTGTGTACTGACAAACTCCATGGAATCTCTTTTCTTTTTTCATGGTAAAATCTTGATGAAAAGTGTTATAATAAAATAGTGCTCATGGATTTACTTTTGCATCTTCATTTTCTTTCTCTAAAAATAGGTTTCAGATTATATTTGTGGGACCTTCTTTTCGGCATTATCAAAAGGGTTGCTCAGTCAAACCCACCCTGGGATTGTTTATTTAGTTTTGCCTCAAAGGAGTTTATTTTATAATTAATTCTTGAGATATACATATGTCTATACTAGTAATTTTTATGGAATCCACAGTTGGGTCTTTATTCTCTCTCTCTAAAAGTTTATTAATCAAGATATTCAGCACCACTATCTTCTCAGCGGGATCGCAATGAGATTGGAGTAAACTGTTAAAACTGAAAGGCTCATTTAATTCAGCACTTTATTTGGCTTGTCTATCAACCAACTCAGCAACAGCAACTCTTTATTGCGTTGTTTGTCAACTCTCTTGTTATTCTAAATCTCATTTCTGAATTTATGCTTATTGTCACGACCCAAATCCGCCCCTATGGGTTTAGCACCGTAACCGGCCAGTAATCCGAGATTACCAAAGGCCTACTTAACAAAGAAAACAAGAAAAGCAGTCTGTGGGCATGGCGATAAAACAAGAATAAATAATGTCCAATAAGTCAGGATAACAGTATGCAAAAAGATTTTTCATACATTTGTACAGGCAGTGACAAAACAGTATGTACATTATATACAGCCATTCAGAGCAGGGACTAAAACCCTATTAACACAATACAGTACAGTCTATGCAGTATTACAAAACGGTACAGAGACAGACGGGGGAAATAAAAACACCCCTAAGCCATAGCTTGGCAGGCTCGGAACCTCGCAGTGAGGCACAGTGGAGTTTACCCCGACGCTTCTAGCATTGGTTCGGTGCCTGTACACCTACATATATATATGAGCAGTGAGCTAAAGCCTAGTGAATAACATAATGCGTAAAGAGGTTTAGAATAAATGTCCTTACAGTAATGAAAACAGTTCATTAAATTAGTATGTCAGTTGTTTAATACAAGAACAAATATATGCGGTACATCCAAGAGCATAACAAGAAACAAGAGGGTCTTAAAAGACCGAGCAAAGAAATGACCATCAATCAGTAAGCAATAGTCGTTCTAACGAGGGAACCGACAGAGATCTCGCAATAAGAATACCAAGAACAAGAGTTGCTAAGGATGCCACAATACGCCTGTAATATAGGATATACATTCATTCGATTAACAATATCATTCGAAAGCGATGCATTGATTGTTTAGAAGATAATCATTTTGAACATATCTTTACACAGTTGTTACTCACAGAGTTCTGGGCTACAGTGAACTAGAGCGTCTTCTCGGAAAGCCAACCCTACACAGTACACAGGTTGAACACACACTAAGCTATACAGTTGGAAAAGATGATAACTTAATCCCTAATTTGCCTCGGTGTGTTCTACATCTATATCCTCAATAAGATGCCTTAAATATGCCCTAGGAATGCCTAGGATGGAAAGAGGATGTAAAGATGTACTCAGAAAACATTTTCAGAATTTTCAGTGAAATAGAGTCCCGCTCGAGTGTATGTTACCCCGCTCGAGCGGACAAGCAAACAAAGGTCCCTGCTCGAGCGTCAACTTACCCGCTCGAGTGGACCAAAAAGTACTGGATAGGTGAAATTCATGCTCGATTGGGCGCTTGATAACCGCTCGAGCATAAGACATACTATCCCGCTCGAGCGTAAATACTCCGCTCGAGTGTACTGTCAAACAGTGCAAGATGTTGGGAGCTCGAATTCCCTGCTCGAGCGTGTAGACACCCCATTTTTGACCGCCCTTAAGACTTGGACGCGACTGATGGTTTACATGGTGGAGAAAGGTGTGCAGGGAAAAGATTCAGTTTCTTCGGCAATGAGAGAGTCAAAGCTCAACTTCATACCCATTTTTGGACCAAAACAATCTTGATCAAAAGATTTTAGACCTTAAAACCCTCTCTTTCAAAACGTTTTTGAAATAAAGTTTCTATGATGTTCCAACGCTCGCATTTTGTTAAATGTTGCGCTTTTCGGTAAACCGAGCAAGGACAAAGCAGAAATGAATGAAAGAGGGATGAAATATTTGAAAAATCTTTCAAAACACCTTACTTAGGGGTTTGAAGTTGAAGAAAAGAGGAGAAGAGGGAAGAAATCCAGTTGGGGGAGAAAATGGGCATGAACCGTTAAGAAAGAGTCAAGCAACCCTTGCCGAATCAGGCTTATTCATTTGCATACTTGGAATCAAGCTATGAGGCCACCATCGTTGGAAAAAAGACTTCCGGGGCTTCATTTTGGACACCTGGACGACCACCTTTGGACTTCCCAATCACTGGCCGGCCACCTTTCTTTCCGGCAGACCAATTTTTGTCCTCAAAAGTAGCAGGCCGACCATAAAAGGTGGTAGGCCGGCCACTTATGCCCAGAAAGCCCAAAATTGACAGATGTCTTCCCTCCAGCTGTCTTCCACAACCTCCAGCTGTCCCTAGCTCAGATATTTTCGACCTTTAGTGTTGCTTTTGCTATATATGATGATATATCTCCCATTTTCCAAGAGAGACAAGTTTTGGCTCCATTTTTGAATTTGTTTTTCCCCCCCTTTTCTTAGCCTCTCTCCCTCTATAATATACACTCCACCACCATTGTTAAGGGTTAGACACTTTTGGCTTAGGCTCATAACCCTCCTCCTCCTCCTCCTCCTCCTCCTCCTCCTCCACCTCCATTACTCTCCATTTTCAAGCTCCAAACACCCATTTTCTTGCACCACTTGCACTACAACCCCTAGCCTACCCCCTCCATCACTCATTCCAGCACCTTGGAGGACATTTGAAGAGGTTGAAAGTCCAGAATTTTGGTCCAAAAGTTGCTGATTTGCTGCTCTTCAAGGGTAAGTGTCTATTTCCCTCAAACTTGCATTTTTTTGCATCATTTATAAGCTATACTTGCAAGCATTTCTGGACTTTGTCATGAACTGAAAAAGGTCATATTTTGAGCTTCTCTACATTTTTGATTAAAACTCTTTGCTGTTTGAGGTCTTCTACTACCTCTTGTCTCCTATCTCTCTTTTTAGGGCCATTTTTGCATAATATTTTAGCCCTACTTGTGATCATTTTTGAGACTTTATATAAACTGTAAAGTGTCTTTTTTTGAGCTCCTCTTCAAATTTTTTGAAGGGCTCTTTACTGTTTGAGGCCAGCTTCTACCACTTGTCTCTTTATTCCTTTTTTAGGCCTTTTTCTTGCATGTTGTTTTAGCCCCACTTGTGTTTATTTTCGAGACTTGATATAAACTGTAAAGTGCCTTTTTTTGAGTCTCTCTTCAACTTTGTTGAAGGGCTCTTTGCTATTTGGGGTCAGCTTCTGTCCCTAGTCTCTAATCTCTCTTTTAGGGTCCTTTTTGCATGATAGATTGGCCCTATTTTTGTTCACTTTTGAGATTTGTTATAAACTGAAAAAAGTCTCTTTTTGACATCATATTTATGTTTGATTAAGGGCATTTTCTTGTTTGAGGTCATATGCTTCCTTGTATGCTTGATTGTCCCTTGTTTTGAGCCTTACACCTAAGCTCCAATTGCATGCTTTGCTTGGCCTTATAGCCACTGAAATCCAGTGGATTTTTAATGGCTGGAACACTGTTTTGAGCCTCCAAATCAGAGGGGGGTGACCCCCTCTCACCTTGACTTGTTTGATGGTCATTTTGGCCTTCCAAAGGGACCCCTCTTTGCATGCTTCTTAGCCACTTTTCAGGCCCAATTTGGTGAGTTTTGGGACTACCATATTTGATTTCCAGAGTTTTTTTGGTCATGCTTCATGTCTATCTTGTATGTGCCTAATAAATCCTTGCATGGCCCTCTAAAGGAGCTCCTCATTTTTGCACATTTTGACTGCATTTCAGTGATTATTTGGTCATATTTCCACATGTTTTGTTCATTGATTTTTGCTGGTATGGGGAGATTCCATGTGCTTCATATACTTGCCATGTAAACCATGTTTGCTAGTCAAAATTGCATGCTACTTTAGCCCATCTTGGTAGCACCTTTTGGCCATGCTTTGAACTAAGAAAGTTCATGTTTTGGGACTACCTTAACTCTGTCTTTATTCTTCATGATCAAATAATGCATGCTTTATATAGTTGTAGGTCATTGCGTATGCCTAGTTTTGAGTTTCGGGGTTCATCTCATGCATCGGGTGCCATATTGCCATGTTTCGGGGCTGTTTAGCATCATATTTTAGTGCTGAAATTCGCATGTTCGTATGCCATATTCCATGCCTTGCCATGCCTTGTTAGAGTGGCATTCGTGCCTTAGGTTCGGTCCTCGGTTTGCGTGTATGTGTGCACGCATCTCGATACTCTCATTTTCATCTTATGGCCACTGATGTGAGTGTGGCTGAGGTCCACTCATGTTGGTGTAAGTCCATTATGCATTGTGTATGCCATTTCGATTCATAGCATTGTGTATGCTACGTTGCATGTTAGAGCATCGTGTATGCCATGTTACATCGTGCATCGTGTATGCCATCTCATAGTATTGTGTATGCTAGGTTGTATATTAGTTGCATTCATGCATGTCATGCATATTGCATTGCACTTGGGGTAGGAGTTAGCCCGAGCACGGGAAACGAGAGACGTTTCGTACTTTGAGTGACGGAACGTGTCTCAATTCCCTGTCATCGACACTCCGGATTATCCATGATGGAGTCTCGGTCTTGTTGTGTTTATGTGTGCATTCATTTTATATTAAGTCGTGCAAATCGACTCCTCGGCCATCATGCATCGAGATGTGCGATTGGTGGCACGAGGATCGAGGACTACACTCCCTGAAGAGTAGTCGAGCATACATACGTGAAAATACTTTGCCATGCCCCTTTCTTGCTCTCTGTTGCAACAAATCAAGAATCAACAGCTTTCAAAAGCCTTGCACAGCATTCCGGTATTAATTGCAAACAGAGGCTAATTAGGGCATCGCGATGGATTTCCGTGCCAAGCAACCCGAACATGCATCATTCATCATCCGGAGCAGAGTCGAGGCAGTCCCTAACTCGCATGCTAGTTTACAGCTTTCCTAGTTTAATTTGTTAATTAATTAGGATTTTGTATTTGTTCCGATTGTAATTATTCATTTGGGACTGTATTATTTATTCGGACCCTCTGCGCGAGGGCAATGTTGTAATAAGCGTGCATGCGTGTGATGTATGTCTTCCAACCCCACGTCTTTCTCCCTTTTATTTACCAGCTTATGATGGTTAGATTAGGGCATGTTTCAATTAGCATACAGTGTGATAGCATGTTTGCATTCATTCATCTGTTTTGCATGCACCAGGCTCAGCGTATCATAACTCACTGCATTGTATTTCAATTCCGAGTTGAATACGTGTTAGCTGTAGCATTCCATATGCCATGTTTAAAATAGCCGAGGCTGCTATAGTTGCATTTTTGCATATGTTGCATTAGACATCTCTGTATAGTTAGGATCATGCATGGATTTCTAATTAGCTTCTGTTTTGGCTTGGAGTACTCGGTAAGTTTTTGTGCTTTAACATCCTTGCATGTGTGTGAGTGACTGCCATGATAGTATGCTTACCATAAGGCTATTTGCTTATGTGATATAACTGCCTGAATGCCTGTGGGTGAAGGTTGGGTTATTTGGATTGGAACAATGCATTGACTGTGAGTTTTAAGCCCACTAGATAGTGGCAAAACTATCTTTTCTAAGCCCACCTGAGGGTGGCAAAATCTGCATTTTAAGCCTACTTGCGAGTAGCAAACCATCTTTCAAAAAAACAAACATGAAATGTTTTGTTCCAATTCAAGTGACCCGGTCTATTCTTGTATGCTGTGTGCATCACATAGTAAATCTAGGCTAATAACCGGAATAAGAACGCATAATGTTTTCAAAACTAGATATCATGGTTAGTAGAGGCCGATCTTTGATCGGGCGAGCGGGGGTGCTCACGAAGTGACCTTCCCTAATTGTACCTAAGTTCCCGAGCCGAGGCAACTTTGGTGATGACGGACACGTGGCCTTAGGCAACGAGTCAGGGTTTCCTAAATTTCCTAAAAATAAAATATTTAGGTGGTGACTCTGTATCTGGCAAAGCAGTCCATGTTTGGCACTTCTTTCAAAAATCTGTTTTCTCAAAACGATTTGCCAGATTTGGACTCTTTGGTTCAGATTACGAACCGTGACAATTAGAGTCCTGAACTGTAGTGAGCCCCAAAAATGAACGGAACGGGGGACATCATCCCTCCTGGGGCGTTCGGGGACGTCTATAGTTTCTGGCGACTCTGCTCGGGAGTTAGAGAACTTGACTCGAACTCATGATATCTGGTTTTGACTACACTTATGTGTTTCTTTGCATTGCATGTGCATTGGTGCGCCTAGGACACCGTGTTTGCCATCTGCTATTCCTGAGCAGTTTGCCAGAGGCTGCGTGCCATAAGGCTTACCGGTTACGGGCTCTGCTAGTATGGAAACACAAACCCCGGTTTTACTGGGGCACCATTTTGACCATTCGACCTAGTGCATATCGAAATCCATAGTGACCATTCCAAGCTTGGACAGGTTGCTTACCCGATTTTAGGTTGTTTCAAGCCGCTACGTGCGTAGTGAAATCCTAGCTCCTGACAAAATAGAACAGGGAAACCCTACCCCAACATAGGGGTGTTTTGACTCTCACTTATCTGTTATGTGCTTTTAGAGTGCGTCTCTACAGGAATGCATATATCAGTTTACAAGTTTGGGCATCAGGCCTGCGGGCACCGATTGACATTTTGGGATTGATTTACGGGTGTATCGGTTTGCAAGCGAATTTGGGGCGAGTTGATGAAAACCTGATCATTCAGCTTTGCTCAAATCTGTTCTAGTAAAATCAGGTTGAGATGTTGCATATTTTCTCTTTTGCTAGGTAGTCCTGGAACTATAGCTTCAGAAGGCTTCGACATCCCCCGGGTACATTGGACTAGTGCTGATAGACTTTGTTAGGTCAGAAATTCAATTCAAGGGCAACCAGTGTTCTTTCGCTGAGGCAAGGCAAAGAAAGGCCAATCAGGGCTCACCGGTTCATCTGATCCGTTAGTCGCCAGTTACATCACCTTTGTTCAGACTCAGCAGACCGTGATGGCACAGGGTTCGGAAGAATTTGTGGCCGTAATAGCAGCGTTAAATCAAGGAACTGCCATGCAGGCTGAGACCAGTATTGAAACGTAGCGCCCATCTGGGGCATCTGCCTCACATCCAGCTTTGGGACCCCAGCCGAACTTTGACCCATTTCCGCCAGCTGAAGATTTACAAGGTCTAGATCCTCGAGAAGGGTTGGCTCAAGCCCGAGTTTCCAGACCCCTGGTGCAGCCTAATGAGAGGCTTTATCCCCTTGATGCTAGTGACCTCGATCGGACCGCGGTGAAAATCGCAAACCTTGAGAAGCAATTCAAAAAGGCACAGGGCCTTAACTCCATTCCCGACATTAAGGATGGGCACACTGAGTCTGCTGTATGGCTCCCAGACAGATTCAAAATGCCACATATTGACCGTTTCGACGGGTCTGGAGATCCAATGGTACATATCCGACTTTTCTTGGATGTCCTGAAGCCGATGGGTCTGACTAAGCCACAAAAACTCTCTCTGTATGGAAAAACCCTGTCGGGTGTAGCAGCCACTTGGTACGCTAAGTTGGAGGACAAAGTGAAGCAAAATTAGGAAGAATTGGCTGAGGCCTTTGTCGATCAGTATTCCTACAATACCCAAGTTGAAATGACCATCCAAGAACTTGAAGCAATCCGCCAGAACCCAACAGAGCCTTTTGTGGAATTTGTTACAAGGTGGAGAGCAAAGGCAGCACAGATGACAGATCGCCGCCCTTCTGAGAGGGATCAAGTGCAGATGATGGTGCGAAACCTCGAGCATGATATGTTGCAAAAGTTGATAGTCGCTCCGCTGTTCACTTTCAAAAATTTGCATGAACTGGGGGTTTAGATTGAGAATGCGTTCAATAGTGGGATCATTCCCAGAACAAGTGAACCGACAAGGAGGGTAATTTCAGGGAGTACAAACGCTGGTAGTAGCGCTATTCCCAAACCCACCGAAATCAATGCAGTCGCCACAGTCGACCCTTTTGCCAAACCAAGCAGCCCGAGCTCAGGGCAGAACTTTCACTCCCCTCTATATGAGCCTGACTAGTGCACTAACCTGACTAGCGCACTAAAAGCCTTGATGGAAAGAGGGCATCTCAAACCCCTCAATCCTCAACCTCTTCCTGACCCACTCCCAGCCAGACATAACCCCTTCAAGTACTGTATGTACCATCAGCAGCGCGGCCATGGCACCGACCGTTGCTACCGCCTTCGTCATGAGGTCTAAAATCTCATCGACAACCGGACGATAGCTCCACCTTCAGACCCCAATGACCAAACATCTCTTTCCTACCTCAATCTCATCCATATACTACCATCCACCTATGACCCCAGCATATACATCACCCCGGCCCGTCTATCCAAGCCTGAGGTATTTATCCCAGAAAGCATGGACTTATGCATGATGGGTGCACCTGAACCTCGACCATCTCAAACCCGTGAACCCACTACTTCTGAGTTGATGAGAATGATTAAAGATGTTCAAAGAACCGTGACAGATCTGGCCTCCGGGACATTGGCTCCATCATCGATCACATCACATACTGGGAATTTCATGTCAAAAGGCTCCCCAGTCTTGGGACGGGCTGCATTTGAGGAAGGCCAATCCCTTGGCAAAGTGGAAGCGAGTGGAAAGAACAAAGTAGGGGCGGGCATGGATCCCCATGAACATCTTCTATTCGCTATTGAGGCTTTGAAAGCCGAAGGACTGAACAAAGAGCAAGTCCTCGTAGTTGTTGCAAAAACTGTGGATGACACTTTCGCTACTCAAGTTGGAGGCAGTCTGAATCAAGGGGAAAATCGGGAAAAGGGCCGTCATACCAGAGACGATCCTGTTAGCTCTAATCCTCCACGTGGAAGAGATCAGCAAACCAGGCCAGCACCTGCTAATCCCTTTGCTGGTGCGCCCCAGCAAAAATCCACAAACCTTGAAGTACCAACCCCGAGGTCGGAGGGTCTTCCATGCCCTCTATATGCCTTTGTCCAAAGCTATCCAAATCCTTGTTGGACAAGGCCATCTCAAACCCCTTGAGCCTCGGCCTCTCCCGAACCCTCTTTCGGTTACGCATGATGCTACCCAGTTCTGCGCATACCATCAGCAAACTGGCCATACTATCGACAACTGCTTCCGTCTTCGCCATGAAGTACATGATCTATTTGACAACGGGGTCATCCTCCCGCCGAGCTCAGCAAAGTCTATCGGCACTGGATCGGTGAACTTGGGGGATAATGTGATGTGATCGAGGGATGAACCACCTGCGGGCAGCGCTTGATTAACTCCAAACATGGGAATGGCATGCACTGTTCTGAGCAATATGCAAATACCAGTTTTTTGTGCTTTCCGACTTGGGTATTGAGTCAGTCTTGTTGTTTTGTCTGAGTCGATCTTTTCTTCTTGAGTCGGTTGGTCATCTTATTGTCTTGAGTCGATCTTTTTTGTTGGAGTTCGGTGATTTCGGGGGTGTTACCTCGGACATCACTTGCTTGTTTTGTGTTTGTCTTTTCGTTTTCTTTTGAGTTTGTTTCTGCCTTGGAGCCAGTAATGCCAATGGATCTCAATGAAACAGCAGTGATTTTCACGCTCTCACGTTTGCTTCTGCCTTGTGCCAGTTATGCCGAAAGTTCTGAATGAGATGACAGTATTTGACTAAGAACTCTGTCTTTTCTGTGCTTTGAAAGTCATTGTAATGACCTGAGTTTTTCAAAACTTTTTGAACACTGCGTTGAAAACAAAGAGGGAGGAATTCCTCGGGTTTTGCAAAAATTTGATCAACTGAGAGAAAGAGAGGCATGCTAAACCCTTAATGAATGAAATCATGCTTGTTAATGTGAGTATTGAGAAGGATCTTGGCTTGAACTAAATTGGTTCCACATCGTCTTCCGCGCAAGCGATTAGTCGTTTTCTTAAAAGATTTTAAAAAATGTTTTTGCAAGACCCTGCGAAGACCTGTGTGGAATCGCTCTTGAGATTGTGCAACCTAAGATCGCTCTCAGCCTCGAGACTCGCCCCCCTTGTTTTCAAACCTCGAACTCGGACTCAGAAAGTTCAAAGGTCAACCATAATGTGAGGCCTGCGTGGCCAGATTCGAAGCAGATCTCGAACTAGAGGCAACAAAGTCAGATCAAGAAGGTCAGGTGTCGTCAAAAAAGCTTACAGAGTCAGATCAGAAGCACCTCTCCAACTAGGGGCAAAAAAAAATGTCGGATGCGCTCGAAGAGTCAAGAAGTGGGATGTTTCTCAAGCTAACAAAGACTGGAAAGAATGCCAAATCCCAGAAGGGAAGAAAGAAGAAAGCATTGCTGAAGAATAACTGAGTTCCTATCTACAACACTAGGGGAAAATTCAGCCCCCATGGGATGGACTCCTGCATCGTCAGCAAACAACAGCCACTCTCCTGGATTCAGATAACTTCAGGATCTCAAAACCATTTGGCATGGACAAAGCTACACTTTTACCCTTGAGAGGCTCGCTGGGCCGAAAACCCGGAAGGGCGACCTAGGCAAAAGTTAGAGCAAGAAAAAGAAGAAAAAGAACAAAAAAAAAAAAAAATAAATGAAAAAAAAAGAAAAGAAAAAAATGAAGAAAATGAAAAGAAAAGATGAAAAAGAAAAAAGAAGAAAAGAAATGAAAAGAAAAGAAAAACAAAACTTGCAAGGTTGAAAACCCGCAACGGGCGCCTTGGCAAAAGTTAGAGCATAAAAAGAGAGGTTAATACCCGAGTGTACCTTAACCCCGAACTACGTAAGGCTTGATTCCCATCTTTGGGATACGTAGGCAACTTCATTCTGAAGTCTAGCCGTAAAACAATTCAAATTCGATTGTGTCCATGCGATGGTTCTGGTCATCTTTGTCTTCTCTGTATCTGAGGATTTGGTTGTGTTCGTCACTCTGAGGACTGCCTACAATGCGCTGCGGTGCCATGCAAACAAGGGGCAACTTTTCGTTGCCATTCAATGAGCCGCGGTGCCGTTCAAACAAGGGGCAACTTTCTGTTGCCATTCAATGAGCCATGCAGGTTATTCAAATGCAAGTCTGCAGGCGCTTTTCCTTTGGATCCGAGGTTGTGCATCTCAGGAGTAGGTTTCATGCTCGTTGAGTAAGTGCCGTTTACAAAAATAGTTTTTGAAAATTTTTACTGAGGTTGACTAATTCTCTCGAAAATTGTTCCATCTTTTCCAAAAACTGGTCCGTTTCTTGGACCCAAAAAAGGAAAATTTTCAGTGCTCATAGCCTGACTTGCATGATTTCAAATCAAAAATTAAACAAGCATGTTAATCAAACTCTTATGCTGATCAAAATTGTTTTATTAGAAAATCAAAACAAAAAAATGGTCAAAATGATGAGCTAGAGGCACAGTTGAGTCAGGTTTCCTGTCTTTTCCCTATTTTCAATGCATTTGCCAGAAGGGCATCATACCTGCCGGAAAAGGGCACCACTGAAGCTAACCACAAAAGGGCCGAAAAGCTCTCACACCCTCCGAGCAACGAGGTGTCGAGCCAAGTGCGAAGCACGAACTGGAATGGATCAAGATATTCTACTCCCTCATCTGAACAGATCTGATCACGTCCAAACTCCCCAGCAGAGCATCGTCAACCGATGTCGGCTGCAGATTTGCTACACACCCAGTTATAATACAACCTCTCTGTGGGAGAAACTCACTAGCTGCGCACAGAAGAAGAAGGATCTAGCAGAATGCTAGGGACATGAGCCCACAATTTCTTGTTTATCCATCAACCACTTAGGGGAGGGATGAAAAATGAGAGATTGAAGAATAGAGAGATGTGCGTTGAGAGAAAAAGTGAGAAAATGGCTTTTTCAGAAAAACAGAGCCTGATGGCCGAGTGATGTAAGAACCACAAATGACAAAGGATGGGAAACAATACCCGGAGAAACTGGCTCCTCGTGCACCGAGAGGTCTCTCGCCTTTGTAACACAGTTGAGTTTTGAGTTTGTGCGTTTTTGTTTGTCTCGATTTTTGTTTTGAGTCGTTTGAGTGTCAACAGATGTGTTTAGGTCATTCTACCTTGTTTTTCCTTTGTTGAGTTGTGTTTTGGTTGTTCTACCTTTGTTTTCCATTGTTGAGTCGTTTTGGCTGTGGTCAGTTGTAGGCTCAATACCCGGTTGAGAACCCTTTTCTCATTTCAATTTCAAAAATTGTTTTGTGCTCAGAGTGCCGTGTCGTTCTCCACATTTGTGCAAAACAGGATTGGTTCTTTCATAAAGCCGCAGGGTTCAACCCAGGTTATGTCAGAATAGTAAAACAAGGACCTATCTGAAGCTATTTAGGTTCCGGACTGCAAAGTAAAAGAAAAGAGAGAAAATTTGGAGCATCTTAGCATGTTTCAATCTTAGCAAAATCCGAGACTGCATTCCAGGTGCATCTTCTCAGGCCTCGCCATTTCTCTGGAGTATAAGTGTATCTTGACCCCAAGTGTAAGCCTGCTTCAAGTCAGAATGGCAGTCCAAGCAGCACCCGAGGGTTTCACATGCAGGTGTTATCTCTCGCCAATATGAACAGGGTGTGCCCTTTTTGAGCTGAGTGTGTTGCAAAGTTCTTTAAGAGGCAAATCAGAGGCACCAGAGTACATATTTGATGCTCCTCTATTGCATAGAATATGAACTTTCATATACACTGTTGTTGCATGCGTACCGTGCATCGTTGTGATTCATGCATAGAATATGCTTGCTTTCGATTCCGCATAGAATATGCTTTGCTTGTTTCATGCATAGAATATGCTTGCTTTCAATATTGCATAGAACGTGCTTCCATACTTGCATAGAAAATGCTCGTATCTTTTGCATGAAAAATGCCCCCATACTTGCATAGAAGATGCATTTTATCGCACTTTCTTGTGCATTTTATCTCACTCGCACTGTCTTGTGCACTTACACTTTGTATCTCACTTGCACTATCTTGTGCATCTTGTGGTTGTATCTCACTCGCACTATCTTGTGCATTTCAAATCACTCGTGCTGTTTAGCGTATCGCGCTGTTTAGTGTATCGCACTGTTTTGTGCATTTCAAATCAATCACGCTGTTTAGCGTATCGCACTGTTTAGTGCATTTCAAATCATTCGTGCTATTTTGTGCATCGCATTGTTTTGTGCAGTTTATCATTCGCGCTATTTTGCACACCTCAATCGCACTGTTTTGTGCAATTTACATTCGCGCTATTTTGCGTATCGCACTGTTTTGTACAGTTTATCATTTGCGCTATTTTGCGCACCTCAATCGCACTGTCTTGTGCATTGCATTCATCGCGCTATTTTGCGCACCTCAATTGCACTGTCCTGTGCTTTGCATATCACATTGCACTATCTTGTGCATTTCAAATCAATCGCGCTGTTTAGCGTATCGCACTATTTTGTGCATTGTATCATTCGCGCTATCTTGCGCATCCCACCTGCACTTGTTAGTGCATTACATTTCACTTGCGCTATTTTGCGCATCGCACTATTTTGTGCACATTACTTGCATTGTGCATGCAGTTTATCGCGCTATCTTGCGCATCTCACCTGTACTTGTTAGTGTATTGCATCGCGCTATCTTGTGCCGTGACCATTACTTGCATTGTGCATGCATTGCATCACGCTATCTTGCGCACCTTACCTGCACTTATTAATGCATTGCATTGCGCTATCTTGCGCACCTTATATGTATCGCACTGTTTTGTGCATTCACCCTGCTCGTACTGTTTTGTACACCTTTAGCATCGCACTGTTTTGTGCACCTGTTTAGCACTGTTTTGTGCATTCACTCTGCATCGCACTGTCTTGTGCACATTATATTTTTGCATCATTTGCACTGTCTTGTGCACTCTTCGGTCTAAGGAGACCTTAAATCCTGCATCATCATTCGTGCTGTTTTGCGCACTTGCATTTATTCGCACCGTCTTGTGCACTTTCTGGTCTAGGAGACCTTAAATCCTCTAAAGGTGCAATTACTTTGGTGTTTGTCGTGCCCGAACGACTTCCAGCAGTTTGGTATAGCCACCTGCCTGTGTTAGCGGTGAGTTCCTAGGAGACTAACTAAGACGGTGGAAACTAGAGTTCGAATGGCTTATGCCTAGAACGCAAAGGTTCGGGATTTTCGAGACTAAAGTCTGGTTTAAATACCCACGGGTATATCCTCGACTTGAAATCTGTATGGTAGCCCCATAGATTGAGATAGCATCTGTATGCACCTCAATTCTGGATACTGATCCAACCTAGTCTGTCACCCTGTTGGAGAATAGGGAAAGCTGCAACCATAGTCAGGGAGAAAAGTAGTACCTGTGGTTCAACTGAGAAGAAGAGGAAGATTCCCATATCAGTATGAGGTAGGACATTGTCGAGGTAAGTCATTGCTAATTGCCCCTATAAAGTACCTTCACCTCTTAGCTATTACATTGCATTTTAGCCACTACATTACAGTGCATTGCATAAATCCTCAATTTTTAAACCGGTTTCGCGTAGCGTATAAGTCCAATCTTCAAACCGGCTTCGCGTAGCGTATAAGTCCAATCATCAAAATCTTTCCGTATATCATTTTATCCTGCCCCTGAACTATGCTGGTTTGATTCCTTGCAAAGGGATACGTAGGCAGCCTGCGGGCGTAACCATTTATTTGTCTGTACTTTGTTTGTTTGTCTAAGTCTTCGGCTTTGTCAAAAATGAGTCGTCTCTGGGCTTTGACATTCACTCCCGTCACTTCTTGATTTCCGAGTTCTGTCAAAGAGGGGCAACTGTAGACACCCCATTTTTGACCGCCCTTAAGACTTGGACGCGACTAATGGTTTACATGGTGGAGAAAGGTGTGCAGGGGAAAGATTCAGTTTCTTCGGCAAGGAGAGAGTCAAAGCTCAACTTCATACCCCTTTTTGGACCAAAACAATCTTGATCAACAGATTTTAGACCTTAAAACCCTCTCTTTCAAAACGTTTTTGAAATAAAGTTTCTACGATGTTCCAACGCTCGCATTTTGTTAAATGTTGCGCTTTTCGGTAAACCGAGTAAGGATAAAGCAGACATGAATGAAAGAGGGATGAAATATTTGAAAAATCTTTCAAAACACCTTACTTAGGGGTTTGAAGTTGAAGAAAAGAGGAGAAGAGGGAAGAAATCCAGTTGGGGGAGAAAATGGGCATGAACTGTTAAGAAAGAGTCGAGCAACCCTCGCCGAATCGGGCCTATTCATTTGCATACTTGGAATCAAGCTATGAGGCCACCACCGTTGGAAAGAAGACTTCCGGGGCTTCATTTTGGACACCTGGACGGCCACCTTTGGACTTCCCAATCACTGGTCGGCCACCTTTCTTTTCGGCAGACCAATTTTTGTCCTCAAAAGTAGCAGGCCGACCATAAAAGATGGTAGGCCGGCCACTTATGCCCAGAAAGCCCAAAATTGACAGATGTCTTCCCTCCAGCTGTCTTCCACAACCTCCAGCTGTCCCTAGCTCAGATATTTTCGACCTTTAGTGTTGCTTTTGCTATATATGATGATATATCTCCCATTTTCCAAGAGAGACAAGTTTTGGCTCCATTTTTGAATTTGTTTTTCCCCCCCTTTTATTAGCCTCTCTCCCTCTATAATATACACTCCACCACCATTGTTAAGGGTTAGACACTTTTGGCTTAGGCTCATAACCCTCCTCCTCCTCCTCCTCCTCCTCCTCCATTACTCTCCATTTTCAAGCTCCAAACACCCATTTTCTTGCACCACTTGCACTACAACCCCTAGCCTACTCCCTCCATCACTCATTCCAGCACCTTGGAGGACATTTGAAGAGGTTGAAAGTCCAGAATTTTGGTCCAAAAGTTGCTGATTTGCTGCTCTTCAAGGGTAAGTGTCTATTTCCCTCAAACTTGTATTTTTTTGCATCATTTATAAGCTATACTTGCAAGCATTTCTGGACTTTTTCATGAACTGAAAAAGGTCATATTTTGAGCTTCTCTACATGTTTGATTAGAACTCTTTACTGTTTGAGGTCTTCTACTACCTCTTGTCTCCTATCTCTCTTTTTAGGGCCATTTTTGCATAATATTTTAGCCCTACTTGTGATCATTTTTGAGACTTTATATAAACTGTAAAGTGTCTTTTTTTGAGCCCCTCTTCAACGTTTTTGAAGGGCTCTTTGCTTTTTGAGGCCAGCTTCTACCACTTGTCTCTTTATCCCTCTTTTAGGCCTTTTTTTTGCATGTTGTTTTAGCCCCACTTTTGTTTATTTTAGAGACTTGATATAAACTGTAAAGTGCCTTTTTTTGAGCCCCTCTTCAACTTTGTTGAAGGGCTCTTTGCTATTTGGGGCCAGCTTCTGTCCCTCGTCTCTAATCTCTCTTTTAGGGCCCTTTTTGCATGATAGATTGGCCCTATTTGTGTTCACTTTTGAGATTTGTTATAAACTAGAAAAAGTCTCTTTTTGACATCATCTTTATGTTTGAATAAGGGCATTTTCTTGTTTGAGGTCATATGCTTCCTTGTATGCTTGATTGTCCCTTGTTTTGAGCCTTACACCTAAGCTCCAATTGCATGCTTTGCTTGGCCTTCTAGCCACTGAAATCCAGTTGATTTTCAATGGCTGGAACACTATTTTGAGCCTCCAAATCAGAGGGGGGTGACCCCCTCTCACCTTGACTTGTTTGATGGTCATTTTGGCCTTCCAAAGGGACCCCTCTTTGCATGCTTCTTAGCCACTTTTTAGGCCCAATTTGGTGAGTTTTGGGACTACCATATTTGATTTCTAGAGTTTTTTTTGGTCATGCTTCATGTCTATCTTGTATGTGCCTAATAACTCCTTGCATGGCCCTCTAAAGGAGCTCCTCATTTTTGCACATGTTGGCTGTATTTCAGTGATTATTTGGTCATATTTCCACATGTTTTGTTCACTGATTTTTTCTGGTATGGGGAGATTCCATGTGCTTCATATACTTGCCATGTAAACCATGTTTGCTAGTTAAAATTGCATGCTACTTTAGCCCATCTTGCTAGCACCTTTTGGCCATGGTTTGAACTAATAAAGTTCATGTTTTGGGACTTCCTTGACTCTTTCTTCATGCTTCATGATCAAATAATGCATGCTTTGTATAGCTATAGGTCATTGCGTATGCCTAGTTTTGAGTTTCGAGGTTCATCTCATGCATCGGGTGCCATATTGCCATGTTTCGGGGCTGTTTAGCATCATATTTTAGTGCTGAAATTCGCATGTTCGTATGCCATATTCCATGCCTTGCCATGCTTTGGTAGAGTGGCATTCGTGCCTTAGGGTCAGTCCTCAGTTTGCGTGCATATGTGCACGCATCTCGAGTGTCTCATTTTCATCTTATGGCTACTGATGTGAGTGTGGCTGAGGTCCACTCATGTTGGTGTAAGTCCATTATGCATTGTGTATGCCATTTCGATTCATAGCATTGTGTATGCTAGGTTGCATGTTAGAGCATCGTGTATGCCATGTTACATCGTGCATCGTGTATGCCATCTCATAGCATTGTGTATGCTAGGTTGTATATTAGTTGCATTCATGCATGTCATGTATATTGCATTGTGCTTGGGGTAGGAGTTAGCCCGAGCACGGGAAACGAGGGACATTTCGTACTTCGAGTGACGGAACGTGTCTCAATTCCCTGTCATCGACACTCTGGATTATCCATGATGGAGTCTCGGTCTTGTTGTGTTTATGTGTGCATTCATTTTATATTAAGTCGTGCAAATCGACTCCTCGGCCATCATGCATCGAGATGCGCGATTGGTGGCGCAAGGATCGAGAACTACACTCCCTGAAGAGTAGTCAAGCATACATATGTGAAAATACTTTGCCATGACCCTTTCTTGCTCTCTGTTACAGCAAATCAAGAATCAACAGCTTTCAAAAGCCTTGCACAACATTCCGGTATTAATTGCAAACAGAGGCTAATTGGGGCATCGCGATGGATTTCCGTGCCAAGCAACCCGAACATGCATCATTCATCATCCGGAGCAGAGTCGAGGCAGTCCCTAACTCGCATGCTAGTTTACAGCTTTCCTAGTTTAATTTGTTAATTAATTAGGATTTTATATTTGTTCGGATTGTAACTATTCATTTGGGACTGTATTATTTATTCGGACCCTCTGCGCGAGGGCAATGTTGTAATAAGCGTGCGTGCGTGTGATGTTTGTCTTCCAACCCCACGTTTTTCTCATTTTTATTTACCAGCTTATGATGGTTAGATTAGGGCATGTTTCAATTAGCATACAGTGTGATAGCATGTTTGCATTCATTCATCTGTTTTGCATGCACCAGGCTCGGCGCATCATAACTCACTGCATTGTATTTCAATTCCGAGTTGAATACGTGTTAGCTGTAGCATTCCATATGCCATGTTTAGAATAGCCGAACCTGCTATAGTTGCATTTTTGCATGTGTTGCATTAGGCATCTCTGTATAGTTAGGATCATGCATGGATTTCTAATTAGCTTCTGTTTTGGCTTGGAGTACTCGGTAAGTTTTTATGCTTTAGCATCCTTGCATGTGTGTGAGTGACTACCATGATAGCATGCTTACCATGAGGCTATTTGCTTATGTGATATAACTGCCTGAATGCCTGTGGGTGAAGGTTGGGTTATTTGGATTGGAACAATGCATTGACTGTGAGTTTTAAGCCCACTAGATAGTGGCAAAACCATCTTTTCTAAGCCCACCTGAGGGTGGCAAAATCTGCATTTTAAGCCTACTTGCGAGTAGCAAGCCATCTTTCAAAAAAACAAACATGAAATGTTTTGTTCCAATTCAGGCGACGACCGGTCTATACTTGTATCTTGTGCATCACATCACATAGTAAATCTAGGCTAATAACCGAATAAGAACGCATAATGTTTTTAAAACTAGATATCATGGTTAGTAGAGGCGATCTTTGATCGGCGGCGAAGTGCTCAAGTGACCTTCCCCAATCGTACCTAAGTTCCCGAGCCGAGGCAACTTTGGTGATGACGGACACGTGGCCTTAGGCAATGAGTCAGGGTTTCCTAAATTTCCTAAAAATAAAATATTTAGGTGGCGACTCTGTATTTGGCAAAGCAGTCCATGTTTGGCACTTCTTTCAAAAATCTGTTTTCTCAAAACGATTTGCCGGATTTGGACTCTTTGGTTCAGATTACGAACCGTGACAATTAGAGTCCTGAACTATAGTGAGCCCCAAAAATGAACGGAACGGGGGACATCATCCCTCCCAGGGCATTTTGGGACGTCTACAGAGCGCCACTAATCCCGCTCGAGCGGATGGCCAAAATCTAGAAAATCCAGATTCGAACTCCAAGTTCAAAATCAAGTTTAAATGCACAAAATTCGATCCTCTTGGGCCAAATTTCTGGAAAACATTTGTAAACACATAGAATAACATGATACAAAGGTCAATTTGATGAATCAAGGCCCAAGGGTATTTAATTCAAACTCAATTTCAAACCCATTTTGCATGAACAATATTCAACCATGACATGCATGAGTTTAAACCGATTTAAAGCTTCAATGCTTGCTCAATGAGCTCATTTCTTCAAGGACATGGTGAAATCATGGATTATGATCAAAAGATGGACATGCATGCAAGATTTCCATGAAATCAAACTCAAAACTCTTCAATATACACATACATGCAAGATTCAAGCTACGATTCAACATTATTAAACTAAATCATGCCTTAGTTCTTTAAACTACCATGATCCATGGTAGAAGGAACTCAAATTCACAATTAGGAGGGTGAAATTCATACCTAGGTTCCTCAATTACAAGTCTAGGACTACAATTATGCAAGAGCCCTTCCAATCTTCTCTATTTTCCAAGCAATTCTTATGAACACAAGATGAAAACACCCTCACTCCCTATTCTCTCTCTCTCTCTAGTCGGTGGTGAGCTCAAGATGGACTGATGAAGTGTTGTGTAATGCAAGACTAAGTCTTGGACAAGGTATGGTGTAGTGGTCCACTAGATGGCATGATTGTAATTAAAGCCAACCCACGCAATTCATCATTATTTAATCTAATTTAATCATACCAAACCACTTTTTCAATAAATATACCAGAAAATCACATAAATTCTCATAATCCTAAATCATCAATCAATTTCTGGTTCGGCCGCCGATAAGGCCTTCAATTAATAGTTTAAACATAAAAACTGAACAGATAGTCAAACAGCCAAACAGATAGGGATGCATTTAAACTAACACATACTCAATCAATCAGTTTCAGATTTGATCGATCGATTCGATTTCGATTACTTGATTATCAATCATAATCGATCTCGGTTTAACGATGTCAGTGGTCATTGATGCAGATGGTGAGGGTTATTACACTTATAGATTTGGTCCATTACATATTGATGCTCATAGATTTGGTCCAAACATTTGTTTAATATCTATCTCGACATTCTGAGAAGAGTAGTCGGCACATATTATGTGGATCTGCTTTTACATTTTCATTCTCTTTAAAAATGGATTTCATACTTTTCTTGGTGACAACATCTTGTCGGCATTACAAATGGGACTGCTCGGCCAAATTCATTTGTAGTCTACCATTTATCTATTTATTCTTTGTTTCTCAACGCTTACCTTGCAGTTGATTGTTAACGTAGCTGTGTACCTATGTTAAAAACAAAATTGGTCTTCACTTTTTCTTTCTCTAAACGAAACTAACATAAATAGGGCCATGAGTTATTATAAAACAATTTTTAAGGTTTTTAGTTCATAATTTGTGCTAGTTTGAGGCAATCTCTCTATATATATACATAAGAATTCATTTGTCATGAACGACTCATTTTGATGTCGACCAAAATCTCGACAAAACTGAACAAGTTGCATACGTAAAGAAGTCTGGCTGACAGCCGGGTTGACACTAGAATCACAAGTATTCCAACAAAGGTTGTTTAGCAAACCATGTTTGGTAGCTCTTCCACCTTTCTCGGTATCACTACACTCCCCAAGTTGCCCATTGTTGTAACACAACTTGGCATCTCTTCAACCCAGTCTAGCCGCGGCGAACCTTGCAGAAGGCTACTTAGCATGACCATACATGGATCTTTGTACTAAACCATTCTGCGTTCACTGGCCGTTCCAATTACCTGTCCCTTTGTACGACGCCCTTTTGAACAACAATGCCGAGAAGACAACACCAAACACGCACTGCCAAACGCACATAAAACTTGCACTTACGCATCCTATCTGCTCGGCAACGCTGCCATCTCCATACCACAACGTGCACCTCATGATTATAGTGGGTCTTTATTTCATCTATTAGCAAGGTTTTTGGCAAAGTAAAGCACCAAGAAATTACCCACCAAGATCGGGCCCCTTAACTTCGTTGAATGCAACAAGTTCGGCGCTGACGGAATTATAAGGGCCAACCCACACTTCAAACCAAACCCGAATTTTCGTCACATCGACATCGAGTTTTCTAAAAATGATGGTATTATCTACTCGGCGTCAAGATCAATCGACTCGGCCGACATCATCCCAGCTTCATCAGTTTGGCAATCATTTTGCACCCATCTCAACTGAGTAAGTTTAGATAGACAATCAACTTCTCTCTCCAGAGTGTTCTTGACAAACCACCCAAGAAAGGATGTCGACAAATCAGAGGTTGCTTAAACGCATGTAGCTCGGCCAAATGTTGATGCCACACGAAGTGATTAAAACTCTGTCACCACAAATGATAATATTCAACCTTTATGCATCTCCTTCCAACTCCAATTCGGCAACTGATCAGTCACCGAAATAGGACAATGGCGATCTAATGTTACATTGCCTAACAAATGGCTGACTCACTTCAATCTCACTTCGTAATATTATTTACTCGGCGTCACCATGGGCCTATCAACTTGCCAGTTCATTTCTGCCTTCGAAGTTCGGCGCTAGCACTCTAATTAAATTATTCGGCAACATCAAATAGCCAATCGACCACGTTGCCAAAATAACGATACCAAGGTATAAAGAAATATTTTCGACATAAGCAAAGAGCTAATGAGTGATCATTGCCAACCAAGCTCTCGGTGAAGACAAAGAAGACAAGGCGACCAAATCATTTCGGCAAGATTTATTCGGCATTTAAGCCATTGCATGTGCACTTCGCCAGTGTCGAGATTCATAGCAAATTTCCCAGCAAAGCGACAAAGTTGCTCCATGGTGCCATACCTCGTACAAAACTACTCGGCTGCCCATACGTCAGCATCGGACAATGCCGTTCCGTTATCGACGTTATTTGGCTCGCAACATTTCTTATTCGGCACATTCTTTAACATCAATATTATTCCGCAAATCCCGCTCCGTTATTTAGGTTATTCGGCTTGCAACATTTCTTATTCTGCACATTCTTTGACATCAATATTATTTCGCAACAATATTCGGCAACTTTGTGACTTATTCGGCACTAATATCTCAGCATAGAACTATCATCTCGATTTGCCGAAATCCACATCTGAACATACCACAAGATTTATATCGGCTCAAAGAGTCCAAATCCACCAACCCGAGAAGTCAAGAAGTAACCAAAGTATGCCGAAAATTGCGATACGACTCACATTTTCCGACAACTGAAATTTTCGAAGCAGTCAAACTCAAGTTTTACCCATACCAATGTGAAGTACTCGTTGAGACGAGTCCAATGCAACAAAACGCGTCAAAATCGGAGCTCAAATGAAGCCGTACGAGCCGCTCAAAGTTTGCCCAAAAAATGAATTCTTTCGCTAGAGAAGACGATCCAGCAATATGTGAAGAAATAATCATGTGCTTCGCGGTTGCATTACACCCTGGTGATCTAAGCCGTTAAATCCATTTTGGCTATAATTACGCCATCAGGAGTCTGATCACAACGATCCAATAGTCCTTTCCAGCAATTTGACACATTCTGGGTCCATCTGTACAGTCAGAATTTGCAAATTCAGCTTAAAAAAAAATAAAAATAAAAAATTATTACAGAATTTATTCAAAAAATTGAGCGCAATGGCTCACTTCGCATATCACTAAGCACCCTACTTTGTCTCGACTTCATTCTGATTTCGCCACGGCACCGAACAGGGGCACGAAATCCGTTTCAAATTGTTATCGGCCTACTCAGCAATTTTGGCCCAAGTCAATTTTATTCCTTCGGATAAGCAATCTTATTCAAAAGCAATGGGGCAAATATACGTTGGACAAGAATCTCAACCTCCATAAGAATCTCAACTTCAATAAATTGGCAACCATTGCCAACCAAGTTTTTAGCAAATCCAACTCCAAAGTTATGCTGACACACCGCGAAGCCAAGAAAAATCGCCGACCAAAAGATCAGCACAATCACCGACCCAAGTGTAGCTGACCAACTTTTTGGCGAAATCACATTATATATGAAAGACACCAATGTTTTGACACTAGTTACTCGGCAGTGCATCAAATTTACTCGGCAATATCATCTCGGCACCTTTGATATGCATGCATACTCGGCCAACTTGGTACAAACATTACAACATTTACTTGAGTTACACACTCCCGCTCCTTTTCATATCGCTCCAAGCAAGCGCCAGTTTTGGGGCAATACATTACACACTTGGCAGTCGGCAATTCGCATTTGGCAGTCAGCAGTTCGGATATTGTTGTTCGCCGTCATTTTACCAAAGCCGAATTTTCCCTGCAACATAGGGCAATGGGAATCTGCACTCCTTCTGACTAACACCTGTTATTCAAAAACAATAGGGCAAGTCTACCTTGGACTAAACGCAAACCGAGCAACTCGGCAATTAAATAGTTGGCCCAATATCTACTTGGCAATTCCATATAAGCGGCACAACATTATTGGTGATTAAAATGTCCACCTTATTCGGTACGGGATGCATTATTCAAAGTCCTTGCCATATTGGCACTCGATCGCCACTTAAAGTCAGTAAAAATCTCTGAGTACAGTGTAATCTTCGCACTCGGCATAGAGCACTATCAGCAAAGGCCTACACCCATGCCCGGGGGTTAGAATACCGTGGCGTATACCTACGCCCAGAGGTTAAAATACTGCAGCCTACACCTACGCCCGGAGGTTAGAATACCGCGGCCTACACCCTCACCCGGTGGTAATAATACCGTGGTCCATTTTTTGGCTGATATATCTACTTTATTTAATCTGTCTTATTTGGTTCAGGCAATCATTTCCGTGCTCGACATATAGAAATATTTCTAGCTCGGCACGAAAGTCCATATTTGGAAGCAATCTTTGCACTCGACAATATATTACACCCTTGCCCGAGGTTATAATACCGCGGCCTACACCCATGCCCGGGGGTCATAATACCGCTGCCTATAGCCCTTGCCCGGGGGTAACAATACTGTGGCCCATCGTTATGATTTGTTTGTATTCCTTTCTGGGTTTTAGCTCAACCCCTCTCATCCTATGATCGACATATATACATTTATACATACATTCAAGACATACGTACATTTATACATATATTCAAGCATACATTCAAGCATACATGCAGTCATTCATTCATACATTTTATTCATTTATCCAAAGTGTTCTATATCAAAAACCTAATAGCTATTTGAACGGCGTAACTTGGCAAGAAAAAACTCTCATTCCTTCTACCACAAGCAATGAAAGTTTTGGGGCAATTGTGGGAGCCAGAAAAATATAGGTACAAGCTTATTGGGCCTAACCCAAACAAAGCCTACAAGGGTCCAGCCTAAATAAATATCACACCCCCCCATCTATATAAAGGGGGGGCATCTCAAGTGGAAGGTATGTTCTCTTTCCTTACACTACACACCAATCACTCTACTCTTTCTAGACTTTCATTCTGCTTAACAGAGGACTGACTTCACTATTGGAGTGCCTTCGGCCGGCTACCCCAGTTGGGTAGCGCCGATCATGCTCGTCTTTGCAGGTATACCAGGACCAAGTTCATCTCTTCGTTGGATCTCTACAATCCATGTGGGAGGATATTTCATGGTCTCACACTCACTAACATGACTTTTAATGTATGTTGAAGTCACCAAAGACCCGTGACCTCCGTCGTAGTAAATAAAAATATATTCAGATAATCATTTATCTAATCATTGTCAAATCCATGTTTAGTAAACACATATATCTATGGATTTTTACTTTTACTGAATATTTGGCTCATCATACAAATCAATATCATTTCAAATATAGTAGTAGAGTTAATATCTTTGAAACAATTTTAAAATTTGTACAATATGATTTAACATAAAATAGTTTGGACTAACTCAAGGTATAATATGATTAAGAATGGCAATAAGGGGCCATGGGGCAGTTATTTAACTCCCTGTCCCCAATTATACTTTTCCCACATACCCGATCACTGTTCCCTAACAGGGACTACCATCCCCGTATTTTATCGGATTCATTTTTTTTTTTAAAGGTTTATCATCACAAACAAAAGCACATTCAAACAATTAATTAAGTTTAAAATAAGTAATCAAATTTATAATGTTGAGAAAATCAAATAAGAAATTAGTAATTGAAAACAAAAAAAGCAAAAAAAAATAAACATATGCAAGTGTTAAAAAAATAAAAATAAAGGGTTAGATTTCTCTCATGTTGAGATCTCAACATGAGAGAACTTGAGGGAGTCTATAGGACTCACCACAGGTCTCGTTTTGATAATTCAAACCGTTTATTTTGTAGGGCTTTCAATATATATATTATTCATAAAAAGTTTGATTCAATAGTCGTAACTTTTTCATTTTATTGTACTTGTTTTCGAAAAAATGAACGGCAAATATATTTCGCAATAGACCATCCATGTGTTTTTAGAGACAAATGCAATAAAATGAAAAGGTTATCCTTATCGGATTGACCAAAATTTTCTCATGGATGATATAGATTGAGAGTCATACAAAATAAATGGTTTGGATCATCGAAACAGGACCCATGGTAGGGGCTATAGGCCCGTCAAGTTCTCTCATATTAAGATCTCAACATGAGAGAAGTTCATCCCAAAAATAAATATTAATTCTTTTATTTTAGGACTTTGTCATTCAATCACCCTGAACTTTTGACATATTTGAAGACTTCATATAAAAATAATGATCAACCATATCAATTCAACAAACGATTCTCTCAAAACCAAAAACATCTGAATTACTGTTAACTAAATAGCAACTTTCTATATATACCTTGTTGATCATCGCAAAGACAAGATAAAATGTATAGTATGTTTCACCATTAATTCAACTAGAAGCAAAATATTAAAAAAAGTGGTTAAAAACAATAAAAATCCCAATACCATACACAATTCCAAACCCAAAGGGCAATGCTCATAAACAAAAATAAAAAGTATAGAATTGATTTATGGCACAAAACTGTGTAGTCTTTGACATTTAACACTTAAATTTCTCAATATCTTCTTTCTTCCCTATGATATATCCTGGAAAACATGCAACAAAAATTAAATATAATAACTATATATTTTGTCTATATCATATAAACCATATTATATTCATTATCATATTTAGGATTACCATACTTATGTTTTTTTCCTCCTATATAAAGGAGTCTTATATACATTATTACATAATTATTCAACACAATATTCAATATAATATTCTCTCTTTCTTTCTCTTAGATATTGTAACATAGTATCAGAACTATAGGTTAAACTCTTGGTATTCTTCGCCTTATCGACGGGTGACAACCTTGGTTTGTTTGCCCGCCCTTAACCCATTCCACTACCATATTTTTCTTTCAATATCGCTTCATGGTGATCTCTTCCTCTATTTGCTAGTTTATTTCTACCCCAAATATCTCTATTATGTATATATTTTTTTCGCAATCCTTTTGTGTGTGTGTGTGTGCGCGCGCGCGCTTTTGCTCCACTTTGTCTTTCCTTATACTTCAACCTCAAATAAGTTTCTATCTTCAAACCTGTTTGAGTTTGAGGGGGGGTATTATACCTATATCATGGTAAACATCATGCAAATCACCTATGCCGCCCCCCTATGGCGTACAACTCAAGCTGCCCCCATGGCACATCACCCAAATTGTCCTTTGGTGCCCTACCCAAGCCGTCCTCTTAGGTGCACAATCCTAGCAACCCTTTCTGACACACAACCCAAGTCGCCCCCTCTGTCGCATAATCCAAGCTGTCCCTTTTGGCGCACAACCCAAGCTGCCCCCTGGTGCACTTTCTCATAAGTCACCCATTGGTGCACAATGTCATTTGTTGCCATCACCGTTTAGTACCACGTCATAAGTTACGTGTGTGCCATGTTTATTGGTTCACAATCTAGTTCTTCTACAACGGTCCGACATGATCTCGTAAACTGTCCCGACATTGATTTGGTTAGTCTCTACAACGGTCCAACATGACCCCTTAAACTGTCTTGACATTAATTCTGGTCAATTCCTACAATGGTCTAGCATGACCCCGTAAACTGTCCCGACATTGATTCTGGTTAGTTCTTACAATGGTCTAGCATGACCTTAAACTATTCTGACATTAGTTCCGACCAATTTCTATAACGATTCGGCACGACCATAAACTATCTCTCGACATTAGCTTTAGACTCTGATCTATTTCAAGCACTCCTGTGCATCCATCTGGACTTTGAAATCTATTTGTCTTGGATCTATCCATATTTTATTTTATTTCTAATTTTATTTCATGTTTTAGTTTCTCTCTCCAAACTTAAGTTGGTATTCCTACTTGAGTTTGAGGGGGGTGTTAAATATAGTAACTATATATTCTGTCTATCATACATGCCATATTATATTCATTATCATATTTAAGATTACCATACTTAGGTTTCTCTCCTCTTATATAAAAGAGTCTTATATATATTATTATATAATTATTCAACACAATATTCTCTCTTTCTTTCTTTCTCCTAAATATCGTAACAAAAAAGTTGTAGGAAAAGCTTAAACTATTTCAAATATATTCTACAATAAACAAACTTTTCAAAGAGCTCCACTCGATGACAACCTTGGTAAATAGTAATTGCAAAATCAGACTCGTAAAAAGTTAAAAAAAAACAAATCATATATAAGCAAAATAAATCAATCATATCACATGAGCTATGCATGGATTTCACATAGCTCTGTCTAAGATACTGTGGGTGTTTCATGTGGCTTAAAAACAACTTATTTTAGATTTTATTTTAATTTAAGTTGAAATGGCATGTTTGGTGTAACTTGCAAGGTAGTAACTTATAACTTATTGCAATTTAAACGTGGGGAAAAAAAAGTAGGTTTTAAAAAGCATCTACTTAATGACCTCTATCATTACAAAATATTACCATTAGACCAAGTAATAAACTCCCTATTCTACTCTCTCCTCATTTTACATTTGAGAATATAGAGAAGCTCTAGAGAGAACCCAAAGAACTCTCACGTTTTTGCCCATATCAAACCTCAACCTGCGAAGATCCGAAGTTGATCGGAGGCACCATTAGCTTCAACTAAATTCGGACGACTAAACTCCACCTTTGAACGACTAAACTCCACCCCATCTCCGACGAATTTTGACCTTCTTTTTGTGTGCAACCAATTATATATATAGCAAAGATGGGTCTAGTTTTGTCCACTTGGGTAGAAAAAGTCCTAGAGTCTATTCTTCCTCTTGTATTGATGGAAGCTTTCAAAGCTCTTTAGTATTCATAATCCCACAGTTGAAAAAAAATTGTTTAGGATTGTTTAGTATTCACTAATTTGTGGATTTAAGCTATGATTAATGAAATTAGGAAAAACCATTTGAGTTTTAAGATTTTGTTTTCTTGATTTAAAAATATCACTGATTTTTTGGGTTTATTTTATTTATGAGTTTTATTTGTAACACTCATTTGTGATTTACATGTAGATTGAGTTTTAGGGAAACACATATTATTATTCTCCTCTAAGTCAAATTTTTATTTCCAATTTTATTTTTAGTCTCTTTGTCTGCAAATTCATGGTTGTTTTTGGTATTGTCTTTCTTGTGTAAATACTTTAATGTGCTTTAATATCTTAACTAAAAGATGAAAGTAGAATTAAAAATCCAATTGATGTTCAATGGTTGTCAGCCAAATTGGGACGAGTTATGTGATACAATTGAGAATAGCATTGTGGATAAAAGTACATTGATCTGCATTACTCTGTTCATGACCTCATGTGTGAGGATTGATGCTTGTTTGTTTGTTAGGGATTGCTGCTGGTTTGGTGCTTGTTTAGGCATTTGCTTGGTTTCTCACCTTACAAATATTACTGTTAGTTTATTGCTTATTTGTTTTTCTTGTTTAGTTCTCATATGTATATACTAGTGCATGCCCGTTCCCGAAGGCACGGTGTAAATAATGTTGGTATTACATACTTTACAAAAATTAATTAAAATAAATCAATTCAAAATGGTAACAATTTCATTGCTATAGAAATCAATTGTAATAAATTAATTCAAAATGACAACAATTTCATTGCAATATAAAACTTTACGCATAAATCGAAATAGCAAATTATAGTTTTGGCAAACTTCATAATTAAAGTTTAAATAGCAAATTTATAATATAAAAATGTTGTGTACAACATAAACAAAGATATTTATGCCAAAATAACAAGTGAATTAAAATGAGGCAACCTTCAATAAAAGAATATGTCTAAATTAGTATTATAACTGAGTGACCATTTTGGTACAAGAGAGTAACCATCCTAGCTTTAAAAAAATAAAAAATAAAAAATAAAAAAGAAGAAAAATTAATCATCCAATTTAGAATGAAAGAGCCAACCATCAACACGCATAAAAAAACAACACAATCCCAACATTTATAAGGTGGATTAGTCACCTGCAATAAAAATTCACTTTAAAAAATCAATTAAAAGAAATCATAACAGGAACAATCATATCAAAATACCTTTGAAAAACAAATAAATCAATAACAATGAATTAACAGGAATTAAACATATGATCAAGCACCTTTCAATTTAGTTCCCAAGTCTCTTGATTAGTGTATATCATAACTTGTGAGTTCACCTGTTGCTGCTTAATGAATATGAATTGCTGAGTATAACTCTTCTTTCTTTTCCTTTTCTAATTGAACATGAAGAATTTAACAATTTAGATAATACATGAAAACAAATGAAAATAAATAATTACATCTAATTTGGAATCCCATTACAGGTAGGCTCATGACAAAAAGCTTTGCCCAATTAATTATTATACAACAATTTACTCAAAATTCTCACTATCACTGTTTTTCCTCAATATACTTGTGATGCCCCAAATTTTGATAATATAATACAATGATGCACCGGGCTTTAACTAGAAGATACACATCATTTTTAAGCACAAAATACAAATAATTACACTAAAATAAAATATTAATAATAGTTACAGATAAAATTCTTCAAGTCTTTAAATACATATCGGTTCCTTGATACAAAAAGATTATCCAAAATACAGAAAATATACAATCCAATTTCTAAGGCAGCCACGGTTCCACAAAGCTTTTAGGGATTCTGTTCTTGGTGTAAAACTCGCCTTCACCTGGCATAAAACGCCATGAGCTTAGAATGCCCAGTAAACACACACACCCCGACCCTTTTCCCATTCCAAATACACAAGTAACATAACGGCACGGTCATAACATACAGCGAAAGCAATAATCAAGCAGAGATTATAATTAAATTTCAGTTCTCATGAATAATAGTCAATTTTAGTTAGTTCTAGGCAACTCCCCGCGGAATGCCGTTCCTACCCAACCACTAACTCTGGCCACGGGCAATTCTGACTCCCCCTTGGTTAATACAATACCAATGTGTCGCTTACCGCATAACCGCCAGTGCGTCGCTTACCGCACAATTACCAATGATGTCCACGCACCTAGGTTACATACCCAAGTGGTGACATCACGGTCTGCCCCAAGGAAACGGGCTTCCAGGGATACTCTCCCTGTGTGAGACCCTCACTGCCACCCTTATGCCTCCCATTTCCGTTAAGCAGCCAGAATACCTCTCGTGCCATGTTAGGGTTCGAAAACACACTTGCGCAAGACTTCACAAAAATGGAACACATTTCACTATATCATACTCTTGAATCCATCGTTCATTATCTCATAAAATTTAATACAATGATCGTAACGCATTACCATCCCATTTGATTTCCCCTTTATTAAGTGCATTATGTTCTCAGTTATAGCAAAGCATGGTCAATATAATTATGAATCCAAACTAAGCAACAAGTAATTTATTCATGGTAAAGAAAATTTATAATTTATCATAGATTACATATCGAGACTAAAACATTCAAGAAACATAGAATATAAGAGTTGCAAACCAAATAAGAGCATATTAACATAAATTTCCAGATTTCCAGATTTGAACCAGTTTGAAAATAATTATGAAAAAAATACTTTTATTGGCCCTAAGTACCTGGCCTCATGTAAGTTTGTATATAAATAAGTCTAGTTTCAAACTCAATTTACGAAAGTAGGATAGGTATTTTATATTTTAAGATAATTCAGAATTACCAAGATTGGTCCAGATTAGATTGATTTATTCGCAAATCGGTTTTTGTCTCAAACTCCTCACTCTCTTGAGTTCAAACAAATTTTAGTTAAAATATAACACCCAGAGTAAGATTTTGACATAAAATTGGACTCAATATTATTTTTCTAGAATTTTCTAAAAATAGATAAAGTTGACAGTTTTTCTGGTTCTGTGAGTAACAAACTTAGAAAAATTGTTTAGGTTATAAAAACACATCCTTAGGACCTACAAAAATTACCACATACTCTAGACATATATTAGACCATAAAAACAGATTTTGAGTTTATGGAGTTTTGATAGGAAAATAAATTCAAGAGAGGGAAAAGATTTGCTGCTGGAAATTTAAGAAAGAAAGAGAAACACACCATTTCTTGATTAATACACCTTTATACAAGAGTGTAGGCCTAGACTACAACAAATATATACAAATATCATGTATTAGGAGGGGAAAAACAAGTGGTAAGAGAACTTGAGAGAAGAGGTGTTGTATGTTTACCTTTGTTGTACAAGACTCAACACAATTCTTCCTTTTCTTCTCCTCTTCTCTCTCACTCTCTCCCTCTCTCTCTTTTTTTTTTTTCCCAAGATCACTCTCTCTCACTCCCCTAGTGAATGGCTGAAAAAATGTATAATGAGGGGGAGAAGTGTGCATATATAGATATATAGAAAAGATTGGGAAGGTTTCTTAGGGACAAAGTTTTATAAGTGCAAATTGTCAAAGTTGCCATTATGGCCCTTTTTATCCATCACATAGTCAACAACTTGGGCTCCAAGACATATATATATATATATAAGATATTTGTACATATGTGAGATATTTGTATTTATAAACATAATATAATAGCCACAAGTACATTAATTAATAAACTATTACACTCAAGGGTTGAAATGAAATAAAATAAAAGTATATAGGAACCAAGTCTAAATTTATGAAACCTTGATATATGTTATTAATATACTAATATTAGAAAATAGTTAAAATAATAAATTCGGGTCCCGTTAAATTAAAGCGCAAACAAGAAACCGAGCAAAAACGACATTATCGGGAATTAAGATTTTAGAGTGATTAATATATAATGATAGGGTCTAATAATTAATAATATGGTTTTAAAGGTGATTATTAATCTACGGGATCGATTAGGGTTCACTCGAATTAATTAGCGATGCTTCTCGATTCTAGGGTTTAAAATGCAATTAAGCGAAAATTCAAGGGCTTTATTGAAATAAACTCAAGGTTAGGGATTTAATGATAATTACAAAAATTAGGATCTCTACAATACTCATCACAACAAAATAATGCGTAATGAAAAACCCAATAAAAAAATTTAAATACAAAGATGTTATCTTCTGCAATATCATGGACAATTGCCACTTTAATACACCTGAAATTTGAAGGAAAAAACAAATTTAAAAGTCAAAGTCAAAATATATCACTCTAATTGAGTCCCAAGGATTCACAAAAAAAAAAAAAAAATGTTAGTGACGAGAAGAGATCGAACAATTTATGTGTAATAAAGTTTTATATTTAGGTAGTGCCTAATGAAACAATTAGAAGGCTTTTTTAAATTCAACAATTAGAAGGCTTAACCATAAAGTGAAAATTACCACCACTTCAATAAGATAAAAAACTGGAATGATTGAAGAGATCGTACTTGAGTGCTCAAAGTTGTGATCTAAAACATTCCCTAAAAAAAACTTGAATGTGGTTTTTTTTATTTTTTTTTATTTTATAAACTTGGAGTGTCATAGGCACATGTAGTTCTTTTACGATGAAATGTTGTTCTTTTACAATGAAATCATGAAACTATCATATTTATACCCAAAAGACAATATAAGTTGATTTTCCTATTGCCCAACACTATCAATTTAACTGAATTGAATCAATCTGACAAAGACATGAGTTATTACACATTGGTCTCCTATGCATTTTGTTAGTTTCTTTAAACCAAGAATCCAACCATCTAATTCAAGCAACAATCAAAACCACACACAAAATAATATAAAATTCTAAACCTGCCAATATCAATAATATAAAATTTAAGCTAAAAATGCACTATTTTATATCAATATCAATAACCTGCCAGTCAATAATATCAAGAACAAAAAGATATTAGATTCCACAATAAACATAGTTAAATCATTACACTATGAAAAAAATAAAATTTGAAAGTAGACTAACAAATAGAAGGCTTCTCTGTTAAACCAACTGATAATGATGAAATTATAAACAACCAATTAGAGGATTTTATGTAAATAAGAAGACTTTTGTTAACGAGATTAATCAAAGATTGAAACACCACAGACCTGTAGTGAAGAAATAAATCATTTAATGGTGCTATAAATAGATTGGGTTTAAATAACAATGGGCTGTACAATGACTGTTTGATTACTTAATTGTGCCATAAGTTAAGTACAATAGGCTATTTCTTTCTCACTATAATTCTAATTTTAACAATCAAATAAAAACAAAAGATCACAAAACATTACTTTTCATGTTAAAAAAGGAAACCCAATTCACACATTTATCAAAATCACCCAAATCATTTATCAAAACAGTAATCAGGTGACTTCAATCTCATTTATGCTTTATTTGGTTCACTGGAATGAGATGAGATGAAATGAAATAGTTATTCCTTACACTTCAAGCTGATAAGTTAGTTTGGTCTGCCACAAAATCAGGTGACTTCCTAAGATTGCCACTATGGAATAAATATATTATACATATGTGTATATGTACATAACCTGATTAGAATAATAAATATTGTAAATTTAAGTAATAATAAAAAAGTCCCATCAAGAATAAATATTGTAAATTTAAACAAAAGTCCCATCAAAAATAAAAAACAAAGCTTCCTTGGCCAGGGAAAAAGAATAAAAGACATGAAAGAGAATGTGCTCAGACTTCACCATTCAAAAATTCATGTATAACACAATCCTAGTGAAACATAACACGTCAAGGAAAGATAACCTGTTTGTGGGTAAATGTTAGCACCAATTTACATAACTTGCTTGTGGGTAAATGTCATAACACAATCCTAATGCATAATTAACACCAATTCAAAAATCCTAAGGAAAGATAATGTTAGCACCAATTCAAAAATCCATGCATAACACCTGTTTGTGGGTAAATTTTAGCAACAATTTACAAAACTCATCCATGTCATAATGGATCTAATCAAAAACATGATCTAATCAAAAACCCACAAATGAAACCAGATCAATAGTAGAAAATGCTAGAAAAGTTATGATGAAATTCAGTCAATGGTGGCAAGTACTCCAAAACCAAATTTCAATCATCACCACAACATCTCACACCTTCAATTCAACTTAAAAAAATAACAATTTTCTGTTTTGAATTCCACACAAACTGAATCCAAAACCAAACTAGTATAAAAATTAAAAATTAAAAAGCAAATTGAGATTTAGTTGAGAGAGGGAGGAAGTGAATCAACAACTATTAACAACTCTATTGAAGCTTTATTGAAAGTCACTTAATAACAAAGGTTACATGCAAAAACAAAATTAAATGTTCCAAATGAGCAATACTCAACAAAACAGCCCCATCCACAAAAATTTTTAGTTCAAACTTCCCAATTTCATTTGATTATTCAAGTAAAAATGATAAAAATTTACAATGAAATCATGAAACTGTCCTACTTATACCCAAAAGATAGTATATATTCATTTTACTATTACCCAATACTATTAATTTAACTGAATTGAATCAATCTGACAAAGATATGAGCTATTGCACTTTGTTTTCCTATGCATTTTGTTAGTTTCTTTAGACCAAGAATCAAACCATCTAATTCAAGCAATCAATCAAAACCACACACATATGCAGATGCCAAACTAATAATATAAAATTTAAGCTAAAGATGCACTGTTTTATGTCAATATCAATAACCTACCAATTAATAATACCAAGAACAAATAGAGATTAGATTCCACAATGAACATAGTTAAAATAGAATTTGCAAATCAAATTGAAAGCAAGCTAACAAATAGAAGGCTTCTCTGTTAAACCAACTAATAATGATGAAATTCTAAACAACCAATTAGAGGATTTTATGTAAATAAGAAGACTTTTGTTAATGAGATTAATCAAAAATTGAACTGGATAATATTACAAATCCAAATAATTAAGTTATGAAATTCAAAACCAATTAATTGGAATTTTTTTTTCAAATATTAATCATTAACACAACTTCTTTAAGTAAATAAAAACTTGAAATTAAGTCATGAATTTAAATTTGAATAAAAACTTGAAATTAATCATTAATCATGAATTTGAAATCTTAGTAAATAAAAACTCCAACTTGTTAGGGAAAATCGATGTGATTCCCCACAAGTAAATCAATCAATGGGAATAAAAACTAATGCGGAAAAATTAAATCAAAGGCAACACAAGAATTTTTACGTGGTTCCCTCAATGTGAGGTACATCCACGGGATCGAAATCCGATTCCACTATCAACCAAATAAGTTCCAAACGATTACAAACGAGACACTAATGGTCTCAAAAAACCACCCTTAGGTGAATTTCAAAATAATCACAAATAAACAAGAGGAAAGACCTCACCAAATAGAAGAACCAAAATCTTCAAAACCAAAGTTGAAGAAGACCCAAAATAACGAACCAAAACATCAACCGAAGATGTCCCAAAAAACGAGCTTCAAAGAACCAAAATTGACCCAATCTTCAAAACTTCGGCATTGTTCCCGAAAAACCATGAAAGCCGCCGCACCTTTTTTGTTATATGTATGGAACCAAAAAAATAACAATGCCTCCAAATATATAAAATATAATATAATGAATCTAGGGTTTTGTAATCAAACCCTAATTGTATCCAAATTGGATTTGGCCTCCACAAATATAATATATAAAAATATATTATACTAAACCAAGCCCAATTAAAACTCTTTTTCCAAAACCAATTGGGTCCCACACTCCAATAAGGAGGTATACCCAACAATTCTCCCCCTACCGACTTAGGTGGAGACATCAACCATACCCGCCAAAGTTCGACACTTTAAATGTTTGTCCCTCGACAAAGTCTTTGTCAACATATCTGAAATATTATCATCTGTGTGAACCTTTTCGAGTTGTAACAATTTCAAATCTAACACATCACGAATCCAATGGTATCTCACATCAATGTGTTTCGATCTCGAATGAAAAGTAGAATTTTTACTCAAGTGAATAGCACTTTGACTATCACAATAAAGCACATACCTTTCTTGCTTCAAACCCAACTCTTGCAAAAATTTCTTCAACCATAACTCTTCTTTGTAAGCTTCTGTAATGGCAATAAATTCAGCTTCGGTAGTTGAGAGAGCAACACATTTTTGTAATTTAGATTGCCATGCCACAGCTCCCCCTGCAAAAGTCATCAAATACCCCGAAGTAGATTTTCTAGAATCAACATCACCACCATGTCGAGAATCATGAACCCATCAAGCATCGACACCATCCCCAAAACACAAACACACCTTCAAGTCCTCGAAGATATCTTAGAATCCATTTTACCGCTGCCCAATGTTCTTTACGGGATTAGAGAGAAGCGACTCACCACACCAACGGGCGTGAGCAATATCCGCCTTGTACAAACCATGACGTACATCAAAGAACCAAGCTTTGAAGCATAAGGAACTTTCAACATCTCTTCTTTGTCTTTCTCACTTGTAGGACATTGATTCGAACTAAGTTTGAAGTGACACGCAAGTGGACAACCAACCGCTTTGCTTTATCCATGTTGAATCTCTCAAGAACTTTCTCAATGTAGCTCTCTTGAGACAACCAAATCAGTCCCTCTTTGCGATCACGAACAATTTTCATACCAAGTATTTGCTTTGCCCCAAATCTTTCATAGCAAAAGATTTGCTCAACTCAACTTCAACTTGTTAATCATGGTAGAATCTTGACCCACAATTAACATGTCATCAACATAAAGCAAAAGAATAATAAATTTGCCATCCGGAAATTTTTCACAAACACACAATGGTCGAAGTGGTTTAGAAAAACCATTATTCATCATGAAAGAGTCAAATTGTTTGTACCATTGCCGCGGAGCTTGCTTGAGGCCATACAAACTTTTCTTCAATTTGCAAACAAATTTCTCTTTCCCTTTCTCCACAAAACCTTCCGGTTGCTCCATGTAAATTTCTTCTTCAAGATCACCGTGAAGAAATGCGGTCTTTACATCAAGTTGCTCAACTTCAAGGTTCATACTTGCAGCCATGCCAAGTACAACCCGAATAGAAGACATCTTCACAACCGGCGAGAAAATCTCGTCAAAGTCAATGCCTTTCTTTTGCCCAAAGCCTTTCACAACAAGAAGCGCTTTGTACCTCAGATTCTTCCTATCATTCTTCAATTTGAAGACCCACTTATTTTCCAGAATTTTCCTCCCTTTAGGCAACTTCACTAAATCATAAGTGTGATTTTCAAGTAAGGAATTCATCTCCTCTTCCATAGCCTTTTTCCAATCATCTTTCTTTGCATGCTCAATTGCTTCTTGATAGCTCTCCGGCTCCCCTTGATCAGAAATCAACACAAATTCATTGGGAGGATACTTTCTTGAAGGTTGTCGGTCCCTTGTAGATTTCCTCAACTCAAGTTGTGGTGGCGGTTCTTGAGTTGGATGCTCTTCCTCAATTTCTGGCTCAACTTCATTAGGATTAGCATCATCCTCCACATCTTCAATATGTGGCTGCACATCTCCCCCATTTTCATCATCAACTGGAGATGAAGGAGATGGATCCATGTCAATGAGATCACTAGTTTTTGGCTCCGGTTGATCACCTTTACCAAAGTCTTCAATTGTTTGGTCTTCAAGAAACACAACATCACGGCTTCGAATGACTTTCTTGTCGACCGGATCCCATAATCTATACCCGAACTCATCACGCCTATAGCCAAGAAAAATACATTGTCTTGACTTACTATCAAGCTTGGACCTCTCATCCTTTGGATGTGAACAAAAGCTCGGCAACCAAACACTCTCAAGTGCTTATAAGACACATCTTTGCCAGTCCAAACTCTTTCAGGAACATCACCATTCAAAGGATAGCAAAGAGATAAATTGATCAAGTTAACCGCTGTACTCATTGCCTCTCCCCAAAAGGATCTTGGCAATTTAGCTTGTGAAAGCAAACACCTTGTTCTTTCCACAATGGTGCGGTTCATCCTCTCGGCAACGCCATTTTGTTGAGGAGTCTTCTTAATCGTTTTTGATGCGAATACCTTGGTCATGCAATACTCATCAAATGGCCCAATGTATTCACCACCATTGTCTGTTCGGATGCACTTCAATTTCTGCCCTGTTTCTCTTTCAACCACGGCCTGAAAATGCTTAAATACTTCTAGAACTTGATCTTTAGTTTTTAGTAGATAAGCCCAAACTTTCCTTGAATAATCATCAATGAAAGTAACAAAATAAAGTGCACCACCATGTGTTCTAACTTTTAAAGGACCACAAACATCTGAATGAATCAACTCCAAAACCTTTTCTTTTCTAAAAGCAACATTTTTATGAAAAGAAACTCTATGTTGTTTACCCGCCAAACAATGAACACAAGTTTTAAGATGTGTACCTTTCAAACCGGGTAGAAGCTCTTTCTTGAACAATACTTGCAGCCCCTTTTCACTCATGTGGCCAAGCCGCTTGTGCCACAATTCGGTAGAAGTATCATCTTCAAGTGCATTGACAACACCTTTACAAATTTTTCCTTGCATCGAATAAAGTGTATGAGTCTTCTTGCACTTAGCCACCACCAAAGAACCTTTTGTGAGCTTCCATATTCCATCACCAAATTTGTTGTTGAAGCCTTCATCATCTAGCTTCCCAGTAAAGATCAAATTAAGACGAATGTCGGGAACATGCCTCACATCTTTAAGCAACAACTTGCAGCCCAAATTTGTTTCCAAGCAAACATCACCCATGCCGATAATCTTGGACAAACCTTCATTACCCATTCAATGTAACCATAATCTCCTGCAGTGTAGGTAGTGAAGAAATCAACTCGAGAAGTCACATGAAAAGAAGCACCAGAATCAATTACCCAACTGCTCTCTTGGCCCACAAAATTGATACAATCATCTTCACAAACGACCATGAGATCATCGGTAGTAACTGCCGTTGTGTCTTCTTGCTTCTTATCCACACTTTTGTCACGCCTTTTCTCCTTGTTCTTGAGCTTTCGGCATTCCCGCTTCATGTGCCCTTTCTCATGGCAATAATAACACTCAACGTCTTTCTTTGAAAGAGAACCATCTCTTGACTTGTCACGGCTTTGATCACGACCATGAGGAGTCTTACTCCTCCCCTTGTTTTGCTTCGCCTCTCACAACAAATGCTTCGAATGAGAGGAACCATCGATTTTCTTCTAGTTTCTTCATTCAACAAGCTACTAGTGACTTGGCCCATAGTGACAACTCCATCGGTGCCGAATTACTAATCGTCACAACTAAAGTCTCCCAACTTTGTAAAGAACTAAGTAGCATCAAAGCACGCAACTCATCATCAAAATAATTTTCATAGAAGCAAGTTGGTTAACAATACTCTTTATTTCATTCAGATGTTCCTAATAGGGTTGCCTCTTTATATTTTAAATTAACCAACTTAAAAATGTAAAAGGCTTTATTTGTGGCCGATTTTCTATCATAAAGACTCTCTAATTTTTTCCATAAATCATGTGCCGAAGTTTCAGTAGCAACATGATGAAATACACTGTCATCAATCCATTGACGGATAACACCAACGGCTTTTCGATTAAGCCTCTTCCACTCATCATCTTTTATATCAGCAGGTTTACCACTCTCACCCTCAATGGGTCCATACAAGTCTTTACAAAATAATAGGTCCTCCATTTTAGTTTTCCAAGTTACCCAATTGCTTCCATTGAAGCTAGACATACGACCCACATTCCCCTCCATTGATTTACACAAATAAATAAACCCTAATAAACCGTAAGCTCTGATACCAGTTGTTAGGGAAAATCGATGTGATTCCCCACAAGTAAATCAATCAATGGGAATAAAAACTAATGCGGAAAAATTAAATCAAAGGCAACACAAGAATTTTTACGTGGTTCCCTCAATGTGAGGTACATCCACGGGATCGAAATCCGATTCCACTATCAACCAAATAAGTTCCAAACGATTACAAACGAGACACTAATGGTCTCACAAAACCACCTTTAGGTGAATTCCAATAATCACAAATAAACAAGAGGAAAGACCTCACCAAATAGATGAACCAAAATCTTCAGAACCAAAGTTGTAGAAGACCCAAAATAACGAACAAAAGCATCAACCGAAGATGTCCCAAAAACGAGCTTCAAAGAACCAAAATTGACCCAATCTTCAAACCTTCGGCACTGTTCCCGAAAAAACCAATGAAAGCCGCCGCACCTTTTTTGTTATATGTATGGAACCAAAAAAATAACAATGCCTCCAAATATATAAAATATAATATAATGAATCTAGGGTTTTGTAATCAAACCCTAATTGTATCCAAATTGGATTGGGCCTCCACAAATATAATATATAAAAATATATTATACTAAACCAAGCCCAATTAAAACTCTTTTTCCAAAACCAATTGGGTCCCACACTCCAATAAGGAGGTATACCCAACACAACTCAACTTCTATAAGTATAAAACAAATTAAGTCATGAATTTACCTTTTATATCTATAACTCATGCCTCAACTTGAAATTGCTTCCGTTGGTAAAGTTTCGAATTCTATGGAAATTAAATACATTTGTACCAATTAAAAAAACCAAAATTGTATTTAGATATAACTGAGATAGGGGGTGGGAGTGAGTGGGAATCATTCCATTATGAATCTTCAGCCTAAAACAAAATTCAAACACATGTGGACTCAACTAGTGGTGTATAATGAGATTACGAATGTACATTAAATATTGGGAGGGGGGGAACAAAGATGAGAAAGGTTCAAATGAAAACCTCTTTGTACAATAATGCAATAACAACATACTAAAAACCCCCAAAATCCCGTACTAATATACCAATAAAAGCACGAAACAACAACCCATTCATATGAAAAATATATCTAAAAATCTAAGTTTGGGTGCTCACCACGAAAAAGTTATTGAACCCATTAATCTTGAGAGAGAGAGAGAGAGAGAGAGAGAGAGAGAGAGAGAGAGAGAGAGAATCACCACAAATTAACTATGTGGAGCATGTGTTGGTCTTCAAAATCAAAGAATCGTGGAAGTCAAAAATTATTGAAATCAACTTCCAAACTGCCCATAATAGCTATAATGGCTCATAACTCTATATAAGCAAAGGAAACCATACCAAAGCCAATGGATTTTAAGTGAAAACAAAGCAATGCCACAACAAATTATAAAACAGAAACCCCAATGGATTTTAATTGCCTTGAAAAATTAGACTTTCATTTGGGTTTAAAGTTCTATGTATGGTGGCGAGGATCATCACTTATATTTGAACAAACTTGCATGTGCTCAAATCATTAGAATGTTATTATTACCTTTACTTTGTAGAACAGAGCACCCAACAAACCCATAATTTATTTGTTTAAGGTTTCAACCTTGTTCTTTGAATATATATATATATATTTTTAATGCATTCTCTTGGCTAAATATTGATTTATCATGTATTGATTTCTCATATATTAGGGGAAATTAATAATGTCCACTCTTAAAAGGATGCACATCATATTAATAAAGTTTGTTTATTTGTCAAAAAAAAAAAGAAAAAAAAAGCAAAGGATGCACATCGTAACATAGTTATGAATTTTTATGATGATGATTGCCAATGTTTGTGGTGTGTGTTAAAAGTCAATTTGTGTGTGTGTAAATTTCATCGAAACATTTTATCAAACACGTAATAAGCAAGGAAGATAGAATTGTTATCGAACATTTTAGTAACAACCAAATGATAGTAATGCCACAACAAACATTCAATAGAGTAAATCAATACAATAGTTCCACAAATTCCTACTAAATCAAAGTAAATGGGTTTCGTGGAACCCAACCAACTCTTCATATATGTGTGTATATATACATAGATAATATATATGTATAAGAAAAAACAAAAAAACTCATAAAAGTATACCTAAAATCCTACATGCATATAGAAAATTAAGGAAAAACAATACTCATAGTTTGATTTTGGGAATCGTTCTTTCTCTATTCCACTAATGATCAATTGATGGTCTCTATGGCTTCAAAGAAAAAAAACAAAGAAAAATTGTAATTAATATATATACACACAATAATCTATTAAAAAAGAGATGAGAGTATTACCTTTACTGTGCAAAACAGAGCACCCAACAAACCCATAGTTTATTTATTTAAGGTTTCAATCTTGTTCTTTGAATATATATATATTTTTTTAATGCATTCTCTTGGCTAAATATTGATTTATCATGTATTGATTTATCATATATTAGGGGAAATTAATAATGTCCACTCTTAAAAGGATGCACATCATATTAATAAAGTTTGTTTATTTGTCCAAAAAAAAAAAAAAAGAATAATATAGAATTGTTGGTTTTCTAAAATTTGAAATTAATAAAGTTTGAAATTATAATTCTACGCCGTATAGAATAATATATAATTTGAAAACCAACAATTCTAGAATTTTGCTAACAATTCTACGCCGTATAGAATCTAAAAGGTATAGAATTTAGAAAACCAACAATTCTATACCAACATCATTTTAACTTAAGCCTAAACTTAGAAAACCCACAAATTCCTACTAAATCAAAGTAAGAAAAATAAAAATAAACAATACTCAAAAACCCAACCAACTCTTCATATATGTGTGTATATATTATCTGTATAAGAAAAATAAACAAAAACCCATAAAAGTGCATCCAAAATTAAAGAAAAACGATACTCACAGAAGAAAAAAAACAAAAACAAAAACAAAGAAAAAAATGGGTAAAAATCTGTAATCAATATATAAAAAGTGTAACCAACTCTTCAATTGATGATCTCTGTAGCTTCAAAGAGAAAAAAAAAACAAAGGGATGAAAATAAAGAAACTCTTCAAATTATGATCTCTGTGGCTTCAATATATGGAAGTGAAGAAGAGATTTGCTCTTGAATCAAAACAAAAAAACTCTTCTCTTGAACACCGTAGGATTGAATCACCATTGTAAATCCACCATTGAAATATAATGTCTCTTGGACATTTCTTAGCTGTTGGGTTGATTCAATCTAACGGTTCACATTTTGACATAGGGACAATAGTCCCATTAAAATTCAAAAACCACTCTCCCTTATTATTTAGATTTTCTATCAATAAAGAATTCCTTTTTCATGAGAACAATCAAGGTTAATATATATTACCATTAAAACAATCAAGCTTACTAAATTTAGGTAGAAGTCCCTGTTTGGTTACTTTTCAGCAAGTGATTTTAATTTCCTTAAATTTACTAAATTTTGTACAAATCTTATATTTTTATGCAATCAATGATATGTCCATCAACTTGAATATTATTTTTCTTGATAGAATGAGTATCCAAGTTGAATCACAATCCCAAAATAAGAAGAATAAGGGCAAATCCTCCTAAGGTGGTAATGGATGGTAGAATTACAAGAGGGAAATCAAAAAAGATGTTACGAAAATTTTTGAATGGATAGAGATTTGTTCTACCAATTGTAGAGCAAACTAGGAAAATTGCTCATTGTTGATAGTTGGTGCACTTTTTGCTAGGGCTAGTCCCCCTCCAAACCCCCCCTCCCTCCCCCCTTCTTCTTTTTTTTTTGGTATCAAAATAATAAAAAAATAAAAAATGTTGAAATGGAATTGTAATGAAATGTACCAACATAGCTACTAATTATTAACTTTCATTTATAAAAGAACTTTTTAAAAATTAAAATTGAAGAAAAGAAAAAAAAAAAAAAGTTAAAATTTTACACCTTATAAGGGCAAAAAGTTATTTTACAATTTATTCAACCAAGCACTACTCTGGTGCTTAAATTCATAATCTCACAATTACACCAAACAAGTTAACAACTTTTGTTTAAGGTTATAATTTATAATCTGTTAGGGTGTGTTTGTTTGGACGGACTGGATAAGGGGGATTGTAATCCATCGGATTGTTAGTTCTAGGATACATTGTCCCCGGACTATTTGGTTGGATTGGATTTGTATCCTATGTTTGTTTAGTAATGGGATTAAATGTCTGAATTGGACTATTTTTAGTGAATCTAATATTTAGTTGGACGGACTGAATAAGGATAAATGTTCAAAAGACTATTTTACTCTTGTAATTTATAATTTTTATTTAATATATAATTTTAAATTAATAACACTAAACAAATAATTTTATTTAATATATAAATTTAATTTTTTAACAACACTAAAAAAATTATAAGGCCATAATTTTTAATTTATTATTTTAAATTAAATTAAATTTATAATTTATATTTTTTATTTAATATATAATTTTAAATTAACAACACTAAAAAAAATTTATAAATATTCAAAAGACTATTTTACCCTTTTTCCAATTGTTTATTAAATAATAGCATGAGGGTAAAATGGACATTTCACACATTAGTCCCATGGGATACCAAGCCCATGGAAATAATCCCACCTCTCCCCTAGAATACAATAATCGCTCATATGAGGGACTAATAGTCCGGAGGGACTATTAATCCGGAGCAAAAAAATTGAACCACACAATGATGGACTAATAGTCCAATCCCATAAAATAATCCCTCAAAACAAATACACTCTGTTTGATTCACAAGACTAATAGTGAAGTATTAATAATCATATTAAATTAGTGTGATATTCACTATCCAATTGGATTAATATCCATTGGATTAATAATCCCACCTTTACCCCATTACTAATAATCCCACATATTTGTTGGATTAATTATCCATTGGATTAATAATCCTAAACCAAAATGTTAAAACAAACATAGGATAAGGCCCACAGATTAATAATCACAATCTCATGCTATAATCCACCCAATCAAACATGATCAAACATACCCTTAGGTCATGTTTGATTCACAAGATTAATAGTGAAGTATTAATAATCCTATTAAATTAGTGTGGTATTCACTATCCAATTGGATTAATATCCATTGGATTAATAATCCCACCCCTACCCCATTACTAATAATCCTACAAATTTGTTGGATTAATTATCCATTGGATTAATAATCCTAAACCAAAATGTTAAAACAAACATAGGATAATTGGGCCCACAGATTAATAATCTTAATCCCATACTCCAATCCACCCAATCAAACATGTCCTTAAGGAATAATCTATAATCACTTGTTCACAGTTACACGAAACAACCCCATTATAAACATCTCAAACCTAACAAAGAAAACCGTGAATATAAATAAATAAAATAAAACCAAAGGAAGATAGCTAATACTTTTAAAAGAAATCTAAAACACCTTGAGTCTATGTTTGCTACCATTGTCCCAAATAAAGCACCATGAGATCCTGCAATTGAAACATATATATGTTGTACTGGGAACAGTAAGGAAGATACTGACCAACAATAGTAAAAAATGCCAACAAGAAAAACAATTCAACATCAAAACACAAAAAGAACAAAAGCATGCATGACAAAATCAAATTCCATATCCTACCATGAGTATGAGCAGTCTAGGTAAAGAGAAATGCAAAAGAAAGATATCTTGTAAGCATTTCTATGTAAATCAAGATAAAGAAAATGACACAAGCAAAAATAATAATAATAATAATCAGAAAATCTACTTAGAGGCATTAGCCTCCACTTCCATTTCCAAACTTATCAATATATTGAACTAGAAGATAACCAGAGAATCCAGTTGCTAACCTGAAAAACCCACAAGCATTAGTGTCTCCAAGCAAAACAAGGCAAATAAAATGCACATTAGTCCTTCCTATTAAAAAAAAAGAAAAAAGAGAACAAGTTATATTACTAAGACATAAAAAGAAAAATAATAATAAATAAATAAATAACGCTAAATACCACATTAGCCACGCATCACTCATTCACATCCATATCATCACATATAGTGGCATAACCAATTGATTCTAATGTTGAATTACCTAAAAATAACCATACAAAGTATTGAAATTATTCAATGGAAACATAGACAAAAAAATAAATAATAATAATAATAATTATATGTAAATGTACTTGAGTATCTTCCATCTCTGCAGCCCATAACCATCTATGTGCACACATCAAAGCTTCCAAAGTATCTAGATGAAGTCTATGTTGGAAAATTGGGTTTCATAGGCTTAATTTTGGCTAACTTTGAGCCCAAATTAAAGCGTGACCTACACATCTTTTGAGGTAGGTCTGAGTGGTGACGTGTTTCTTGCCGCATGGTGAGTCATACCTCAAAATTGGTTCGTCAAAATCATTTTCGAGTGAATGAAAAATTGATGTCATTTTTAGTTTCGTGAAGTCGGAAGTTGAGGAGATAATTGTGGGTTGCACAAATTGTGCTATCTGTAGACACCCCATTTTTGACCGTTCATAAGACTTCGACGCGACTGATGGTTTACATGGTGGAGAAAGTTGTGCAGGGGAAAGGTGCAATTTCTTCGGCAAAGAGAGAGGAACAAATCCCAACTTCACGCCCCATTTTGGACCAAAGCTATTTTGAATGGTTTTTAGACCTTAAAACCCTCTCTTTCAAAACATTTTTGAAATAAAGTTTCTGCGATGTTCCGAGGCTCGCCTTTTGTCAAACGTCGCGTTTTTCGGTAAACCGAGCAAGGACAAAGTGGAAATGAACGAAAGAGAGATGAAATCTTTGAAAAATATTTCAAAACACCTTAATTAGGGGTTTGAAGTTGAAGAAAAGAAGAGAAGAGGGAAGAAATCCAGTCGGGGGAGAAAATGGGCATGAACCGTTAAGAGAGAGTCGAGCAGCTCTCGCCGAATCGGGCCTATTCATTCGTATACTTGGAATCAAGCTATGAGGCCACCACCGTTGGAAAGCTTACTCCTGGGGCCTCATTTTGCACTCAAGAATCTCCTAAATCCAATTCCGGATAGGGGAGATATGGTTGATTGAAGTAGGGCATCACTCCGGTTGGGACTGAATCTGCGCGGCTTCACGAAAACTGGAATAACTTTTTCCACAGGAGGAATTTTGATGTAAGGTTTGCGCCATTGGAAATTTAACTTCCGGGGCTTCAATTTGGACACTTGAACGGCCACATTTGGACTTCCCAAACACCCACCGGCCACTTTTCTTTCCGGAAGCCCATGTTTTTTGTCCTGAAAGTAGCTGGCCGGCCAGAAAAGCCAAAAAAAAGTAGCTAGCCGGCCACCTGCAACCCCAATAACTGCCCGGCCATGTTCCTTGGGTCCTGTTCCTTCCAAATATGTATTCTTCTTCCCCCCAGATTTTGCATCCGGGGGGCCAAATTTTTGGGGGGAAACTTGGATTGTTTTCCCCCCCTTTTTTCCCCCTCTTTTCCCTCCTCTTTTGCCTATATAACCAGAGCTCCAGCTGCATTACAAGGGTTGGAAAAATTTTCCTTAATCCTTGTATACACATCTCCTTCCATCTCTCTCTTTCAAGCTCAAGCATCCAAGTTCCTTGCACCATTCCTTCATCACTACCTAGCATCACCACCACTACTCCATTTCCAGCAGCTTGGGGAGCTTTACAGCAGCTAGGAGGCAGCATTTCTCAAGCCAAAAAGCATCCAAGGGGTAGTCTTCAAGGGTAAGCATCATTTCCCCTATTTTGAGCTCATTTTTGCAACATTTTTCTAGCCTCTTTTCTTTCTGTTCTGAGCTCCGACCAAAACTGAAAAGGTCATTTTTTTGAGCTCATTTTCTTGTTTCATTAAGGGCTCAACACTGTTTGAGCCCCCCATGTTGCACTTGCTTCAATACCCTCTTGAATGCCATTTTCTTGCATGATATTTTTAGCTTGTGTGTGATCTGTTTTGGGGCCTGATGTAAACTGTAAATAGGCCTATTTTGAGCCCCTCTTCAACATTGAAGAAGGTCTCAATACTGTTTGGTACCTCCATGTATCACTTGCCATTGTACCCCTCTTTGGTCCCTATTTTTGCATGTTTTGTTAGCTTATCTTGCTTCTGTTTTTCGGCCATGATCAGAGCTGAAAGTGGCCATATTTTGACCCTTTGTCATATTTCATTAAGGGTCTTTGGCTGTTTGATGAATATTTTGTATACTTTGTGTTATAGCCTTCTTGTGGCCTTAATCTAGCATTGCATTTTGAGCATGTTTATATACTGATTTGGGGCTTTTCATCTAATGAAAAACATCATATTTTTTGTCCTTCTTCAGTGTTGTAGAAGGGTCTTTTTCTGTTTGGGCTTTGCATCTACCACTTGCCTCATCGCCTCTCTTGCGGAGCCATTTTTGTATGCTATTTTAGCCCTACTTGTGCTTGCTGTTTGGCCATGCTTTATACTGTAAAAATGCTTTTTTTGGGGCTTCCTAGCTTCTTCTTTTACACTTCATGTCCTAATTATGCATGCTTTGTATAGCTGTAAGCCATTTCATGTACCTAGTTTTGCATTTCGGGAGTGATTCCATGCATCGGGTGTCATTTCGCCTTGTTTCGGGGCTGTTTTGCCCCTCATTTTGCTACTCTTTTTTTGCATGTTTGCATACCATATTCCATGTCTTTTCCATGTCTCATTAGAGTGGCATTTCGGTGCCTGAGGGTCAGTCCTCGGTTTGCGTGCACGCGTGCACGCATTTTCGAGTTGTCTTGTTTTCATCTGATGGCCTATTATGTGAGTGTGGCTGAGGCTCTCTCATGTTGGTGTAAGCCCATATTGCATTGCGTATGCCATTTCATCCATAGCATTGTGTATGCTCGGTTGTGTATCACCTCGTGTAGCGTGTATGCCATCCCATAACATTGTGTATGTTAGGATTGTATCTTAGTTGCATTTCACGCATATCATGCATATTGCATCGTGTTCGGGATAGGAGTTAGCCTGGGCACGGGAAACGAGGTACGTTCCGTACTCCGAGTGACGGAACGTGTCTCAATTCCCAAGTCACCGACACTCCGGATTATCCATGATGGAGTTAGGTTTTGTTGTAGTGTTCATATGCATTCATTCTATATTGAGTTGTGCAATTCGGCCCCTCGGCCATCATGCATCGAGATGCGTGATTGGTGGTACGAGGATCGAGACATGCATACATTTGAGAAAATACATTGCTATGCCCCTTTCCTGATCTCTGTTGCAACAAAATCAAGAATCAACAGTCTTCCGAGGCTTGGCGCGCTTCCCAAGAACAATTGCAAAACAGAGGCTAATTGGGGCATCCCAGTGGATTTCCGCGCAAGGCAGCCTAAACATGCATCATTCATCATCCGGAGCAGAATCAAGGCAGTCCCTGGCTTGCATGCCAGTTTATTGTTTTCTTAGTTAATTTGTTAATTAATTAGGAATTTGTACATTATTTAGACTGTATCATTTTTTCATTTGGGACTGTATATTTATTTGGACCCTCTGCACGAGGGCATAATTGTAATAAGTGTGGGTGAGTGTGATGTATGTCTTCCAACCCCACATATTTCTTCCCTTTTATTTACCTGCTTATGATGGTTAGATTAGGGCATATTTCAATTAGCATACAGTATGACAGCATGTTTACATCATTCATCTGTTTTGCACGTACCGGGCTCGACGCATCATACAAACTGCATTTGTATTTCAATTCCAAATTGAATACGTGTTAGTTGTAGCATTCCATATGCCATGTTTAGAATAGTCGAGCCTGCTATAGTTGCATCTTTGCATGTGTTGCATTAGGCATTTCTGTATATTTAGGAACATGCATGATTTCTAATGAGCTTCTATTTTGGCTTGGAGTACTTGGTGAGTTTTATGCTTTAGCATCCTTGCATGCGTGTGAGTGACTGCCATGAATAGCATGCTTACCATGAGGCTATGTGCTTATGTGATATAACTGCCTTGAATGCCTGTGGGTGGAGGTTGGGTTATTTGAATTGGAACAATTCATCAAGTGTTTTAAGCCGACCCGAGGGTGGCAAAATCTGCATTTTAAGCCTACCTGCGGGTAGCAAACCATCTTTCAAAAATAAACATGAAATGTTTTGTCCCAATTCAAGCGACCCGGTCTATACTTGTATGTTGTGCGCATCACATAGTAACCTAGGCTAATGACCGGAATAAGAACGCACAATGTTTTCAAAATCAGATATCATGGTTAGTAGAGGTCGGTCTTTGACCGGGCGAGCGGGGGTGTCACGCCCCACTTTTTATTACTCGAAGTCATTACCAAATTCATTAACTTAATTCAATTTCAGAGATAACGTGCGGAAGTAAACTCATATATTTAATCCGTAGAAGTGATTAGCAATACTCTCATTCGTATGCAAAGTCAACATTACATGAACATACTAATAAATTGCCCTTAGGCTTACAACCTTTAAATAAACAAATGAAGGGTGTAACCCTTTTACACATATGGCGTTCCGCCAACAACAAAGAGGCCCCGTGGCCAACAAATAAGTAGATCCAAATCTTGTAGCACATCCTGCTAAACACCTGAAAAAGATTCAACAACGTGGGATGAACATATAGTCCAGTAGGGATCTCAACATGATCCTCAACAATAACAACAGTACAGATAGCTATGATCATGAACACTCTTTCTCATACTAGAATAATAATGTGACAGTTTATACAAAAATATATATGTATGAACTTTCCTTTTGAAAACAACCGTTTCATTCAACGCCAAAGCGATTCATCTTTCCATATTCCTCTCATTAATCCCCATTCCCATCCTTTCATAATATTAACCACTACTTAGGAAAATCATCACTAAGCCCGAGATACTCTCATCCATTTCCCATACATACGACGTATCTTTTTTAAACATGTTTATTTTTAAAACATTCGATCTCCTTCACATTTTCCAAAAGACAAAAATGACATTTTGATTCATTCCCAATATTATCATAACCATACATGCATAACTTTGTAAAAACATAAATTACAACCCACCAACATGTATACCATCAATCAATGGAGTAACTCGGTCCTCCGAATCTGTAACCAATCAAATCCATGATATTTTCAAATACACCTAAACCACAACAATTCCACTTTGCTCTACTAACCATGTGTTTAGTAAGCCAAAGATATACTGCAATAACTACTATCAACTTCGCTCTACTAGCTATGTGCATAGTAAGCCAAAATGTACTTCTCACAACAACATACCATTTTACCAGCGCTTAGCCGAAGGGTGTGGCACCTTAGATTATAAGCGCCTCTGATTCTCCAGCGCTTAGCCGAAGGTAACGGTACCTTTGATTATAAGCGCATATAACGCCAACAACCACCATGCACACAAGGCATATCCAACATGTATAATGCATATACATAAACTACCAAGATAACAAAGAATGTGTTTAAAATAGATGAACACATACGTGTAAAGCATACACAACAATTCAACACAACCGTATCATCCTCCCCGACGACCAAGGACAAAACCTCTAGATGCAAGTATATTATACATCTATAAACTTACTCAATTATCATGAGATTATCAACTTAACACAAATACTAACATAGTAGTATAAGATACAAATTCAATATTCATACTTATTTCAAAGTACCATTCCTATTCCACAAAACCAATCCCACTTCCTTTTGTTTTCTCAAAACTAACTTCAAGGACAATAAGCCCTAACTCATTTTAATCAACTACATTCCTTTCAAAGCCATTCCAATTTAATTATACAAATTAAATCATAATCACCATAATAGGGTTTTCTCTTTCTCATTATTGAACAAAAGCCTCAATCATCTACAATAGCCAACAATGGTTTCATTTAAAACCCAAAATACCCAAGTATTTACCCAAAGATCAAACCCTCTATTAAATTATTAAATCAATAAATATTAGGGTTTCTCTCCTTTCAACAACAACTCGCTAATTAACCACCCAATTAGCCCAAAGCACATCTAATAATCAAAGATCTAAAACCAACAACCAACCCAAAGTTCAACCTCATGAATTTATATAAAATTCCAACATGATGTAGTTTTCATGCAATACAAAAATAACCACATGTCTATCTATAGTAGGAGTATTGGAAAGAGGACAAGGAGAATCCCTACCTCAAAGGAGAACCCAAATGGAGAAGATGACCCTAATCAAAGTGCTCCAAATCCACTATTTTCAGATTAAAATGTAGCCCTCACTCTCTACCTTTTTAACAAAGGACCTAGGATGGATTTATAGTAGAAAGAGATGAAATCTAGAGAGAGAGTATGTTTAGAGAGAGAGAGTCTCATCGCTAGGGTTTCAAGAAAGAAAGAAGGAGAAAATGCTATTTTTCCTCACGCCGCCATCTTGAATACGACAAAGCTGCTCGCTGAAGCGAAGACAGTCGCCGAGCGACAGACACAAGAAAGCCTCGCCGAGCGAAAAAGAAGCTCGCCGAGCCAAAACAAACCAGCTCGCTCGGCGAAGGAAGCTCGCCGAGCCAACAACCATCGCGACGTCTAGCATCGACGCAACCTCGCCGAGCCAAGAAAGGCTCGCCGAGCGACTCAAGCCAAAATCGAACATCAAGAGTTGGTTTCTAAACCCAACCAACCTGCAATCAACCTGCCCAAAACATCCTATAACCAAAGAACAAGGAATCAAAGGACAACAACGACAACAAAATGGCAACAAAATCCACGGAACATAAGTCCGGATACACCAATCAAATGGAAAAAGACCGGGGTCGCTACAGGGGGTGCTCACGAGGTGACCTTCCCCAATCGTACCCAAGTCCCCGAGCCGAGGCAACTTTGGTGATGACGGACACATGGCCTTTGGCACCGAGTCAGGGTTTCCTAAATTTCCCATTAAAAAAACATTTAGGTGGCGACTCTGTATCTGGCAAAGCAGTCCATGTTTGGCACTTCTTTTCAAAAAATCTGTTTTCAAAATCGATTTGCCGGATTTGGACTCTTTGGTTCAAGATTAAGAACCATGGCATTTGAGTCCTTGAACTGTAGTGACCCCAATGTGAACGGAACGGGACTTAACCCTCCCGGGGCGTTCGGGGACGTCTACACTATCCCACATTGAAAGAAGAAGAAAAAGTTTATATGAGTATATAAACTCTAAGTTTGCACACTTAGAAAGTTTATATGAATATATAGGCAAGTGTTTTAAAAGGCACACTTAGGCATGCGACCAAGCGTGAGGCGCAGCCTTGTGCTTCAAATTAGCCGAGGCAAGGCGCAACTTAGGCACTAAGGTAAGGGCTTTTTTTCGAGGCGCAAGGTGTGGGCTTCATGAGTTTTACCTATTTTTCTACACCAATGGTTGATTAAGTGCTTTTTATTTCTTGTTTGAACTGCAAGCTAAAAACTTAGCTATTTTGAACTTTATGTGGATGATCTTAAAACTTAAGGTTTTTGGTGGATATGAATGTGATACTTTATATCTTTTGTTAGATATTATATTTCTAGTTTTTAGAAAATTGAATGTTATGTTAATCAATTATTTGAAATGGTGAAGCTGGCTTTGTTATTTTTGGAATTATATATATATTTGTTATGTTGAAAAGTTTGCCTATTTTATAATTTTGTTTTTCTTCTACTACTTGCACCTCGCGCTTAGGCTATAGGAGACCTTATCGCCTCGGTACGCCTAGAGCTTTTTAAAACACGAATATAGACTTTAAGTTTGAACTGTAACTTTGGATTATTTTATACACACAAATTCACTAATTTATTAAATAGTTTTCTTTACAGTCTACTCCGATAGGGATTCACCAACCTACCACTAGTTCTAAATGCAGACTCAGTAGTAGCAGTGAATGCATGAATAGCTAAAACATCCATAGCTATTGCCTATAAGGTTGATACTTTAATACATTGGATTTTCACCAAGCCAACCAGGGTTCTTGCCAAAATATCATATTCTAAAAAGTGGTCCAACTTTGGTCTTACATCATTTTTTTTTCTTTTTTCTTTTTTGTCTTTTTCTACTAATAAGAAAATCATATTATGAAAGTATCTCTGAATCCCTAAATTTGAACTCGTAGAAGATTCAACACTAGAATCAGTCTCCAAACAAAGTTTTCTTTGATACTCTAGCAACAAATCATCATTACAACAAAAAGTATATTTTATAACATTTATTTATAGATTTTTTTTTATTTTAAAAATGCTATAAAATAGGAGATATTGATAGCATTTTTATAGAAAATGCTATGAAAAATTATTAGTTCATAACATTTTCTTTTTCATAGCATTATATTACTCTTTTAATACTTTGAAGAACACTACCATATATTGCAAAATTTGGAAAGATATTATTGCATAATAGGTGCGCTATAAGAGAATTTAAATAAAAAAATATATCTAGAATTTAGGCGCTAAGCAATCCCACTTCTTTTTCGTTAGTTTCCAAATCTCACCCAACTTCCTCTCTGAATTGTTTTTGGGTTTGATTCTCACGCCTCTTTCATCGTTTCTATTTTTCAAGATTTTTGCTAGGGTTTTTTCAAGACAATTTCTCTATCATGGTAATAATCTCATCTCTGTTTCTTTGTATATGTTTGTATTTGTATTATACACACATATTTAATATCTGCATATTGATTTACACACAAAACCACCATTTTCTCTCATTCTTTACATAAGTGACTTCATTTTACCAATCGTCGTTCTTTGTTATTTGTTAACAAATTTATTTCATGAACTGAATAGGTCTGAGCAAACATAGTTTAAAACTTTTACTTCTTTTTTGATTTTTCTCATTTATATCATTTTTTTATTTACTTCTGATTATTCGTGATGTAGTTATAAGCTTTGTTTGATTAACATGATTAGTAGTGAAATGATTAACAATCCTATGAATTAGTATCAGATTAGTTATCCAACTAAATTAGTGAAATAACTATTTATTATGTATTAATTAATTTTTTTCCTTTTATACTTGAAATTATGATCTCCAACCCTTCGCAATATTAAAAAATCATCAATTTTATCGGATTGAATATTTGTCATACATTTAATCCGATTAATAAAATTTACAATCAAATATGGGATTGTGATTCCATGGACTAACAATCCAAATCCTATGCTATAATCTTAGTAATCAAGGGAAAGACTATGTACTATACATATGCCCCTTATTACCAAAGAAGAAAAGTGCATAATTCCATACTTTCTTAGTTATAACTAAAAAAGAAAAAGAAAAAAAAAAAAGAAATCATTACCAAATACCACATGAGGCATAACTAAAGATCTTATAAGTTATAACTAAAATGATGTCATAATTAAAAAAGAAAATGAGTCATAATTAAAGAAGAAAATGATATAACTAAGAGTGCATATGATATACCCCTTTCAAAGAGTTGTATAGTAGAACTTCTCGTGTAGTGTAACCTTATGTCTAGAAGTTGTTGTAGATTGTAAATTGGGGAGAATATGATATATACACTTTGTAAGCTTTTGTCATTTTATTTCTTTGCTTTTATCTTGGTCACCACTTTGTATGAAAGTCTGAAGTCTTAATCATATTGTTTGGTTTTGTTCATAGGATCTTTGTTTTGTTTTGTTTTTCAAAAAATAGAAATTAGATTACCTAATGATTATTTTGGGTATTAAACCGAAAAGGTTGAATCCCTTGCATTGATTAAATTTATAACGACTCTAGTTTAGACCCGGCGCATTTATTGTTTTGGATCCGAATTCCCTTGTCTTATTGGTTGTTCAACTCCTTTTTATCTTATTGATTGTTGGGTTTGGTTATTGGAAGTTTTGATTGAGTTTGAAATAGGTTTGGAGGTTACCTTTTCAAGGTGTTGTTGCCCAAAAATTTTCCTGTTCGCTCGAGCGACCATTCTTGCGCTTAGGCGGTCTTTTACAGTCTGCAAAACTACTAGAAGTTTGAGTTTTTCGCTAGAGCTGTCATTCTTGCGCTTGAGCAAACTTTTATAAGTTTGAACTATTGGGAGGGGTGTATTGTGCGCTCGAGCGACCTTTCTTGCGCTTAAGAGATGTTTCGTTGTGTCTGGTCGCTCGAGCAACGATTCTTGCGCTCGAGCGATTTGTGCGTATATCAGTCCAATGAAGTCACTTTTTGAATTACTTTTTCACATCTCTTTTTTTCTAAACACTCCAAAATCTTAGATCTAGACTCTCTCTCTGGTTCTTGAATATTTGATCCAAATACACCTTGATCTAGTGATTTCCTCACCCTTGATCGTTTGATAAAGAGAGAGAGAGGGAGCACGTCGAGGGTTTCATTTTAATCGAAGAAGTTCGTGTTTTCAACTTTGTTGAGTTCTACCCATCTTTCCTTTAAGTCTTCTTCTTCGAGGTAGGGATTACTCTGACTTTTTTTTATGATTTTTAACTTAGTTATTTGTCTGTTAAAAAGGATATTGTGATTTGGAGATTTTTGATAAAAATCTAGGTTTGGTTTGAAATCAAAAGAGGGGTTTTCAAAATGGGTTCTTGAATATGTATATGGGTTTGTAAATGTGGTTGAGATGTGATGAAATGATGGATTTTTATTCTTGGGGTTGATTTTTAAAGAAAGGGGATTTTGCCCTAAAATGTGAATATTTGATTTTGTTTAGAGATATCTGTTTTGGGCTATTGGTGGAGGATAACTATGATTGTTGTAAAACTTGCATAAGAATTAGGTGAATTGAAACTAAATTCTCATCCATTTGCATTAAGCATTGTAACATATTTAACACATTGAAAATGTTTATCGTTTTGAGAAAAAAAGATGAATACCTTGGTGAATCTGGATAGGAGTATAGTTGTATTATGTTGGCCTGTGTATCCTTTGTGAAAGTTCAGAAACATGCATGGATAGGTGGCGAGCCTTCCAGTTAATACCGGTACGAATGACAATTGGTAGTGCTTGTAGCCTACTTGCAGAGACATTCTAGAGATTCCCAGTGTTGTATCCACCGCTTTGTTTTCTATTGTGATGCTAATGAATTCATGAATTGTGATATAACTTGGCATTGCATGATTTTGGAAAGAGATGTAAAAGGTTTTGGCACGAGCATTGCATATGCATACACCTTATAACTCTATTAAGATTCATACACTGTATTAGAGTATCTTTGTTGGGCTTTGGCTCACCCTATGTGGAAAACTATTTTCAGGTGCAGATGATTTGCCTCCGCCAAGGCAATAACTTAGGAGGACTTGGAGCCAAGAGCTTTTATTTTTGTCTTTGTTGTATTTATTTTGTATAAGTCTAGAGCTTTATTTGTATTGAGTTTAAACTCACTTTTGTTGTAACCAAGTACCGTCTTGGAAAATTGTAGCCATTAGGGCATTTCTATATCTGTTTAACTTTTATTTCATATTATTAGCTTGTGGCACATGCTATAGATTCAGGGTTAGGGCTTATAAATGTATAAATTCATGTGCTACTCTTTTGTACACTTGAAATATATGAATGGAAGAACCTTATTCTTGAATTATGATGTTGTTTAATTAATCATTACCTTCGGTTTATTGTAATTATTTCAAGCCATTACAACTTGGTATCAGAGCTACCGGGTTTGAATACTTTGGGATCGTGGGAAGTGGTTATTGCCGTAATGGGTTCTCTTGCTAGATGATATTAGGAATAAACCTGGTATGCTATGTGATGACATGCTTATGTGACTAAGTGGGTATGAAATTTAATTTCTAAGATATTGATTGGGCCTACAAGTTTCTAGAAGTCTTGTTAGAAGAGCCCTTGATCATTGCTATTTCTAACTGGAACTCTGGTAATGTCGCGGGATGATCATTATCTAGAAAGGAAGTTCGTATGTGATTATGTGACTACGTGCTTATGTAGAGTGAATTAATCATTGTCTACTGCTTTAGGACGTGGGTGAGTTAGTTTCGGCACATTTGTAAATGTGTTAATCTCTTGTGTTACCTTTATTAGGATGTCAAGACGTGGACATGATGATGGTGGTAGGCATGGTAGACCTAGACCGCAGGAGGTGCCGTTACTAGATAATATTCTGGCGCAAGAAGAAGGGGTTGGTCAGGCCAATGTGGCCGAACCGGTTGGTTAGCAGGCCGTGGGCGCTTTGGCCTGTGAAATGGCCAGAGCTTTATAGGAATCCATAAACATTCTTAGAGCTGATAATCAAGTCTAGACCCATGTTGCTGAGAGAAACCCGTTGTTTTTTAAGTGGGAGTTCTTCCGATCGAATCTGGATGAGTTTTTGAAGGATCCGAATGAGCCACTAAAGGTGGATGAGTGGTTGGAGCAGATGGTAAAGACGTTCGAGATGCTTGGCATCGAGGACGATGGATTGAGAGTGACCTTAGCATCCTTCTAGCTGAAGGGAAATGTGAGAAGTCATTTCAAGAGCTTAAGGTTAGACTTACCACTGCTCCAATGTTGATTATTTCGAAGAGGCGTTTAGGCTATTCTGTGAATTGTGATGCGTCTTGGGAAGGTTTGGGTTGTGTTTTGATGCAAGAGGGGAATGTAGTAGTTTATGGCTCACGACAGTTGAAAACAGACGAGAGAAACTACCCTACTCATGACTTAGAGCCAGCAACTGTGATCTTTGCCTTGAAGATTTGGAGACATTATTTGTATGGTGAGAGGTTTGATGTATTCTCTGATCACAAGAGTCTGAAGTATCGGTTTTCACAGAAAGATTTGAATCTGAGGTAGAGAATGTGGATGGAATTCATGGAGGATTACGACTTTGAGTTACACTATCATCCACGGAAGGCCAATGTAGTAGCTAATGCCTTGAGTAGGAAATCTATTAGCAGTGTAGCTAGTATTGCCATCAGGAAATGAGAGATATTGGTTGTTATTGGCGAGTTTGACTTGTATTTTGGCGAGTTCGTTAAGTTAGCAGCTTTGTTTACTATAGTTGCACAACCTATGTTGGTGAGCCAAGTTATAGAAGCACAATAGGGTGATCATGAGGTAGAGTCCATTTGAGAGAAGATATCTAGTGGAAAGGCAGAGAAAAGCTTGAACGTGTATTCTGACTCGAGTGTTCGATATCTTGACTGTCTTTTCGTGCTGGAGTCTTGTAGAGAGAAGGTACTCCGAGAGTTCTACCATTCGTGCCTTGCAGTACACCCGAGAGGCACAAAGATGTACCACGACCTTAGTTGCTAGCTTTGGTGGAAGGGGATGAAGAGAGATGTAGCCTTATTTGTATTGAGGTGCTTTACTTGTCAACAAGTGAAGGCCAAGCATCAGAGGCTAGCGGGTTTGTTGCAATCCTTGCCAATAGCCAAGTGGAAGTGGGAGCATCATGATGGATTTTGTTGTGGGTCTCCTGAGTACTCAACGGGATGATGATGCCATGTGAGTCATAGTTGATCGATTAACCAAATCAGCACATTTTAAACCTATGCGCACAAGTGACTCGATAGATTACCTTGCGAGCTTTATGTTAAAGGCCTAGTGCGACGTCATGGGGTCCCTATGACTATTGTTTCAAATAAAGATCCGTGTTTCATGGCTTGATTGTAGTAGAGCCTACATAATGCCTTGGGTACCAAATTGACGTTTAGTACCGCCTATCATCTTTAGATTGACGGGCAGTTAGAGCATACTATTCGGATCCTAGAGGATATGCTTCGAGGTTGTGTTCATGACTTTAAGGGGTCGTGGGAGAGGCACTTGCCTTTAGTGGAATTTTTCTATAATAATAGCTTTCCGGCGAGTATTAGCATGGCATCGTTTGAGGCCTTGTATGGCCGATCATGTAGATCTCCTTTGTGTTGGGCCGAGGTGGGTGACGCACCTATGTTAGGTCCTGAGTTAGTTCGGGAAACGACAGAGAAGGCTGCACTTATTCGTAAGAGGTTGGTTTCAGCTCAGAGTCGTCAAAAAAGCTATGTCGGCCATAAGAGGAGGCCGTTATCATTTGAGGTAGGAGATCACATTTTTTTGAAAATATCACTTAGATGGGGGTTGATGAGGTTTAGGAAGAGCGGTAAGTTGTCTCCTAGATTTATTAGGCCTTTTGAGATCTTAGAGCGCATTGAGGAGGTAGCTTATCATTTGGCCTTTTTGCCACAACTTTTCGGGGTCCATGACGTGTTTCATATTTGTATACTTCAAAAGTATGAGCTAGATTCGTCACATGTGTTGGATTGGACTGAGTTAGAGGTAGATGAGGATGCCTCATACGAGGAGAGACTGGTTAGAGTCTTAGATACAGGGGACCAAGTCTTGCGAGGCAAGACAATTCCATTGGTAAAGGTGTTATGGAGACACCATAGTGTTGAGGAGGCGACTTGGGAACGTAAGGCGGAAGTCCATGAGAAGTATCCAGATCTTTTTGTTAATGTTTGAAACATGTAATGAAATTCTTGCTATGTTGATTATATGTGAACAATGTATATGTTTTGGAACAAAAAAAATAAAATAAAAATTGCATATCCAGTATTGGAAATTAGCTGATCATTGTTTTCAGAATAAATGACTGGTGGATTGCTCATGGTTGTGAGATTCAACTTGTTATCATGGTTGTAATTGATTTAAACACGGTGTTATTATTTGATTTAAAATTTCGGTGACAAAATTCATTAAGGGTGAGAGGTTATAATGACTCTAGTTTAGGGCCGACGTGTTTATTATTTTGGATCTAGAATTCCCTTGTATTATTGGTTGTTCAACTCCTTTTCATCTTATTGTTTGTTGGGTTTGGTTATTGAAAGTTTTGGTTGAGTTTGAAACAGGTTTGGAGGTTAGCTTTTTAAGGTGCTATTGCCCAAAAATTTGCCCGTTCGTTCGAGTGACCATTCCTGCGCTCGAGCGGTCTTTTGCAGTCTTCAAAATTACTAGGAGTTTGAGTTTTTTGCTTGAGCAATCATTCTTGCGCTCGAACAAACTTTTATAGGTCTGAACTACTAGGAGGGGTGCATTGTGCGCTCAAGCGGTGTTTTGTTGTGTCTAGTAGCTCGAGCGATCATTTCTGCGCTCGAGTGATCTGTGTGTATATCAGTCCAAGGAAGTCAGTTTTTGGATCACTTTTTCACATCTCTCTTTCTAAACACTCCAAAATCTTAGATCTACTCTCTCTCTCTCTCTAGTTTTTAAATATTTGACCCAAATACACCTTGATCTAGTGATTTCCTCACCCCTGTTCCTTTGATAAAGAGAGAGAGCACGTCGACGACTTCATTTTAATCGGAGAAGTTCATGTTTTCGGCTTCGTTGAGTTCTACCCATTTTTCCTTTAAGTCTTCTTCCTTGAGGTAGGGATTACTTTGACTCTTTTTATGATTTTGAACTTAGTTATTTGTCTTTTAAAAAGGATATTGTGATTTGGAGATTTTTGATAAAAATCTAGGGTTTGGTTTGAAATCAAACGAGGGGTTTTCAAAATGGGTTCTTGAATATGTATATGGGTTTCTAAATGTGGTTGATGTGATGAAATGATGGATTTTTATCCTTGGGGTTGATTTTTAAAGAAATGGGGTTTTGCCCTAAAATGTGAATATTTGATTTTGCAAAGAGAAAATGGAATTGATATTAATTTTATGAAATTGGAACGATGATCATGATGGTAGTGGAGTTGGATATGAGTTATCCCTCTTGATTGGAAATGTTGGAAAGTATATCTGTGTTGAAAATTAATTATCTGTTTAGAGATATCTGTTTTGAGCTATTGGTGGAGGATAATTATGATTGTTGTAGAAATTACATGAGAATTAGGTGAATTGAAACTAATTTCTTATCCATTTGCATTGATCATTGTAACATATTTAGCACATTGAAAGTGTTTATCGTTTTGAGAAAAAATGGTGAATACCTTGGTGAATCTGGGTAAGAGTGTAGTTGTGGTATTATGTTGGCTTATGTGTCCTTAGTGAAAGTCCAGAAACTCACGCAGATAGGTGTCAAGCCTTCCGGTAAGTACTGGTAAAAATGACAATTGGTAGTGCTTGTAGCTTACTTGCAGACACATCCTAGAGATTCCCAGTGTTGTATTCACCACCCTGTTTTCTATTGTTAAGCTAATGAATTAATGTATTGTGATATAACTTGGCATTGCATGGTTTTGGAAAGAGATGTAAATGGTTTTGGCACGAGCATTGCATATAAATACACCTTATAGCTCTATTAAGATTCATACACTGTGTTAGAGTATCTTTACTAGGTTTTAGCTCACCCTATGTAGAAAACCATTTTCAAGTGCTGATGATTTGCCTCCGCCAAGGCAATAGTTTGGGAGAACTTGGAGCCAAGAGTTTCTATTTTTGTCTTTGTTGTATTTATTTTGTATAAACCTAAGGCTTTATTTGTATTGAGTTTAAAGTCACTTTTGTTGTAACTAAGTACCGTCTTAAAAAGTTGTAGCCATTTGGGCATTTCTATATCTGTTTAACTTTTATTTCATATTATTAACTTGTGGCACATGCCATAGATTCAGAGTTAAGGGGCATGAATGTATAAACACATGTGTTACTCTTTTGTACTCTTGAAGTATATGAATGGAAGGACCTTATTCTTGGATTATGATGTTGTTTAATTAATCATTACTCTCAGTTTATTATAATTATTTCGGTGCGTTACAAAATTTATCCATTTTTAATTTTTAGTTGGTTTTTACTTATTGAAAAATTTTAATTATCATTTTGTAGCTTCAGAAAGAAAAGCGGACCAAACTCGTCAATGAAACCAAATTTTGAAAAGTTTGGAAGTGAAGAAGTGGGATGTTTGAACAAGTAGATTTTTTTGACTTGTAAATGGTTATGTTTTGTTTTTTAGCATCGTTTATAAGTTATCTTGTATGAATATGAAAATCATATATTTTGGTAGTTTTAAGACAATATACTTAATTTTATTCTTTATTTACTGATATTTGTGTTGATGAAATGTTGTCCTTTTGTGTGATGATATCATTATTTATGTAAGCCGTTTTGTTTTCTAATATAGGTGTTAATGAAATAAAAAAATAATAATAATTTGTAGGGAGAAAAATTATAATGACAAACTTTAAAATGATTACCATAAAATGGTATTTATAACATCTAAAAAAAACTACAACAAATGTGTTGACACATTATTTATAACATTATAGATGGCTACAGTATGTTATATATGAATATGAAAACAATGTCAAATTGTTATTAAAGAAATTTTATAGCATTTGAAAAGTACAATGATCACTTTTTTTGTAGCATTTCCAAAATGCTATAATATACTTTTCATATCATTCATTCATAGAATGCAATGGATGTTATAAATAATAATAGACCATGGGCTAACATAACATTTCAACGAATGCTATCGTTTACTTTTGATAGGAGTCATTGAATGTTATAAAAGTGATATTTGTTTTGACAAATCTTGGCAATTAACTTTTTAGCTCCATGTCCATTAAAAAAGCTTTTCAAAATAAAATTCTAGAACACTCATTTTGTACCTAGGATCAAGTTCAACAACTTTTATAACACCATATATCACAACTCAACATTTATCAAACTTTTCTGACATTTTTAATGCCATTAATTTCACCACCTCAATTGAACAACAAAGTTATTGAGAGATTGTTATCCTAATCTCACATAAACTTAGAAAAATAACATTGGTCGTGGGATATTTAGTTCCAAAAAATAATTCAATAACTTTATAAAATATCTTGAATCTCCCACAAATTTCTCTAGCAAACTCCCACTAGTCTTCACTTGGAAATTTTGTATATTGGAGCTCTCTATTTCTCAAGCGATAAAAGACATCCTTATACAATAAGACAATTTGAAGCATCAACCTAGAGGAGGGGAGGAGAGGGGAGGAGAGGGGAGGGGAGGGAGGGGGGAGAGGGGGCAATTGCACCCCCTACGATCAAGAACTCCCTTTATATACCAATATTAGCTATTGATTATTTTTAATTATACAAATTTGCCCCCTCTAAGTTATAAAAATGATTAAGTGGTTACATGGTCTACACATTTATATCTATGAAAACACGAGGTTTGAATTATAAAATTTAACAATTAGGACCAAAAAAAAAAAATTGATTTCTCACAACTAGAGATCATAAATTGTCTTACGATTCTTATTTTTTGTAACTCAACATGAATACAAATATATATATATGTGTGTGTGTGTGTGTGTGTGTTTTCATGATATTTTTCACATTTTATATCAATAGAAATCGATGTCGTAATTTATACTTGATCTGGGTCCGCCCTGATCAAGTATGTTGAATTCCAGCTAGTCGCACATTCAAATTCTATTGATATAAAATTCTATTGATATAGTATAGTTAACTTTTTAGTATTCAAATTCTTCATTTAACGGGTTGTTTCTTCAAATTTTTCCATTCTTTTAGGTGTTAATGTCTAATAAACTATACTATCTCGTATTTTCTCTACACCTACTCTGATCACATCCAATCCTTGGATGGTTTGGGCAAATAAGGGTCTCCAATTTTTATAGGCTACAAAAAATTTCTAGAAATATAAGAATAGAGAGAATTCTTGATTTTTCTTCCACTTCTTCTGATAGACTTTTCTAGAATATACAAGAACTATATATACAACTTCAAAATTATGTACAAGATTCTACCATTCTTTATAAGGCTCTAGAAAACTCTATAAAGTTCTATCAATCTTTAGAGCCTTCAAGTGTCTTCTAGAGTGTTTTAGTGAGGGTCATTCAAACATAAAAATTCACAAAACAATATGATGTGTGGTTGAGATTTAGCTTAAATATTATATAGGTTATACTTGAAATAAATAAAAGGATAAATTATGCAAATGGTACTTGTAATTTACATAATGTGTTAATTTGGTCCCTGTTGTTTTAATTTGATTGATTTTGCTCCTTAATTTAATAGATTGTGTCATATTGGTCCAACAAATAATGACCATTAGGCTTGGTGGACGGAAACTCAAACAATGTGTCAATTTGGTCTTTATAGTTTTCACGATGTGTCAATTTGATCCCTTTCAAAATCGAGCAAATTAAAACAACATGGATCAATTGATACATTGTGTAAACTATAAGGACCAAATTGATACATAGTTTGAGCACGTGAAGACTTTCCCTTCACCAAACCTAATGGCTGTTATTTATTGGACTAATATGACACAATTCGTTAAATTCAGGGAAAAAATTGAGCAAATTAAAACAATAGGGATCAAATTGACACATCATATAAACTATGAGGACTATTTACATAATTTACCCTAAATAAAAATCAAAAAGTGCACTTATATTTACTTTTGTGTTTTAATTTTTTACAAGTGGCATTGTCATAATCATTTAGGTCATTGGTGACCTTCGAATATAATATAAAATCTTATAATTTATGCAGTTTACTCAACAGAGAAAAGAGTGTGCCTATGTCTTTCCTATTTTACTTGCCTAAATAATTTTTTCAAATTTGTTTAGACAATAAAATAATAGTAAAGTTTTACTGTACAAAGAAATTATGTTTTTAATTTGTAAAAATTCCCATATTTTTCAAATACTGATAGTAATGGTAATAGTAAGTGTGATGGTTAGTGATTGTAGTTTAATTTTCACTTTTTAAATACTAAACTAGGCAGTAAAAATTTACTTAATACTAAAATTAGACAATAAAAATTACTATTTTATTTTTTAATTTCAGAATTTCATAATTAACATGGATCATATTTGATAGATCTCAATGAAAGAGGATTCCAAAGAAAAGTTATTTATTTATTTATTTTTAAAAAAAATTATCATCTACAATGATATAAGATTTTAAGACGCATTTTGTATGCAACTAGCGCCTACTTGTCCTTAGTGGATGAAAATTGAATAATTCTATTGTCACACACTATTAGTCTCACTCATATCATATAAGTTCGATTATATTTTATTTTTCTCATTCCACACATCAAATATTTTAAATATAGACCAAACCCATAATCTATACACACACCAAACAAAAACTCATTTACATACACCACACCCTTCACACCCTAATTGTGCCCTACATACACCAATTGTAAATTAATTAGTATAATCCATCACCGTTTCATATCAAATCTCATTTCCTTGAGTGGATTCCTTTTGAAAAGGGAAAAAAAAAATTCAAAACTTTAGTGCCGAATAGATTCAAAGAGTTCAGCAGTTGAAAACCGAATTATTATAAATATTTTGGCTCTTGGAAACTGAATTAAGTTATAGTTTTCAGAAGTTAATTTCCAAACTAATGAAAATTATTTGGCTTTTGATTTTCAAATATGATGAAAATATTTGACACTGGTTTGCCAAATGAAAATCGCGAGTAGGAAAAAAAAAAATCAACTTCTACACATAAAACCTCATCTTTTCTCACAACATTGGTTGTAGACAGTCAGTCATATTCTTCTTTGAATCTGAATTTTCATTGGTTTGCAAATCTTTTATCACACAAATCAAGATTGATGGTGAGTTCTAATGGAAGCATGGTAGAAGCAATGGAGTATGGACTTACACAAACCTAGAGAGTGAATAATGGAGCAATATCAGAGGATTTTATGACAAACAATGGAGGACAATAGGGTGTAGCAATGGAGGGAGTGAAAAACAATAGATGAACAATGTAAGGTTTAGTGTTTTTTTTTTCTCCTTAAAAAGATGTGCATTGGGAATTATTATTTCCAAAATATATGTATAGAGAAAACTTACTTTTAAGATTTGGTGCATGCATTGATGTCCATAGCGGTCATTTTGTTTTATGGTAAAATTATAATAAAAAATTTCTTTCATTAACCACAAAGACTAAATAATGTGTGGAAATAGAATTACCCATGAAAATTTTTAACCATGTCCTTTTGGAAACATAATTGCTTAGCAAGGGGCTTTTATCGAATGTCCCATTTTAATATGATTTTATTGAGAAATGAAATTTGGAAAAACTCCTACTCCACTGAAAAATGTTTTGTCATGCAACTGCCGGGGTGCCCACAAGAGGCAGGGGAAACCTTGACTTTACTTTCGAAGTTGTTAGGTCCCTTTGTGTTGTAAATTCTATGAACAAACACATCTCAATCGTAAAGTTAGTGCCCTATTTGCACTTGGATTGCTCGAGCGGTGAAGTGATGGCTAAAGCACAGAATGATATCTCTTAGTAGTTTAGACTTGTCTGCAAAAATACTGGGAGATTTGATTCTGCGCTCAAGCGAACTTTTTGTCGCTCGAGCGAAGACACTTATGGTTTCTCCGCATCTAAGACACATCGTTCAAGCGAACTTTTCTGTACTCAAGCAATCTTCGTAGCCTTGTTTCATATAAAGCTGCACAAGTTGTAGATTTTAGGGTTACGATTCCAGATCTAAAACTTGAGAGATTGTGTTTGGTTATGGAGTGCTTGTCTATTGTTTCCCTTGATGTTTTTGTGAGATTGGTCATGTCACATGAATTGGATTGCCTATATGAAGGGGGTTTCTTTTCATTCTACTCTGCAAGCATATTTGATCGGTGGATTCTGAAGATTTGAGTTTGAAGGCTTTGAAGGATTTTGAAGGCTTTGAAGGAGTTCAAAGCGGCTCATCGTCGTAGACTCGACTTGGGTGTTATGGATTCAACACTAGGCTAATCAATTCTAAGACAAAGGCGTTGTTGAAAAAGGCACAAAAGGCAAAAGACAATTCTTGAGCGTGTTGGGTAATTGTTTGTACCCTTGTGTATTTTCATTGTCTTCATAGTGGATTGATTAATGGCTTTTAGCCTATGGTTTTTAATCACAATTAGAGGTGCTTCAACTATGATTTTTTCCACGATAAAATCTTTTGTGTCAATTTATTAATTGTGAAACAACAATCTAAATCACTTTCGTACGTGTTAGATGATTTAGATTGTTAGTTTTGTGTGTTTGGGAATTGTCGCAAATAAATCTATTTCAAATCATGAATCACTTAGGTTTTTCAATTGGCATCAGAGCGGTTCACTCGTTCTTTTTATTTTTTATTTTTTTTATTTTAAAAAAGGCTATGGAAGTATGATTTTGTGTGATTTGTTTTAATGCATTCGATTCACGAATGTAACTCGACTCATAGACCTCCTTTACTTGATGGAACAAACTACTCATATTGAAAAGCTCGTATGAGGGCATTTTTAAAATCTATTGATGAGAAAATTTGGCATTCCATCATCTATGGGTGGAGTGAACCTACGGTGACCATTGATGGTGTTGATATTCCCAAACCAATTGATAAATGTGATATAATTGATTATCAAAACTCGAGTTGGAATAATAAAGCCAATTGCACTCAATTACCTCTTTTGCTCTGTCACTCTGGAAGAGTTATAACATATTTGCACTTGTGAGGTAGCAAAAGAGGCTTGGGACATTCTTGAAACAATTCATGATGGTACTACTTTTGTCAAAAGATCAAAACTTCAACGCCTCACCTTCGCTTTTGAAACTCTTTTTATGCGTGAGGATGAGACTTTTAATGATTTTTATGCTAAACTCATTGACATTGTGAATTCTTGTTTCACACTAGGTGAAAAAATCCCTAAATCTCGTGTTGAAAAAATTTTGAGGTCATTACCCGATAGGTTTCAATAAAAAGTGACAGCGATAGAAGAGGCTTAAGACGTTGAGAACCTCAAGCTTGATCAGTTGGTTAGAAACTTACAAACTTATGAGACATATCTGGCTTCAAAGAAAAAACAAAAGGAAAGTGTGGCTTTTTCTAGTGCTCATGAGATTATTAAGAATCCTGAGGTGAAAATTGATCTAGAGTCCAAAATGACAACTTTGTTTACTAAACCATTCAAAAACAAATTAAAGATAAAGAAGCCTAATTTCAAGGACACTAGTGCTAAAGATAAGGGTAATGATAAACTCAAAGTTGTTCCAAAACCCCAAAATAAGATAATGAGAGGAAAGGGGGTCAAGAGCTATGAATGTCAAGGGTTTGGGCATATTACTCTCGAGTGTCCTTCCAAGAATAATAGAAAGAAAGTCTACATAGTGACTTAGGATGATGAAAGCGGGTCAGAGCAAGAAGCTGATAAAGCTGAATTCGGTGAAGATAAGGATAGTACTTTTATGGCATTCTACTCTAGCTTCCCTCAACCAACTCCTAGGCTAGTTGAGTTTGCTAGTGGGGGCTAATTTGCATCGTACTCCTACCTTTGATAGGAGTAACTATTTGTTTTGGAAATGTAGAATGAGGGTGTATCTTAGAGCTTGGGATCTTGAAGGTTTGCGCACAATTGAGGAGAATATCGAAGCACCATCTGTGATTGATCCTATTACTAATCAAAAGGTCGCCAAGTCAATTGAGGAGTGGAGTGCTAATGAAAGGGTTAACATAAAGCATAGTAAGCAAGTTCAAGAACTTTCTAAAGGAAAGCACTGTTCACCTCAATGCTCTAGTTGCTCGACTAGATGCTCTCAAGGAGGAAGAGAAACAAAAAGAAGATGGGCCGTCATTTGAGAATGTCACAGATGATGAAACCTTGGAGGATGATGGAGAAATAGATGGTGAAGAGCTTCAACAAGCATATGAAAAGTTGTACAAGGAATCTCTAAACTTATCAATGTTGAATGAGAAACTCATTATCAAACTCAAAGCATGTGAAAGTGAAAATGTCAAGCTAAATGAGGAGATTTCTTCAGCTAGGAACGATGCCATCAAGATCTCAAATGAAAGACAAGCTCTTTGTGTAAAACTCTTAACCTGTGAGACTGAGAATAATGGGCTATAGAAAATCTAGGCTAGTTATGAAGAAAAGATTAAAACTCTTGAGATGTCTCAAGCTATCTTAGAAGAGCTGGTCAGCCAAAAAGAGAAATAACTCAAGAGTGCTAAAGCTACAATTGACCTATGGAACAAGGGTTAAAGACACTGGAAGATGTCATTGGGTCTTAACAGATGGGATTTAATAAAAAAAAATGTGTTATCTTACAAAATCCTTAGTAAGAAAGATGAAATTTGAGTTTTACTCCCAACCCTAAGTGTTTAAGTATTGTCTGACAGCTGGATCAAAGTTGGACTAAACTGGAGTGAAACTGGCGAGTTTGTCACTAATCGATTGACCGCCTGATCATTCGCCCAGGGACATCTTTTTTACTAACAGGTCGACTGTGCCCACGATCATTTTGTCCATGCCCGCGATATGCAACACAATGCAGACCCAAATTTTGTTTAATTCATGTGAGGCACTCCACTATCCTATTTTCTAATATATTCATGAATTGATTACATATACACTCAGCCTTCATTGCCTAGTGCCTAATCCATTGAAGGTAATGTTTTGTCTTCCATTAGCTCCATTAGTGCTCCATTATCTTCATTAATGCTTTATTCTTGTGTTGTACCATTTCTCTACTTGCATTGTCTATATAAACACATCAGATTGTTAAGGAGAAAGTGGACTAGAGACTAGAGAGAGAGAGAGGAGGATAGATTGATTGGGAGGAGAAGACTAGAGATAGGTAAAGAGAGAGTCTAAGCTTTGAATTCAAGAGTTGGCCAAAATTGAGTGTTAGTTGTGAACTTTCATTTTCTCAAGCTACACACTATATCTTATCTTTTATTATCAAAATCATCCAAGAAATTCCTTTGTATTCAAATTCTAGAGCTTTGATCAAAGAGAGAGTGATTGTTGTTGAAGAAGAGAAAATCAAGGAGTTCACCAATTTCCTCCCTTCCCCTACACTGTTATATTGTCCAAAGCCACTATTCTAGCTCAAATTTCAAACTTTTGAATTAAGGATCGAGAACATAATTCACAACCTTGAGGGTGATCAAAAGGAAGTTTGAAAATCAAGAAGTTCATCCTTTCTTTGGAAGGTGAATTTTCAATTTATTTCGGTTTTCTTGTGTTTTCTTTCATATATCAGTTTTCTTACTTTAATTTCATATTATAAATTTGTTGTGATCTAACTGAAAGTGGTTGGTTGAGCCACCAATATATCTCCTATTTGTTTTGTTTTGGATTTGTTGTGAATTAAGTTTGCCAAGCCTTATTGGCCGACCGGCCGACCAATTTAATGGCCAGCTGGATAATTAAATGGATAGAACAATGCAATCTTCCGTTGATGAGTAGAACAATTTTCGATGGTTTTCGAGGCACATGAAGCTACTATTTTTATTTTTATTTGAGAGATTTGTGAGGTTTTATTTTGTTATAATATTTTTCTTCCTATCCTCTCTTGTTCAAATATGTAATTATTCAAAGTGATGTAATAATTCCCCGCCTCGCTTCTTTCTACCCCATTCTTTTACTTACTTTTCTTATTTGTAAATATGCATTATTTTTTACTCTTTATAATATCCATGCTTTGCATCCATGTTTCATGCATATTGATTTAGCTAAATTTGCATTTATGGATTTAATCAATTCTTATGTGATTATGTGCGCTATCTCATGTTCTTGAGATGATTCGCATGTCATATATTAGAAGTCGAATGTTTAGTAGCATTTCAAGAGTGAATTGCATTAAGATTTTTTATATAAGATTATGCATGTGTTACTAACTTTGTTTTATAGCTGTTCACGAGACGTCGGTAAATATGTAAGTTTTTATGCTTTAGTATCCCACTTCTGTGTTTTTTTCTTACTATGTTTAGCATCCTACCATGAGGCTATTTGCTTATTTGATTTAACTCTATGAATGCCGGTGGATGGAGGTTGTGTTGCTTAATTCGAAATGATGTTGATTTTTATGTTTGTAAACTCAATTTCTTTGAGTTGTTTATCTTCAAAACTCTTTCAAAATACATGAAATCAACTTGTTCCAAAATAACTGATATAGTTTATACTTGTATGCTTCACATAGCAAATTTTATGATTGATTAAATAATTAGGATATGAACATATAAAGTAAATAAATCTCATATCATGGTTTAGTAGAGGCCGATATTTTGATTGGGTGAGTAAGGTGCTCAATTAATGACCGACCATTTTGACGCCCCATTTTAGATCGCGTGACACTGTCCATTTTTGGCAAATGTTTTGCAATAAAATGAATTTTTAATAAAAGTTGCCGGATTTGGACTCTCATCTATCTTTTGCATTGCACTCATGAGACTAGCTCAAAGAAATTGAGAGTCTGAGCTGTTTAGCACGCGTGGATACCCTCCCGGGCAATGTTACATATCTCCCAAGTATTGTGATATTCCCTTTTTTGTTAAGACTAAAAAACTGTGGGTGAGAAAGAGTGACTTGTGTTGTTTTGTTGTTTACACTGCTTATAAAGCACGTGACTCGCATATGTGGTATCTTGATAGTGGGTGTTCTCGTCACATGTTCTGTAACAAATCCTATTTCACATCTCTTGAGAAATATGAAAGAGGAATTGTTATATTTGGAGATAGTGGCACCTCTAGAGTCATTGGTAAGGGCTCTATAAGTGTTCTCGGTCTTCTTAAATTGGACAGTGTATTGCTTGTTGACAACCTTAAAACTAATCTTTTGAGCATTAGTCAAATGTGTGACTCACATCATGAGGTATTGCTTTCAAAAGATAAATGTGAAATTTTAGACAAAAGAGGAAATACTATTATGCATGGTGTTCGCACATCTAATAATTGCTATGTGATTGTTACTACTAATGATCTCAGATGTCACTCAGCCATCATAAGGAATCTGGACTTATGGCATCAATGGTTAGGTTACATCAATTTCAAAGATTTAACCAAGATAGCCAATAAGGAGATAGTTCGAGGAGTGCCTAAAATAGGTAAGTCTTTGAACCAAGTGTGCGGGCCATGTCAATTAGGGAAGCAAACTCAAGCCCCTCACAAGAAGTTAAATAGCTTAACAACCAAGCGTCCTCTTGAGCTAGTTCGTATGGATCTTATGGACCCATTCGTACTAAAAGCATCGGAGGTAAAAGATATATTTTTTTAACTATTGATGATTTTTTTGGTTCACATGGGTACATTTTTTAAGAGAAAAATTTGATATGTTTGATGCTTTCAAATCCTTAGTCCTAAGAATTAAGAATGTACATGGTGTTTCTTTTGGGTGTATCATAAGAATCTGAACCGATCATGGTTGTGAATTTGAGAATAGCTTGTTTTCGAACTTTTATGATATGCATTGCATTAAGCATGGATTTTCAATTCCAATCACCCCATAGCAAAATGGAGTTGTTGAGAGGATGAACCGAGTGGTTCCAGAGATGGCTAGGGTCATGCTCCTTAGTAAGAAAGTTCGTCCTAAGTTTTGGGCTGAAGCTTTAAATATTGCAGTTTATGTGGTAAATCGTGTGTATTTGAGACCCGACACATTACAAACTCCATATGAATTATGAAAATGGTTGAAGCCTAATGTGAAATGTTTCAAAACTTTTGGGAGTAAGTGTTACATTTTCAAAAATAGAGGGCCTTTGGGAAAATTTGACTCCCATATTCAACCACTAGTAGAGCCTTTCGTGTCTATAATCTTCGTACTTTATATAAAATGGAATATATCAATGTGGTTGTAGATGACATAGGTTCTCAAATAGCATCTCTATATAAGGAAGAAGATGGTGGTCCTCAAGCTTCGAACATAGTACCATAGAGTCAAGAAAAAGTTCAAGGCAAAGCTCAAGAAGGCGAACAAGCACCAATTTCCATGGCAAGCCCAAGTCCAAATAGTGCACAAGGAGATACCACCATTGCCACTCCAGTCTCTACTCTTCCTATCTTGAAGCCATCGACAAGGGTGAAGCTAATTCATTCTATACGACAAGTGATAGGGAGTGTCATAGATCGAATGAAAACCTGAAAGCAACTTTAGGAGGAGGTATCACATGTGTGTTATGTTTCTTTAATTGAACCTAAGAATGTAAAAGAGGCGTTACTAAATGATAGTTGGGTAAATGCTATGTATGAGGAATTAGGTCAATTTGAATGTAACAAAATTTGGACTCTTTTTCCTATACCTAAATATGGGAATGTGATAGGTACAGTGGATCTTTAAGAATAAATCTGATGAGAATGGTGCAGTGGTTAGGAATAAAGCTAGGCTAGTTGCTCAAGGCTATACGCAAGTTGAGGGTGCTGACTATGATGAGACGTTTGCCCCTGTTGCATGTTTCGAATCGTTTATTATTTATTATTGCATGTTTTATTGGTTTTAAATTGTTTCAAATGGATGTGAAAAGTGCATTTTTGAATGGGTACCTGAAGGAGGAAGCCTATGTTGAGCAACCAAAGTGTTTCGAGGACCCTAAGTTTTCAAATAATGTTTACAAGTTAGACAAGGCACTTTATGAGATGAAACAAGCTCCTTGGGCTTGGTATGATAGGTTGACTACCTTTCTCTTGACAATGACTTTCAAAGGGGTAGTGTGGATAAGACCTTATTTATGAAACATATTAAGTCGCATATCCTTGGTGTTCAGATTTATGTTGATAATGTTGTGTTTAGATCCACATCTAAATCTCTTGTTAAATACTTCTCGGATTGCATGACATATGAGTTTGAAGTGAGCATGATAAGAGAATTGTCATTCTTTTTGGGGCTACAAATTAAGCAATTGTCGTCGGGTATGTTTATGTCTCAGACCAAGTATGCTAAGAACCTTATGTCTAAGTTTCGTATAGAGTCTGCCAAAACACACATAGATCCCTATGAGCACGAGCCTTCATTTGTCTAAAGACCCCTCTAGCACTGATGCCAATTCTACCCTTTATAGGAGTATGATAGGGAGTCTTTTATATCTCACTGCCAGTCGGGCCAATATTGCCTTTAGTATTGGTGTATGTGTCTGTTATCAAGCTTGCCCTAAAGAGTCTCACCTATTAGCCGTTAAGCGTATTATCAAGTATGTGAGTGGGATTTTGGGGTTTTGGATTTGATTCTCTTCTGACACCACGACCGACATTACTGGTTATTCTAATGTTGATTGGGCAGGGTGTGTTGATAATGGCAAAATCACATCCGGAGGTTGTTCCTTAGAAATAACTTGGTCAAAAAGCAAAATGCCATCTCTCTTTCGACCGTCGAGGAAAAGTACATTGTTGTTGGCAGTTATTGTGCTCAAATAATTTGGATGAAGCAAATGTTTCATGACTATGGTATAGACCAGCACACACTTACTCTTTTCTGTGACAATACTAGTGCCATCAATATCTCTCGGAATCCAGTCTAACACTCTTGCACTAAACATATTGATATTCATCATCATTTCATTTGAGAATTAGTTGGGGAGGGCTTTGTTGTTCTTGAACATGTTTTCACTGAGCATCAAAGTGCCGACATTTTTACAAAATCCCTTGACCTTGTTAGGTTTGAGTTCTTTAGAAAGACCTTGGGTGTAGTGCTCATTGACTAGAGTGTGCCTTGTTACATGAGTGGATGGTGATTAATTGGCCTTCTGTGTGCTTGGATGTTATAATCTCATTGTCATTGATACTTGTCTTTTTTGCACATAGATTTATTTGAACATCTCTCATGCTGCATACAAGGTTTCATATGTGTTAGCTTATAGCCCATTTTGAATGCACATGCTCATTGATCTCATTCTGTACACACCTTTGAGTTAAACAATTGCTGGGGTTTCCGCATAAGTCATCAAATTTCTTTATGGACTTCTAGCATTATGTCCTGTGCATTTTTGGAGGAATTCACCTACACTAGCATATCTTGGGTGATGTTGAGTCTTTTAACCTCCTATCATCTTTTTGTATCTCCACGGCTTTTCTCTCGGGTCATTATAATCAAGGCATGAGGAAAAGGCTACCTTAGAGTCACCAACCATGCTATCCTTATTTTTTCCATGCGTCTCTAGTTAGGTTTCCATACTCTTAAGTGTGAAAGCTACCAGTGAGTGCACAAAAGATAGAAAGAAAAAGATAAAATTATTCATTGACTGAGGGAGAGTCTTCGCCTTTACTCAACAAATACCCTTGATTCCTAGTGGTTTGACTTTCTCAGGTTCGTATAGATTCTCGTGTCAAAGGTCCAGCCATCCGATCACTACTAGGATTAACTCTAGCGATTGTGGACATTTAAAGACTGCACATACACACTATCTTTATGAGCTATCATGTTATTATTTGAGCCTTGCATTCAGGTGATATCTCTATCAGTTTATCCATTTTAACTTGCTTGTTGATGATCTCATGTTCATAATTGTCTATCTTGCAAGTTTGAAGGTTTCATGATTTGTGGATTATCTCATCTCAGTATCACATTATTGCTGCATTACTAACACATCTATGTTTCAGGTGATGCTTTGTTTATGAGTGTTTTTGGATGCTTAGGGTTGTGTGTTTAAGGCCTCTGAAAGCTTCCTTGATTGTTTAAACCGCTCGAGCGATGATTTTTGCGCTCGAGTTGTGAATGACTTCATTTAGTACTTTTGCAGTGCATTTGAACTTGTGAGAGAGTCTTTTATCCGATAGAGTGATGGAGTCTTGGCTCGAGAGACGGGCACACACTTTAGTGAGTTCGCTCGAGCGACCACTTAATCGCTTGAGCGGTTTGTGTGGGTTTAAATTGTTTCAACCATCATTTCAGTTTCACTTTTCCCCCAAATCACTTTGTGCTCTCTTCTTCTTAAGTGATTACTCCCTCTTTAGTGATTCCAATCTCTCTTCCCTCGATCTCACTCGATTTTGGTCCCTTCCCAGTGAGTATCCAATTTGGTAAGTTTTTCCCTCTTTTTCACTTTATTTTGTGTTTTGTTTTGTGTCTAGGTTATTTTTTTATCCTAGTTTGTTCTTTTTCCTTGTTTTTTGGTGTCAGTTTTTGCTTATTGGTTGTTAGTTTGCTCTATATTTTACCTATTCCATGTTTTAGTAGCATTTATCTAGGGTTTATCTTGTATTTTTATTTTTTAGATTATTTGTGTTTTTAATCCTTCTTGGTAATAACTTAGTTTATTTGGTGGTGTCTTCTCTCTCATATATAATGTTGCATTCTGATTTTTTTGTTGATTATTTTCTCTTGGTTACTAATTGTGGTTGTTAATTGATGATTACTTTTTGGGGCTATTGGGTTGTCCCTTGGTGGGCTCTGTGTGTCGGGTTGTTACTGGGTTTGTGGTTTCTTTGTTAGTGGATTCTCAGTATCTTTTAGTGTTTTAGTCATGGTTGAATTTTCCAAACAAAGAAAGGCTACTGCTTTCCATTTCTCTTGCAACATTATCAAATTCCAATCGAAAGAGAAAGCAATAATTTTTAGGGATTTCCATGACTCCAGAACTGTCCACCTTGAGAAAAAAATCCAACTAGACACATTTGAGTCTATTTCTATTTGTCCTGGGTCCGTGAATTGTACTGTAACATTTACTCCATAGATGAATACGGCCCTTCTTTCAAAACTAGGGTCTGGTCAAAAGAAATCAAAATCACTAAGGCATTAGTTCGGTCTTTCCTTGGTATTCCTCCTGTTACTAAACGTCACTATGCATTTCTTGCTTCTTACAATGTTGATTTTAACTTGGTTGTCACTAAAATCTATGGGACACCCCGAAATTGGGTCTCCATGGCTCTAATCAAACAAAATGAACTCCTTTCTCGTTTTTAACTTCTCAACATCGTTGTGTGTGCCAATATTTATGTTACCACCCACAGTTCCAATATCATACAGGACCAAGGGTATGTTATGTACTGCATTGATCACCGTCTTCCAATTGATCTTGCCTGTATGATTGTCTTGTCAAACCAGTTGTGGTGTTCAAACCAAGCGTATGACACACTTTTCCTTCACTTATTGCATGGATTATGAAGACTGCAACTTTATGTGGTGTTCAAAGATCGCCATAGTAAGATCAGAGGCAACAATAGTAATAACTGAGAAGTTATTAAGAATAACTCAAGTTAACTCCTGAGTTAACTTCTAAAACATGTAAACATACCACTTGAAATGCTTTATACTTCTAGAGTTTAAGCTAATTAACATGCCTGATTATTGATGGCATTACTCTATAATAAATCATTTGAGTGTTGGTATTGAAGTAAATGTGTTGGAAAATTTGGTTTTATAAGGCTTATTTTGAGCCATCTTTGAGCCCAAAATTGAGTGGGCCCCAAACGTCTTTTGGGGTGGGTCCAAAAAGGTGACGTGCTCCTTGCCGCGTGGCAAATCACACGGTGAAGACGGTTCGTCAAAACCATTTATAAGTGAATGGGAACTTGACGTCGTTTTCGGGTTCGCGGAATAGACAATTAAAGAAGTAAATATGAGTTTCTCTGAAATGGGTTGTCTAACATTGAAACTTTAAGAGAGCTTTTGTGAGTATATAAGCTTTTAATGTACTAACTTGGGTTGGGCCCCAAGGGGCACCCCCAAGTTTATAAAAGGGATGAGTTATGGACAAAATGAACCTTAACCCAAACCACTACTTTGGCGCCACACGTCTGCTCGACAAGCAGCCGAAATGAGCCGCGTCGGGCTTTGGGTGGGTCGAGTTGGTTCTTATATTAATTTTTTGGACAAAATTCATTTGAATTTTTTCTAAAAATTATTGCGGAAAACTAATTCAAAATCTCTGACCAAACTGTACCCAGTTTTTAGTCCATTTTCTAGTAGTTCAATGATTCAAATCTGATTACCGAACAGATCCAAATCGCTAGCGATTATCTGTCTTAAATCGCCAGAAGCTATGATTGAAACTTCCACTGAATCTGTTTGAATTTCAAAATCAGATGTCTGGAAACGATGTTGCAGATGTTCAATGACAAACAAAGACTGCTCAGTATCACAATTTGCCTATAAATACCAGTTTAATTCCAGTAGTTTGGGGATCTGAAATTAGTTTGAAAATCATCCAGAAAAAATTTGTTCTCTTCATTTTCTTGCTTTGTTTGCATAAATTCTTCATATTAATTTTTAGGAAAATTAAAGAGTGTATAGAACACAAGGTTCTAGTTCGCCAGACAAATTTGTTTCGAGTGCTACTACAAATTTGTGAAGATCGTTGTATCCTGGGAGATAGACGCCATTAGTTCGTAAGTACCGTAGCGGAGCGAATCTATCTTAAGGACAAAGTGTCACACACTCGACTTAATTTTTTTTATTATTCTTTGGTTCCGTAAAATAATTTCGATACATTATTTATTTTATTTGCTTGATTTAGTTTCAATTTATTTGTTGTACACAGAAGATTGTTCCAACAATCTTAAGACATATTCGAATTATTCTGTTTATACAAAAATTTTCATTTGTTTCCTTTTCTATTTCTTCTTCTTACAGAAATTATTTTCTGTGGTTTTACAAAATAATATTCTAGTTGGAAAACAAATAGTAGTAATATACTGTCTATTTTCTTTGATAACTAGTAGTAATATATTGGAGTCATTAACAATTCAGAATATTTATTTGTAAAAATTTTTCCGAAATTAATTTTGGTTTTCAGAAATTATTTCTAAGTGTTCATTAATTAAAATTCTATTTCAGTATTTTAATTATTGAAATGCTACAGAAATTTAATTTTCTGTGTGGAATTAATTTGGTTAAATAAAATTTTATTTTATTTTCAAATTAATTGAAAAAATAAAAGTTACAATTCTTGTTTTTTTTTTATTTTACAGAATTTAATTTACTGTGTGGAATTAATTTGTTTAAATAAAATTATTTTATTTTCAAATTAATTGAAAGTAAAAGTTACAATTTTTGTTTTTTTTATTTTAACAGAATTTAATTCTGCGATTTTGGTTCAAATTTACTGTGTGGTATAAAATTCTAATTATAATTGTGTTTTATAATTTAGAATTCACGGCTATTGAAATTGGACAAACTAATGCTCAAACAAGTACTAGTGTGGTGGCTGCAACTGCGCCAACCCCTCCTCCTGTTGTGACTATACCAGTCAATCATGGTAGAAAACCAGAGAAGTTCTTAGGAACTGTTTTTAAAGGATGGCAGAAGAAAATGCTATCTAAAGAAGGGAAAATTAAGAAGTACAAGTTTAATGGCAAGTGTTACATTTATGACAAAGAGGGATATCGGGCCAAAGATTGCCGTTACAAACGTAAAGGCAAAGAAAGATCAAGTAAGAAGCCTGCTCAAGCGAATATAACTGAAATGGAAAAAAATTTCAATGGTGTAGATGTCATAAATCTTTCTGTAGTTGTTTCCGAGGCAAACCTTGTTGGAAATCCTAAAGAATGGTGGGTGGACACTGATACTACTTGCCACATTTGTGCCGACAAAAAGATATTCACATCTTATTCTTCAGTGGACAACGGTGAACAACTTTTTGTGGGCAACTCCTCAACTTCTAAAGTTGAAGGACAATGAAAGATTATTTTGAAAATGACATCTGGAAAGGAATTCTCTCTCAACAATGTGCTACATGTACCGGACATTCGCAAGAATCTTATTTCCGGATCATTGTTGAATAAAAATGGGTTTAGGCTAGTTTTTTAAAGTGACAAGTTTGTACTTACCAAAAACGGGATGTATGTAGGAAAATGTTACATATCTGATGGCTTTTTCAAAATGAATGTAATGACTGTTGTACCATCTGTTATTAATAAAAATACATTTTCTTTTTACTTGCTTGAGTCTTCAAATTTATGGCATGGTAGACTTGGACATGTTAATTATGGATCTTTGCGTAGATTAATTAATATGGAATGTTTACCTAAATTTGACATTGATTAAAATCATAAATGTGAAATTTGCGTTGAGACAAAATTATCCAAAACTCATTTTCATTCAATTAGAAGAAGTACGGAACCACTTGAATTAATTCATAATGACATTTGTGATTTTAAATCAATTCAAACTAGAGGTGAGAAAAAATATGTTATCACTTTTATAGATAATTATACTAGATATAGTTATATTTATTTAATTCAAACCAAGGATAAAAATTTGGAAACTTTCATTCAATATAAGAATGAAGTTGAAAATCAACTCGGTAAGAAAATTAAGAAACTTAGAAGTGATAGAGGTGGTGAATATGAATCACCTTTTGGTGAGTTTTGTAAAGAACATGGAATAATTCATCAAACCACTGCTCTTTACTCACCTCAACAAAATGGAATTGTTGAAAGGAAAAATAAGACTTTAAAAGAAATGATGAATGTCATGTTAATAAGTTCTGGATTATCTCAGAACTTGTGGGGGGAAGCAATACTTTCTACTAATCATATACTTTATAAAGTACTCTGAAAGAAAGTGAATCAAACACCTTATGAAATGTGGCATGGGAGAGTACCATCCTATAAATACTTAAAAGTGTGGAGGTGTTTGGTTAAAGTGGTTATTTCTAGTCCTAAAAAGACTAAGATAGGTCCTAAAATCGTTGATTGCATTTTCATTGGTTATGCCAAGAATAGTAGTGCATATTGGTTTTTGATTCATAAATCAGAACATACCGAAATGCATGTAAATACTATTATTGAATCTCGGAATGTATAATTCTTTGAACATGTATTTCCAAACAAGATTGGACAAGAGACTAGTACTAATAAAAGAGCTTATGATGCTATTATTAGTCATGATCAAGAACAAGATCAAGAACAAGGGCAAGAAATAAATCAAAATGAGGAAGAGGAACCTAGGCGTAGTAAACGTGCTAGAACCTCAAAATCTTTTGGTCCAAATTTTCTAACATTTTTGTTAGAAAATGGGCCTTTAACTTTTAAAAAGGCTATGTCCAGTTCCAAGGCTTCTTTATGGAAAGAAGCTGTAAATAATGAAGTTGAATCCATCTTGCAAAATCACACTTGGGAATTGGTGGATTTGCCATCAGGTTGTAAACTTCTTGGATATAAGTGGATTTTCAAAAGGAAAATGAAAGCGGATGGATCAATTGACAAATACAAGGCAAGACTTGTGGTCAAAGGGTATAGACAAAAAGAAGGTCTAGATTACTTTGATACGTACTCACCGGTTAGTAGAATAACATCCATTGGAATACTAATTGCTATTGCGTCTTTGTACAATCTAGAAATTCATCAAATGGATGTGAAAACCGCTTTCTTAAATGGTGAGTTAAATAAAGAAATTTACATGGAACAACCAGAAGGATTTTCTGTTTCAGGAAAAAAAAAGAAAGTGTGTAAATTGGTTAAATCATTATATGGTTTAAAACAAGCGCCAAAGTAATGGCATGAGAAATTTGACAAGGCAATGATGTCAAATGGATTTAAAATTAATGAGTGTGACAAATATGTTTATATTAAAAACATAGACAAAGGTTATACCATTGTATGTCTTTATGTGGATGATATGCTTATCATAGGTAGTAATAATGATATGATTAAAACTACTAAGAAAATGTTGAATAAACATTTTGACATGAAAGACATGGGCATTGCTGATGTAATTCTTGGTATGAAAATTACCAAAACATCAGAAGGTTATGCTTTGTCATAATCTCATTACATTGAGAAAATACTTAACAAATTCAGCAAAGATGATGATCATCTTACTAGAACACCTGTGGATGTTAATTTGTTTCTTTCTAAGAATGTACAGGAAATTATTTCTCAATTAGAGTATGCTCAAATTATTGGAAGCTTAATGTACTTGATGAACTGCACTCGCCCAAATATAGCTTATGCAGTAAGTAAATTAAGTAGATTTACGAGTAACCCAGGAGTAGAACACTAAAAAGCAATTATAAGGGTTCTAAGATATCTCTGATTTACTCGTAACATTGAGCTGAATTATACTAGATATCCAGCAGTACTTGAATGGTATTGTGATGCAAATTGGATATTGGATACTAGAGACTCAAAATCCACTAGTGGGTATGTCTTTACTCTTGGTGGGGCGGCTGTATCTTGGAAATCTTCCAAACAGACTTGTATTGCTGGGAAAGAAGCAGAATGGCTTCACCACTTCCTTGAAGATATTCCAATATGGCCAAAACCGGTGCCTGCTATATGCATATATTGTGATAGTCAATGAACAATTGGTAGAGCACAGAGTCATATGTATAACGGTAAGTCACGACACATTCGTCGTCGATATAACACCGTAAGACAACTACTCTCTAATGGAATTATTTCCATTGAATATGTGAAGTCTAAAGACAACATAGCGGATCTACTACCCGAAGGGTTAGCAATAGAGTTAGTTGAGAATTCATCGAGGGAAATGGGACTTAAGCCTATTAAGTAAGAGTTACCACAACGGCAACCCAACCTAGTTGACTGGAGATCCCAAGATCTAGGTTTAAAGGGACAACCGAGTTGTGTATGACTTAGAAGGATCACTGGGGAGTCAAACTCCTACCCATTTCTATGATGAAATAGTGATATCTACAGCGTTTTAAGTTAAGTAATACTTTTAATGATTCTTTAGGTAAACCTAGTGAAGTATGACAAGATACTCTTCATAAGAATCACTTATGTGAGTGTGAACTAGGCCGGTTCTATGAGATTTGTGAAGGGCTACAAATCTTTAGAGCACTCATGAAAGACCAGGTTGTTCAGGACCAAAATGAACACAATAGTGAGAACTAAACTGTGTCTGGGGATATACTGTGTGAGTTCTATTGTCTTGGTTTACACAAACGGCTGAACAGTTCAAAACATCATGTTCACTAGTTAGTTAGTAAATCCGACAGTGTCTCACAAGGGAAGGTTCAACGCCAAAAGCTACCTATCCTTTGCAGAATATTTTCAATTTCTGTACTCTCTGTAATTAGATCATGTTGTTGCATTTTCTCTCCGTCAAATTCCATTCATGTGGGGGATTGTTGGAAAATTTGGTTTTATAAGGCTTATTTTGGGCTATCTTTGAGCCCAAAATTGAGTGGGCCCCAAACATCTTTTGAGGTGGGTGCGAAAAGATGGCGTGTTCCTTGCCGCGTAGCAAGTCACACGGTAAAGATGATTCATCAAAACCATTTGTGAGTGAATGGAAACTTGACGTTGTTTTCGGGTTCATGGAATGGATAATTAAAGAAGTAAATGTGGGTTTCTTTGAAATAGGTTGTCCCACATTGAAACTTTAAGAGAGCTTTTGTGAGTAAATAAGCTCTTAGTGTACTAACTTGGGTTGGGCCCAAAGGGGCACCCCAAGTTTGTAGAAGGGAGGAATTATGGACAAAATAAACCTTAGCCAAAACCACCATTCATCCAAGGCTGAAATTTGTCTTTGGGTCAGGTCGGTTCTTATATTAATTTTTTGAACAAAATTCATTTGATTTTTTTCTAAAAGTTATTGCCGGAAATTAATTCAAATTTGAATTCAAAATCTCTGTCCAAACTGTACTTGATTTTTAGTCCATTTTCCAAAGCTTTTAATGATTCAAATCTGACATTGAACGAACAGATCCAAAGCGCTAGGCGCTTATCTCTGTTTTAAATCGCCAAAGAAGCTATGATTGAAATCGCCATCGAATCTGTTTGAATTTCAAAACTATATATGTTGAAACAGTGCTTCACCTATTCAATGACAAACAACACCTGTTTGGGGCTGTCAAATTTGCCTATAAATACCAGTTTAATTCCAGTAGTTTGGGGATCTGAAATCAGTTTGAAAATCATCTAGAAAAAATCTGTTCTTTTCATTTTCTTGCTCTGTTTGTATAAATTCTTCATATTAATTTTTAGGAAAATTAAAGAGAGTATAGTACACAAGGTTCTAGTTCGCCGGATAAATTTGTTTGGAGTGCTACTACAAATTTGTGAAGATCATTGTATCCTGAGATATAGACACCATTAGTCCGTAATTATCGTAGCGGGGCAAATTTGTCTTAAGGACAGAGTGTTACACACTCGACTTGATCTTTTTATTATTCTTTGATTCCGTAAAATAATTTCGGTATGTTATTTATTTTATTTGCTTGATTTAGTTCAATTTATTTATTGTGCACAGAAAATTGTTCCAACAAAATGTTCCAGTACAACTATGTTGGAGCTTTGCAGATTTTGAGATTTATCTGCATTATGGAACTAATAAAATACTAGTTACAATACTCTGTTTTGTTTAGAATTTTTAAAAATAGTTTTATCAGTTTTTAATCCGTGTTTTCTTTTTTTTGTTTTTAGCAAATTTTTTTGACATTTTTATTTTTATTTTTTTTAAACTTTTTAGATCCACTTAATCTAGAGACACTTAAAAATTATAAAATTTTTATAATAAATTGTAAAAAAATCATCAAATACAACAAAATACGAAAATGTGATGAATTTTTGTTTTTTTGTTTTTGTATTCAATGAATTTTCGAAAAAAAAAAGTACACAAATTCCGTAATTTTTAAGTGTATTTATATTAAGTGAATTTAAAAACTAAAAAAATTAAAAAATAACTAAAAACAAAATAAATTAAAATTCAAAATTTAAAATTCAAAAAACTGTTTTTGAAAATGTTAAACCAAAGAGAGTAGTAACAAGTCTGTCCACACACAACAACAGAAAAAAGTCGTAATGATTTACAAAGCAACACTCTGCACCCAAAAATAAAATATATTTAAAAAGTATTCAGAATTTGACATATGTGAATCAGATTTATTTTTGATGTGATCTACATGAGTTTAAGTTGTATCTGGCTCTTCCACTTCCTCTGCAATACTTCAATCCAGTTGTTAATTCCAAACATGCCGCATCCAACTGTTGTCTTCCTCATATATTCCTGTCATTTTTACAATCAGGCAAAGGCTTGTAGCACAGCACCCATGAATTTCAATTGCAAAATAGTAAGGTGTTTGCATATGATTTTATTTTATTTTTGTTACGATGTAAAATTTAACAATGGCATTACGTATCTAAAAAATATATGCCTAGAAAAGTGTTCAAAAATTGAAATGTGTGGATTAGATTTATTCTAAGTCTGACGCATGCCGCATCAAGTTTAAGTCAATATCATCCGTTCAAATTTTAAACGCTGTCCAATACATTCAAATTCTAAATATTTTGAATTTTTTTTGCCCGAGTGCATAATATTTCTCAAACACAAAATAAATGAAATGGACATTTCCCCCCCTCACTTTTCAAGATATCTAACTTCTGATTCAATATGCCCTCTAGTTTTATTGGTTACAGAAACCATATATTCATTATGCACTCTAGGTTTATTGGTTACAGAAACCATTTATGATTGCAGGAATTTTGTATTTATATAAATTTATTTATATTTTTCATATAAAATTTTGTATATTTAACATTTTTCTTAGTCAAAACTTGTAAGAGGAGGAGTAGCAGCAGAAGAATTACCATGGAGAGGTTGTGTCTCCGCATTTGAACAGCTTTCCTCCGGTAACTTCTCCTTCTACTCATCATTATCAGCTCTCCCAGCGTCGCTGGCCTTCTTATCGCAACACTGCAACTGCTTTCCCATTCCAAATCTTTACTCTGCACTTTCATTGGAGTAGTAACATAAGAATTGAATTTTTCAGAGCAGCCAAGCTTTCCAAGAAAACTTGAATCGGGCAATAACAGTGGAAACATGCACTCCAAGAAAGCTGCACCAACTAAGCTTCTTGTTCCAGTGGCATAGCTACTTGTGCTGCTGCTGCTATCTGTTTCAGAAGCTGGTGAAGAAGGTGTTTGCAGCATAGGAATGGCATTAGAAACAGCTAGAGTCAGAGTAGGAGCTGAGCCAAAGGATTCATCAGTTTCAAAACCCCATGCTTCAATATCTGATTCGAAAAACTTAAATTGCTCAGCCTCACTTCCATTGTCATCGCCGCAATCAATATGCCTATCGTCATCACCACCACCTTTGTCTTGACAGTACACTAATGAGTCAGTGACCGAGTTAGAAAATTACTACAGGGACAATTATTAATCACAAAGTCAATTTTTTTTCTTCTTGTAAACAATAAAGATACTTAAAAAGAACACAAACTTTAAAACTCACTTATTTTGTTGTTTATTATATATATATATAATGTATCAATTTAGTCTAATTGATAATATCTATTAAGCAATTGAACAAAAGTAAGGGTTAAAATGGAAACCCTCAATTAGTTTGAGGAGAGTAAACGAATTATTTTGCCAATTGATTTTAGTCCAATTTGTAAAAGAGCGTTATAGCTGAACTAAATGAACACAATAAAAAAAATTACAAGATAAAACTAATGCAATTATAACTACAAAGATTAAATTGATACGAGAAACAAACTACAGAGATTACAAGTATAGTTTATTTTTTGTAAAAAAGTTGAGGGGCCTGTGCCCCTCCCGGCTCCAACATACCTGTGGCAGTTGCTGGAGGAGGCAATGCTAAAGCAATGAGGTTTTCAGGGGAGAGCTGAATTTCTACTTCCGAATCTGATGGTTGCCGGAAAAAGCAGGGAAGTGGTTTTCCAGGCTTCTCCTCCCATTTGAAAGGAACTGAGGCAACAAGCTTCACTGGAGGTGGTGCAAATGCTGGATTAACCGTTTGAGTGGTCGGTGGTTTCCAATCTTTTTTAGGAGTTCCCGGCTTTTCTTCCCAAAGAAATGGAACAGAGATTGCTTGTCTGATTTTCTTTCTATTATTACTACACTGCTCTGGGAGTTCCTTTATCTCAACCATTGTGGGTAGTACTGTGCAAAATACCGCCCAACCTGTTATAAGTTCTGTAAAAAAAAATTGTTTCAAAATCACTCTGCATCAACCTATGCACACCTGGGATTGAAATTTAGTTTGCACCGACCATATATATATATATATAATGTGGAAACAAAGTGGATTAGAAACATTTTCTACCGAACTTGCATTGCTAACCGAACCATTGTTATGTCTTGATGAGTAGGTTCACCTGCTTTGCTCAATTCTTTCGACACTCGGATTTTAATAATAAAACCTTTCATTTTGTCTGTGGCTTGTAGCCAATCCACTGACAATAAGAAAATGTTTAATAATCGAACATTCAAATCAATTAAAAGTAATTCTGCAATTGGGCCAAGCTGTGAATAATTTCTTAGCACAACTAATGAGGCAATAAGACTTCTTGAACTCTAATGCTCAATTTTAAAAATAGAAATTTGGCAAAAACTTTCTCAACACAGATTTTTAGTGATAAAAGTACAAATACAGATTTCATACCAAAAAAAAAAAAAATTGAAACTAGAATTATTTCTCACTATATTGGTCTCTATCAATTTGTATTGATTTAGAGAGAGAGGGGTGTGAAGATGATGCATATCTCCAATATGATATTCGTCCATCACCCTCATCTTTATTGATGTGTTCCTCGTCCCTTGCTATTATTACCGGACACCACGCAAAGTCATATAGTTTTGCAATCCATATAACTAATAAAAAGAGAGTGTGCCTAACTCTCTCATATTTCACAATTGTAAAAGAGTTTTTCAAAGTTTCATTCCGTAGTCTAATAAATAGAATAGAATTTTGACAATTGTTTCATATACATGTTAAGACATCTATTGAGGAACATTTGCAATAAATTTCATGTGTTTTGGAACAAGTTTTATTAATTTTTTTTTTATGAATTTTGGGTCTTAGTTGTTTATTTTTTATAAAATAATCTCTATATTAAAGTGAGACATCTTGCATTGTTGTGATTGACACTCTCTCATGTTATTAAAAATGTCTATGATAGAACTGACATTAAAATTTGGTACAATATTTTTCTCAATAAATGTGACAAGTAACTAACTGATGCCTTATTCTATTTTTAATAGACTAATACTTAGAATTAACTCTAATTATAAGAAATTAATTTCTTTTATTATATTTTGTCTATTTTTTTATTTATTTTTTTTATTTTGATCTTACATTTTATAGACATAAAGTGCTAGCCACTTAAAATTTGTAAAAGAAGGAAAACTTAGATGTGGCGAACTTTCAAAATTAGCAGACAATTGTAGCAAATTCTACTATAATAAAAGGTGTTTTTTAAATTGGATGGGGGTCATCGCTCCCGCGCCGCGCCCCGCCCCGGTCTATTTTTGATTTGAATTGTTCAATTCGTAAGGATTGAATAAAATATATCTGTAAAAAATTAAATTGATCAAATATCGATAATCTCTATGTATAAAAAACTAAAAAGGTACTTATGTGTAGGTTCTAATAGGTGAACTTATTGTCCGATAGGTCTCATAATAATTAATGACGTTTTTCATTAAATATTATTAAAAAAACATCATTAATAGTTAATTTTCATCAACAGTTTGAAATTTTTGTTACAAAAAATGTCACTAATTATAAATTTTAGTGACAGTTTAGAAAAATCATCACAAAAAAGTCGCTAATTATCAACTTTCAACGATAGTTTGAAAAATTTGACACAGAAAAATATCACTAATTAAAAGTTTTAGCGACAATTTATCAAAATCCCTATAAAAAAATTACTAATTGTTAATTTTTAGCGATATATGCAAAAAATCGTCACAAAAAATTATTTTTAACAACAATTTTACTAAAATTTATTTTTAATAGGATTTGATAAGAATTAAGTTCAACTATTATTACTTATTGGTAGTTTACTCAAAACTAAATATGTAAGTACTAAACTGAAGAGTAATACTATATAAATAAAAATATTTATACATAATTTTTATAAATAATGATGTGACTCATTATGAACTTTTTATTTGAAAACAAAACATCATTGAAATGAATTGGGCCTAATCAAGTCTTTTTTAATCAATTTTATATGTGTTCTCCAACAATGAATTGGGCCTAATCAAGATAGGACATGAATCAAAATCTATAAGATCAAATCCTTATTTTTTTTTTTTAGGTTCACCACCCGGTATCCGACCCTTAGGGCCGACTAATCCGGATTCGGGGAGTAGTTTTGGATGGTTAGACTCAAATCCCCTCCCAATTGGCGGTGCGGGGAATCGAACCGTAGTCCTTCCTACCAAGTCAAGCTCCAATCGCCAAGATCAAATCCTTATGGGACTTAAGGAATGATATAAAAAAGGAGAGGAAAAATTATTTAAAAAATCTATGTACGAGTCATCATTCTCCTATCTTTTGTATTTCCTTAAGTAAATTTTGTTTGATTAGGACTATATTCTTTAAAAACCTCCACTTCGTTTGATTAGGACGAAATTCGTTAAAAACCTCCACTTCGCTCACCCTATCTATCTGTGCACTAGAAAAGGAAGGGCTTATCTAATGTGATTCACTATGCTTGCTTTCATACATAATAATTTTTTTTTTTAAATATCATAATAATTAAATTAAAATATCAACTATATAAAATAAATTTGACAACAAAAAACTAAATACACGATAAAAAATATATGAAAAATAAATATTTATCAAATGAAAAATGATCAAGACCCCATTTCCCCTCAACCCCTTTGACCCCCTCTCTTTCCTAATTGACCAATTTTATTTTTCCTTCAATTACCACCCGCCACGTGTGTGTGTGGGGGTGGTGGGGGTTAGTGATTGAAGGGGTCTCAATCACATCCCTTATCAAATAGAGTCCATATAAAATTGATTGTGATAATTGAAATTGAATTTGTGTAGAATTTTATATATAAATGGAAAAGGCATGTTGATGTGGCTTTTTTAGAAAGAAAAAAAATGTAAGCTTTTATAATGTTCTATTTAAGTAAGGGAAAAACACTACTTATATATATATATGTACAAGGCTGCTAAATGCACCTATCTTTTTTCTTTGGACCCCCACTTCTTCTATTTTTTTTATTACAATTTTACCTTAACATCAATTTTCATTTTTTACCCCATCTCTATTATTCCAACCCAAACCCAAACCCATCTCTACCTCTACTTCGGTTGGCAATCTTCTCGTCATCATCAGATTCGACCACTACCATATCGCAGCACTGCGATCACCCCCAACCATTGCCATCACCCTATAACTCCCGCTGTGAGCCCTCTTTTTCTTCATTGTTGCTGCAAGAATCCTATAAACCTTAGATCTAGGGTTTGGGCCACTCTTTCTAGCCATCGTTGCCATCGCCACCATAATCTATGCAAAGAAGAAGAATTAGGAGAATAAGTTGTGTGGGTTTGCGATGGTCGTGCTGGAGAAAAGAGAGAGTGAAAGGAGTTTCGCGACTCATCTAGCAAGAGAGAGAGGAGCTTTGTGAATGAAACTAACCCAGAGAGATAGAAGAGCTTTGTGAGAATCAGAAGGCTTCGAACTTCGAACAAGGGTCGCGATTGTTGTCAAAAGTTGATTTTGCCGTTGGCGAGAAAAAGGTCGAGAGATCGCCGGAAGGAAGGTTAAAGAGAGAGAGATTACAGGTCTAGATGGGGTTGGGCTATGGTGGTGGTGTCACGACCCAAACTCGCCCCTATGAGTTTAGTATCGTAGCCGGCCAGTAATCCGTGATTACCAAAGGCCTGCTTAACAGTAATAACAGTAATGCAGAATAAGGGGCTGGTGGAAGCCAAACAGTAAATAAAAGATGTCCAATGAGCTGTGGCAAACTGAATGCAAAAAGACTTTTATGAATAAAGCCACATTCATAACCAAAACATATATACATACATCATATACCCAAATATCCAGGTTATGGACCAAATCCCTTCACCATAACTGTACAGTCAAGATTTATTAAGTCGATACAAAACAGAGACAAAAGGGGGAATCTACAACACCCCTAAGCAGCCTTAGCTTGAACGAACTCGGAACTTCGAAGCGAGGCACAGTGGTTGGCTTGACAAAATAGGAGCTTAACTTGACGCTCCTAGCTCCGGTCCGGTGCTTGGACACCTACATATAAATATAAACAGTGAGCTAAAGTCCAGTGAATAACAAATGTGTAAAGGGGTTAAGAATGAATGTCCTTTCGATAATTAAAGTAGTCAATTGCATCTGTAGATCAATTATTCAATCAGTGGCTCATATTTCATGCTATACAGTTATTTAGAAAACCATAATAGTCATATGTGGTACATCCAATAGCAAAACAGTACAGTAGGTCTTAACAGATCGAACAGTCAGTTAATGGCCATCAGAACAGTAAATAGTAGTAGTCCCAAACATTGGAACCAACAGAGATCTCTGTAACAGTAAGAGTAACGGTGACAGTAAGTTGCTATGGATGCCACGAGTATAGTTTACAAATAGGACAAACATTCGTTCAGTAAACAGTGTTATTTCAGAAAGCAATGCAATCAATCGTTCAGAAATAATTGTAATTGAACGTATCTTTACAACATTATTACTCATAGAGTATTGGGCTATAGACAGGCTAGTCAGCGTCCTCGAGTGCCAACCCTACACAGTTGGAGAACGAACACACACACTAAGTTACACACTTGGGATTAATAACTTAGCCCCTTAACTTGACTCGGTGTGGTTCTATAACATTACCCTCATTAAGATGCCTTGAACTTGGCCTAGGAATGCCTAGGATGAAATGAGGATACAAAAATGTACCTTAAAACACTTTTCAAATTTTTGCTAAAACAGAGGTCTCGCTCGAGCGTGGCTTTCTACGCTCGAGCGAGCTTACCAAAACAGAAGGGTCACTCGAGCGTAAACTTCTTCGCTCGAGCGGTCTGTAAAAATGCAAAAAGTATTGGTTGTTGAAATTCTCCGCTCGATGCTCGCTCGAGCGTGAGACACAACTTTTCGCTCGAGCGTAGGTCTCATCGCTCGAGCGTGCGTCTGCATGCACAAAAAACCTGAGAGCTTGCAATCTACGCTCGAGCCAGCATTCCATCGCTCGAGCAGGGCTCTGAACAAAAAGATGGTCGCTCGAGTATAGAATCTTTCGCTCGATCGTGGAAGCCAAAATCTAGAATTTCCAGATTTGCTCCCAAAGGTCAAACCAAGAATTAAACTTATCAAAACTCAACCTCTTGGGCCGATTTTCTGGAAAACACTTGGAAACTCATACTACAACATGTTTTGAAGGTCCTTTTTGTAAAATCAAGCCCAAAGGTAAGCTAATTGAACACCAATTTCAAAGAAACTTGAAAAACAATACAAGAACATAACATGCATGAGTTCTTATGAATTCCAATGCTCTAAAACATGGTCAAATGCAAGATTGAACTCAAAAACATGGTGAATTCATGGACTATAACCTAAATATGGACATGTATGTGGAAATTCTCATGTAAATGATTTCAAAACTCAATGATATGGACATGCATGCACACATTGCTACTCAATTCAACTCTTTAGGCTATAACTTGACTCTAATCTCCAATATTTCCACAAACTATGCAAGAAACAACTTAAATTCATGTTCAAGAGGGTGAATTCCCTACCTTAGGTCTTGAATTTCAAGTGTGCTAGCTCAATTTTGCAAATTCTCCTCAATTCTTTCTAAATCTCCAAGCAACTCTCAAATGAAATCAAGTTTCTCCTATCTATCTCTCTCTCTCTCTCTCACACGATTTTTGGCAAGAAGATGGATGAAAAGTAGTGTATGAATTACCCCAAACAATGTTTTAGAAAATGGCTCACTCAAATGGCAAAACATATAAATAATCAGACTAATGTAATTTAACATTATTTAATCTAATTAATCATTCCAAATCAAATTTTAGTTAAACCTACCATAAAATTCTATAAATCCTAATTAGCATAATAAACCAATCAATTTCTGATTCGGTCGCCGATAAGGCCTTCAATTCGCAATTCAGAATTAAAACATGAACAGATCATTAAATGACAAACAGATAGAAATGCAATTAAAGCAACACACTCACACGACAATTTAAGATTTCATCCTAATCAATTACTTATCATGCTCAATCACAGTTTAACATTAATCAGAGGTAAGAGTTGTCACAGGTAGTGGGTGAGAATAGGTTGATGGTTAGTGGGGTGGTGGACGAGGGTCAAATGGAGGTTAGAAAGGGGTAATCGGTGGTGAATGGCGGCAAGAATGAGTTAAGAAGAGTCATTGGAGCTGTAGTGGTTGGGGGTTAGGGTTTTAGGAGGTTCAAAGAAGAAAGGGATAATTGGGATTAAAATGAAGATTCAAAGAGAAACTATGAGGCACTTAATTAAGTGGGTAAGGATTTAAAGAAATGAATAGTCCAAAGAAATAAGATAGGGGTAAATAGTAGGCCTCATATATATATATATATGATGATATGGTTCATTATGGACATTTTACTTGAAAACAAAATACCATTAAAGATAGATTTATTTACAATAATCTTATTGTCACATCATTTTTGTTAAGTTTTTTGTATGAATTTTATGTATGATCAGAATTTTTTTAAAATGAATACAAATATAATTTGATGAAGGGACAATTGATACCTAATTAACTTGATTTTTTACAAATATATTCTACCCGGTATTCTTTAAAATTGAACGATCTAAATCATTAAAATATGACTCGAAGTGAGTCTCAGGAGCAGTGCAACAGTGACAATTGTATTTACAACATAATAGTGAGGCCAAACACAGGGAAGTGAATGTAATTTATCCTTTTCTTTTTATCCATTTTGGATAGATGACTTCATAGAAATGCCCTTTCAAGTTTCAATTATTCTATCTTTTAAAAATTTTGTATTATTTGTGTAGCCAACGATTGTAGACAAATTATAATGTATGGACCACCGAGGGTGGTGGCCTGGTGGAGAAAGCAACTCGTCTCCACAGGCATGACCCAAGGTCGAATCTTGGGAGGAGGTGGAAGTGTTCTCTTTGAGAACTCCCATTCTGTACTCCGGTTCGAACCCTCGGTGGCCTGTGGCGTATAGTTGAGCTCCATTGGTGCTTCGGTAGTAGGTCCCTTCCTTTGGATTGGGTCAAGTCAGGCTGTCAACCGGTTATCCCGGGGCCTGGGCCTGGGCCTGGGCCTACGAAGGCAGTGATGACACCACAGAACTTCCTTTCTTTATGATTAAAAAAAATAAGAAAAAAAAAATTATAATGTATGGAACACATAAACACATTAAAAATGGCCACTTTGCGTGATTTCAAAATTAATTGGTGTGCATGTAAGCTAGTCCAGAGGGTCTTAAATAAAAAAAAAGGACTTATGTGTAAGTCTTAATAAGTGGACTTACGTGTATAATAATTAATGGTATTTTTCATTAAATGCTATTAAAAAAATATCACTAATTATTAATTTTCAGCGACAGTTTGAAAATTTTGTCACAAAAATGTCACTAATTATAAGTTTTAGCGACAATTTAAAAAAATTGTCACAAAAAAAATCACTAATTTACAACTTTTAGCGATAGTTTGAAAAAATTGTCATAGGACAACGTTACTAATTGTAAGTTTAACGACAATTTATTAAAAAATCGTGACAAAAAAAGTCAATAATTATTAATTTTTAACGACATATATAAAATCGTCACAAAAAATTATTTTTAACAATAATATTATTAAAATTTATTTTCAATAAAACTTGATATGAATTAAATCTAACTATTAAGATGATAATTTATCCTTTATATTATTTGTGTTGCCAACGATTATAGACAAATTATTATAATGTATTCAACTGTGCGCTTTGCATGATGCTAAAATTAGGGCATGGTTTCCCTTCAGTCCTAGATCGGATTGGAAAGTACTGTTAAGCTTGTGAGAACATGTCATGGGTCTCGTTTCGATAATTCGAACTGTTCAATGTGTAGAATTTATCGAGTAATATATGCCTATAAAAAAATTAAGTTAATCGGATATCGATAGTTACGTGATCAAATCAGTTTTGTATAAAAAATTTAACGGTGAAAAAATAAACGGTTAACAAAAATCTGATATGATGAAATAACTATCGATATTCGATTAAAATAATTTTTTACAAATATATAATACTCGACGTATTCTACACATTAAACAATTTAAATTATTAAAACAAAACTCATAATAAATCTTCACAAATCTAACACTATTCTCAGTCCAATTTGACCGGGCGTAGCCCAAACTTAATTGACGTGGGTGTTAATATAAAGTAGGCTTGAAAATCGGTAAAAAAAAAGAGGGGAAATTACCCACAGGTCTCATGTGGGACATGTGGAGACCATTTAATCCCAAAACTTTTTGAGTACAGCAAAAAGTCCTTTTCTTTATCTCTCTGGTTTTTGCCTCTCTTGTTACGTGTTCATCATCAACAATGGGTTCATCAACATCAACAAAAAAAAAATCTTCAGATCTGGAAATTTCCTGCAGATTTTTCATCATCATCAACAATGCGTTCTTCAGATCAATTTCGCATCCCAAAATTCGATGCTCTGTTTTTTCTTCTTCATCATCGACACCATCATCGCTGCCTTCGCATTTGTAAGCGAAATTCGATCTTCGAACCTATTGGATGACTCGAGAAGAAATCAACCGCTAGATGAGGCCGTTCGTGAAGTACCCAGCAGATCTCTGAAGCTTGTCAGAGTTGTAAGAATCTGCCATGAATATGGTTTTGTCAATTTCTCTCTTTTTCTCTCTCTATTTACAGATTTTTTTTGGAATAGTTGTTGATCTATGGTTGTTGTTGTTGATGATGAAATGGATCTATAATATCATTGAAACAGATCTGTAATGACTCAGATTTGTAATGAGAAAATTTTCGAATCCTGAACAAGTAATTTTCGAGTTTTAGTTACAGGCGGTGAAAACTGTAAAATTTTGTAGTTTGAAATTTTTTTTTTGGTGTTGGAATGAATCATGGTTTAAAACTGTAAAATTTTACAGTTTTATAACATGCTTTAGAACTGTAAAATTTTACAGTTTCATAATATGTTTTAAATATTCCGACGACTTCCCGGTGATGTTGAACATTCAAGCGAGTCTTTTTCTTGACCAAGTCGGTAGTAAGATGTGAACAGTGTCTGTAAATTTAAAAAAAAAAAATTTTTTTTGGTAACAATTAAAAATATGTTAGACTAATTGGTACAAGTATTTTGTTTTGAGATTAGCTGGATTTTAGTAAGTGCCCAAAAAAAAAAAAAAAAAACGTTAGAAAGGGGAGTGCTTTGTGTCAATTGTTCTTTTGACGGGGCCCACGCTGTCCCATTCAGTTGTTCAACTGACACAGATTTCTGCAGATGGCCAAACCCCCACCTTCTCCGTCTTTCAAAGCTCGAAATTAGGGTTCTTGTAGTTTCCTTATCCCTCTCATTCTTACTCCATCTCTGCTCATCTCTTTGGGAAATTGAAACAATGGGCAATACATCTTCAATGCTCACACAGTACGACATCGAAGAGGTTCAAGAGCATTGTAATCACACCTGTAAGCCATTAATTTCATGTATTCAATTCTTGGGTTTTGTTTAGGCTTTGATTTTGTTACTGGGTTTTGGGTATAGTTTCTCAGCAGGAGATAGTCTCGCTCTACCAGAGGTTCTGTCAACTCGATCGCAACAGTGGTGGCTTCATCTCCGCCGATGAGTTCTTGTCAGTACCTGAATTCGCCGTCAATCCTCTCTCTCAGGTTCTCAATCACACTCCATTCTCTTTCTCTCTATCTATATATAAATACACACAAGCACTGAAACCCACATAATGGATTAGGGATTTGGACCTCAAAGAGGCCTCAAATGAATTTATATGCTGGCATATGCACACATTGCATTGTTTATGCATATATTTAATTATATCAAGATGTTGTATTGATGAATTAAGGGAGCATATGGAGTTTTAATGTTGATTTTGTTTATCTATTTCCTCTGTTCAGAGATTGTTCAGGATGGTGGATGGATTGAATTTCAAGGAATTTGTAGCATTCTTGTCGACATTTAGTTCTCGTGCAAGTTTACAACAAAAAGTAGAATGTAATGACTCTTACTCGTGTATTTTTTTTTTTGTCAATTCACATTTTAATTATGTTGATTTTCTTTTAATTGGAGGAGTGCCAAACTCTCTCTCTCCCTCTCTAGTTAGGGTCTTGGCCCGAAGAGGGGGGAGCTTCCTCCAATTTTGGAGACTGGATCAGACTATGCTACCTTTTGTGTTTAGATTATTATTGATTCTCTCTGTCTTTCAATTTTTCCACGTCCAAATATCGTAACAGTACCTATGTTTTGTGTAGTCATCTTCAAGGTTTATGATTCAGATGGTAACGGGAAGGTTGCATTCAATGATATGTTGGATGTTTTGCGGGATTTGACCGGACAATTTATATCTGAGCCACAAAGGGAGGTTGGTTCTCTGTCTTTTATTTATTTATTTATTATTTATGCACAAACATGTTCAATGGAAAATTGAATAGGGTATTTGTTGTCATTTTGGGCCCATGGGAGATGATCCCCTAGTTAGTCCTTTGCCACTATTGAGCACATCTTCCATTTGACGGCCAACATGTTGTGAGAATAGTAGATAAAAAACCTTTGGTTCATTCTGATTTGGGAAGAATGAAAACAAAAAGGCTTCGTAATACATAAAATATGGACTTTTTTATTTTTTATATTTTTTAAAACCAATATCATTTGAAAATTTAAGCAAAGAGTTAAAAATTTGAATCATGATTCATTTCCAGTGACCGTAGTTTGTCATAAATTCCATGTTTCATATATCTTGTCTCATATGGAAATCAAATAACATATTTTTCATGATATCCAAACTTCTTGAAAGCCTTTCTCATGAGATCTTGTATTTTCATTACATAGCTATGGAGCAGACAATCATGCAAAAAAATGGATTTCCCCAAATGGTTGTCATTGGTGCTTTCTACTTCAAAAATGAAATCTAATTTGAGTTCGCTTAATTGTTTTCAACTATTGGATATATGAATATGAGTACCTTGAGTAGAAACTTCAAAACTTTTTAAAGTTAACTAAAGTTCATGTTATTAAAAATTTTAAAATCTTGATTTTAGATGATTGTGATGGTTATGCAAGATTAATTGTTGGCGGAGATTTTTCTTGTTATGCATTGTCAAGAAAGCAAATCAAACAAACAGACTTGAGAATCTTTCAAAATTTTTTATTTCACAATTTTATGGTGAAAAGAGTTGAGAAGTGTAGCCCTCTTGATTGATGATACAAAAGGTACAAAACATGTATCATGAAACTAACGGTAAACTGTTAGCAGACTTCGGATCAATATGGGGAGATTTTTTGAGATTGTGGTTACGAAGAACTTGCTGAGAATCTCTCACTTGGAGAATATGAGATGATGGGTTTGGTTGCTGAAGTGTTGAATGAGTTTTTGTCGAAGGAATGAAGGAAGAAGATTGGCAAAGTTCTTATTTGGAAGTCACTGGGACTAAGAGATGAGGAGCTATTTACTATGATGAGCAATTGGAAATGGTATAGTGATCAAGATGGATCCCCCATTGTGTAAAGGAACTATCTCATTCTTTAGAAGGTGCTTGGTGGGTTGAATGGATGGATCAATGTTACCCGAAAAGGCTAGCCCCTTAGCGATTTATGTTTTGGAACGTACGTTCCAAAATGTGGTACACTTTTGTTCCAAAACGGTGAATCTAGCGATCCAAAATGATCCCATATTATTTTTAAGGTTTTCATCATTGAAAATCAAATATAATAAACTAAAATCTGATTGTGGAGTTTTGGATTGACAAAATGTAAAACAATAGATCACATTTTAGAGTTGACAAAATGCTCATAGAATTGTGTTGTTAGACAATTAATTTGAAGAAAAATGCACTATAATATATTGGATGTCCACTTAAGAAGTCTACCACTATTATGCCACATTTTAGAGCATGTGGCGTACTACCCGTTCCCAATCCTCATACCAAAATTATATATGTTCTAGGTAACATAGAGATGGATGGGCGCAAATAGGTAGATCCCTTTTGGGGAGTGTCAATGGGCGTTAGAGTGTGATATGAATAGCTGCTATTCATCCTTCCATTGTATAAGGAAGCTGGGACTGGGAGGATTCGGTTTAGTCAACGATTGTTTTTAGAGGGTTGGCTAGTACTACTAGCTTTGTGATCAGTGTTTAGAGGTCGACGGACAACCTAAAGAAAGTTTTAGCTTGATTGATGGGTTTTTCTCTACACTTGTGGAATGACATAGTATTTAGTATTCGGAGTTGTGGGGACCATGCTTTTGAATTGAGACACATGTTCAATTTCGAAGCTGACAAGTATGGCTAAAGAGAAAAAGAAAAGGGCATCTAAGAGAAGGAACTACTAAGAGATTCAACAACTATCTCTGAGATCTTATTAACCTCTTGAATGGACAGGAGAATTACTTGGCGGAGCCATCTTGAATCAAGCACTCAATAATCAGTTAACTATGCGGGTTAAATAAAGGACCAAGATCTCCTATGAAATATAAAAGATCATTCATCATAACAAGGGTGTGGCTTTACCAACTTAAAATAGGTAGCCAACAAAAGGCGAGTGCCCATATATTGAAAACACAATGAAAGTCTTTTGATGTATGTATCTTATTCTTAGGTGTGGATGATGACACAACTTCTATAGCCCTCTTTCAATGGGCTAGGATTTGCATAAGAGGTAATAATCGTCTGATCAGATCTTATCTTTGATGGGCATTGGAGAAATAACAATGTGGATGGAGGTTTGGCCGCACCAGAGTTTAGAGCACTTTGTACAAACAAAAGGGGAAATTGAAGTGGAGGGAAATGGTTTGGAATATAAGCTCTGATGGCTCGTTGCCTAGAAAAGTTGAGATCTAAAGGCGATACACATGGTGGCTTTCATTAGGCCATGTAGTACAAAATCCCTCATTCACCAGTTGAAAACAAGAAATGGGCCCTTGATATCCAATACGGACTATGCCGGAGAGTTCTTGGACTTTTATGGGTACCAAGGGAGAAAGATAAGATCAGGGAAAAAACTACATACCAATTGTGAGGTTCATATGAAGAGTGGGCTAAGGTTTATGATTGGCCCTAAAAGGAGACTAATAGAAGCTTCTAAGGCCCAATTACTGGTGACAAAGATTCTTAGTGGGGCAATTAATGTTAGGGTAGGCCCAAAGTCCAAGGTACTGTTGTTGCTTCACATTCTTTTTCTTTTCTGCTGGTGTATCAATGAAAGGAGCTGTCAACTTTTGGGAAGAGAGAGAAGAAGGATGCAAAGTCGCCCATGGGGAATGTAGACTTTCAATAGAGTCCAAGGGAATGTAGACTTTCAATAGAGTCCAAAGGAATGAAGAAACTGAGGAGTGAAATCATCTGAGTAGGAGAGGTAATTGATATGGAAACCTCAGTCGCAAATTTGGGATGTAGGATGGGATCTTTGTCTTCAACCTTCCTGGGCCTTCTATCATGCTTGTCCTTCCAAAACAAGGCTGCTTGGGATGTGATGGTGAAATGATTTGAGACGAGTATGACTACATGTAAAAAACAATGACCTTTCCGAGGAGGCAAACTGTACTCCCTTCAATAGCATTCTTTCTAGTCTTCCAGTTCCAGACATATTCCTTGTCTATCTGCACTATGATGCAGAATGTGCCCATTTTAAATTGACATGGAGTTTTATTCACTTCATAACTTCTTACGAAAGTGGTATGAAATCTTGTGTTTCAAAGACCTTTTTAGGACTGGGTGGTGCTTGAGTTTGTGGTGGTGCTTTTTGGGTTGCATCAGAGCAGTAGGGGGTGGAAGATTCTTGGTATGGAAAGGGTCTAAGAAGCATATTGCAGTGGGTTCCTTATTTTTTGGAAACTGGTTGGGGTGGACTCAAAATCTTTCTTTGGAAAAGGATTTAGCGCTGGATGGCTCTGCCCATTTTGTTTTAAATTGGTGTTGCATGTGCAAGACTCTTGGGGAGTGTGAACCATCTTTTATTGAATTGCTTGGTGGCTAGAGAGGTATGAAGTATGTTGTTCTGTGTTTAGAGTTGAGTGGTTGATGCCATAGTCAGTTGAGGAGATTTTATGTTTAATGTGGTGCTTGTGGAGCAAGGACTAGATCTTTTGAGGGTTTTCATAGCTCAATTTTTTGTTTGAAAGGAACAATACTTGTCTCCATGTATTTTTGGCTTAGGGAGATTTTTTCTTTTCCTTTATATTTCTTTTCTTGATGTTTTGGGGAGATGTCTATCCCTGTAGGTATATGGGAGATCCATAATTTGTTTTTGTTCTATCCATAATGTGTACAAGGTTGTGTTCCCTTTTTGTTGGTGCCCTTTAATGCAATTGTTAACTTTACTTATCAAAAGAAAATAAGTAAAAGTATTGTATGATTTCTGCAAGACTGAAGTTGTTGCTAACATACATGTCTGTCTTTTGTGCTTGTATTTGTACAGCAAGTTTTGACCCATGTGCTTGAGGAAGCTGGCTACACAAAGGATTCTTTGTTAGGTCCATCAGACTTTATGAAGGTAATAAGAATTTTTTCTAGCAAATGTACTTTATGTAATTTTGGACACGATTTGTTAAATAGTTATGATGTTCAAGATGAAATACATAAATTTTGACTTGGCATGTCTCTTTCTTCTTTGGGCAAAATCTATTTTACTCCCTTATAGTTTGGTGCCATAGCACTTTAACCCCTCACATGTTTAAAATAGTCAGAAACCTTTCATGATTTTGATCATTTTACTCTATACCTCCCTACAGTTACAAATTCTGTCTAAATTAACTGCAATTGTGGTCTACACACTCCAAATTTAAGAGTACGCAGGAGGAAAAAAAGAGTTTTAAAGTCTAACTGTAATGCAAAATTACAAATATATCTGTCTTCATCTTCCTAGCCTCGTGTGATATTTCCGCCACATCACTCTCTGGTGCCACTCTACCATTTCACATGTGGCCAACTTTATGTATTTTATTTATTTATTTTTCTGTAATTCTTTGAATCTTGACACATTGAATCTCATTCAAAATTAAATGTGTTTGTTTCTAAGTTCCTAAAACAATGGAGATGGCAAAAGTATATGGAAAAAAAATTATTTATCGTATTCATAGGATCACAAATATCTGACGTTTAAACAAGCTTTTCAAGCTTATTGCTAAGAAGATGCATTGAACCAGTTGGAAGTACCCCTCACGAATGGTGTCCTTAAAAGTGACTGCAGGAATGTTCTAACCAGTGAAGGAAATATGTTCCCCTGTTCAAATTTAGAAACAGTTTTTCCAAACCGGTGTGCATGAGTGCTGAAGTAGAGGAAAAGGGTACAGGACCTTGTGGTTGTGGACTGTTTTGTTGATGAAGAAAAGGATGATAGAAATGATAGAAGTTTTTATTTATTTATTGTGCTTATGGTAGGGAATGTGGAACCTTGAGCGCACACGCATGCATGCGAACACAATGCCCATACACACACAAACTTTGTATTTTCTTGTCATATATTGTTAGTAACATTAGTTGTTATATGTTACATGGACTCTTCAAAATAAATCAAATACCGAACACCCGACACTCGGATAAGGGTATGGAATATGTGTCGGTTACTTTTCAACAGACACTTCTTATATAATTATATTTAACACTATTATTATATGTATATATTATTATATAATTGCTATAAATGTCTTCTTGACATTGTAAGTTACATATAATATCATTTTATCTCTATTTATCAAAAAAAAAAAAAAATCATTTTATCTCACTTGATTAAAAATATGAAAATACAACATTTTTTTTTTTGCTGAGTCCACATACCTTTAAATTTATGGTTTGATGATCCAAACCCTAGATACATACCCACACCCGACATCCCCACCTGAGTCCATATAACATAGCTTGTATCATGGCAACCCTATCCACCAACATTAATTAACTGTAACTTGTTAGCAAAATAACATGCTGTTCAATGTTCTTTATGGATACCAGTTATTTTCACCCTTGTTTTAGAGAAGTTGCAATGCATAGTGCTCAATTTTGTTATCAGAACTTATTAAGACTTGGGAGTTCCAGGCATTACCTTGAGAATTGTAGGAATTACCCCCGCAATATATTGTTAAGCTTTGTAACATGGACTCAGATACAAGTATCGGATGTGGAACAAACGTTTGGCACATTCTGCTGCTCAATCCTTAGAATTGATTTGCCTTGTAAAAACTTTATAACTTCAACATTTTTGCTCTCTTAAAAATGCTAAAACAAAATTGGTCCTCTATAGTACGAGGTTAATAACCTGAACTTAAGGTATTAAATATATAGTATAACATACAATATTATGACGGAAGATGTTGTTTATTAGTTAAAAATTAAATGGAATTTTGGAGGAATGAGATTTATATCTCCCATCCACATGAGAGGTTATAAAAAAAAATTTATTATCAAATGTGAGCTTTTTTTTCAAACATGGTAAAAATTTAGATGATCCAAGGATCTAATTTTGGTATAGGGTATCTCATATATGGTGGTGATGGGTACAGGGTATATAGGAGTCCATGTAACTCTCATTAATTTTGTTTTGTTTTGTTTTTTTATTTTTTATTCTTAAAACCAGGATTTGAATGGTTGGTATAAGGTAATTTGGATGGATGCACACTGTCGTGTCGAGTAAAAGAGAAACTTTTGTATAGTGATGTCTAGGGAAATGCATTTGAATTTAATGATGTCATTTTCTGGTTTGAGTGCAAACTTGTTTTACAGTTTTTTTTTTTTTTTTTTTTCTTTCTGTTTTCTTTTGGTTAATAAATGTTTTGCTAAATAACTAATTCATATTTCTTGCAGATTCTTGGAAACTCTGATTTGAAAATGGAGGTTGAGGTCCCGGTTGATTAACGATAGATAACGATTGTTGGAGTGACAGTTTCTTAAATAATTGAGCTCCAAGTCGGCTGTTTGTTGTTTGCAATGTTGTATAAAAAAAAAATGTGATCCCTAGTTATGTTGGTAGTTTACGCCGATTGCGTTTAGTTTCATGGTATTTTGTCACTGTCCCATTGTTTGCTTTGTTAGCAGTTGCAGTTGAACTGAGAAGACAAATTGATCATTCATTTGATAGGTGTATGGCATTAACTTCTTCCATCATGAACTTCGCCTAAGGGGGCTTATTTGTTATCATTTTTATTTTATTTTTTTGTTTATGTTCTTTTAAATAGCAAAATCCTAAAACTCACACACACAAATTATTTGGCAAACTGTTTTTGAAAAATAAATAAAAATAAAAATTGAAACCATCCTTTTGGAAGGGACATTTGTAAGTTGGATGCAGTTGTTGACCGTAGGGCTTCGACAGCGGCACCAACAAGATGCTAATCTTCTATTAAAAGATGCAATGTTGTGTTTGTATGGCATTTGCAACTAATTCAAGTGATTTGGTTAATAGGAAAGTCATCTTATTGAATATTTGATTGTATGGTTCAATCAATTAAATTATGAACTGCTATTGATCTCTGTAAGCAATTCAATCACTTTAGAAAGAGAAGGTCTTTGTTGATTTTTCAATGATCAAATATTAGTTTTTTTTTTTGCCTTGTTTTCGTGAAATTGTAAAATGTTTATTGACGAAAGTGATGCGGTCACCAAAAGTATAAACAAAATACTATCTGTGACAAAAACATCCCATTGCCCAACATAAGCTTTCGCTAAGGACAACATCATTGTTAATAAAAAATGGATCGTCGGTAAAGGTTATAACGGCGTGCGAAAAAAAATTTAATTGCCATACATTTCGTTACCAAAAGTGTTGTTTTCTAATTTTTAGTGACAATTTGTGTACTATCTCATGTCACATAAAAAATCACGGGTTGTCACGAAACAACATCTTTATTTCTTGAAGTGGGTAAATATTGTTCCAAAAGATCACATATTTCTAGAGGTAATGTAAATGGAGCCTAAAGATCATTCGTTATAGCCATGACCTTACACCCTATATCAGTGTTATATATTAATAAAATTTACTTTTTCTCCAAAAAAAAAAAAAAAAAAAAAATTTGTTGCATATGAGACCAGTATATTTTTCACACACTTCAGTTGCTAGACATACAAGCCACAAGGAGTTGGGTGGTGCTACTAGCAGTTGCAAAAGATGGTCCATTATATATTTATGATGATACAGATACTGGCTCTACCAAAAGGAGAAGCTTGTTTATTGAAGATCGATCATTAGTGGATAATCAAAGTTGCTTTTGTGAGATCTTTATCAATTGTTTTCTTTTTTCTGTCTCTGTGGGGGTTGGGCGTAGTGATAGTAGGTTTAATAGGAGAAGGCAGGGGAAGACGTTTTTGGAAAACAGAACATTTTGGTGCACTATGATTTTTCTTGTTGATGCTAAACAATGACTGGATATTAACTAGAACACTTACATATTTTAAAATAATATTGGTTGGATTACTGGTTTGATCTTTACATTCTATATATGTCCATCATTTACATGACAAACTACATGTATACATATGTAGAAGTCATCATAGTGAAATATATTAACAAAAGACTGTAATGGAGGAGCAGGGTCGGCCCTGAGATTTAGAGGGCTAAAGGCGAATTTTGAAAATGAGGCCCTCTTATCTTGAAAAAAAAAAAAAATCATAGATAAAACGATAAGTTATAACTTTTTTATTTGTTTGTAGCCACAAAAGAATTTACTTGCAAATATAATCATTAAAATTATAAATAAAAATTTGCTTTCATATATTAAGATAGGAAGCAATCATTACAAATACTTAAAAAAAAAAAAAAATCTAGTCTTGTTGCTTTTTTTTAAGCCCCATGTTCAATTGAGCCTATGGTATTTGGGCCCTTTTTTTTGTATTTAAAACACAAAATTATATTTCGGGGCCCCTATTTTCAGCCCAAATTTTGGGGCCCAAAGCGCAAGCCTCTTTTGCATGCTCTCAGGGCCGGCCCCGTGGAGGAGATTGGTGGAAATGAGTTTGTTTGGAAGGCGATTTTATTCTCTAAAAGGAGAAAAAAATTATTACACAGTGATAGAATACCATGTGACAAAGTCGAGTGGTATTTTTTATTAATCACAAATAAAAATAGTTATACTTCTCTGTTTTCTCTCAAACACTAATATAAATATAATGAATCTCATTACTTAAGCTAATCACAAAAAAAATAAATAAATAAAAAAATAAAAATAAATTCATCACTTGACTTACCCTATATTTGTTTGCATTTCTTTCCATATGCCTCTACTAGTTTCTAGAGTAAACTTCAATTGGGTGAGGAAGTTTGAGAATGAATAGCATATTCTCAGGCTTGCTAAAGTAAAAAATATAGAGTAATGACATATTAGAAATGTTATGTATCTTGAAAAATATTAAAAAAAGAAAAATAAAAAAAGATATGTATAATGTAAATTTATTTTTTTGTATTATTCAAACTACATTAAATTTAAATTTATACCATAAACTTAATATTTTGAGTACGTTTTGGAGTAATTTATTTTCTTTCTTATGGTTTATGCATATATAATATTTTCTATAGAATTTGCATACAGAATTACTAGACACATTGTCACACACTAAGTGTGTGAACAGTTAGATCGACAATTACTAATTAAAACAGTTATGTAGGATAATAAATTATTCCAAAGTGTGAGAAAAGTAACTGACATTATCTGCATCATCTATACCAAATATGTTGTTTGCTTCATAAGAGGGCCCCTAACCTCTAAATTTTGTGTAAAAATTAGGGCTCCTGACTGATTTAGTTTGTATGTTAAGTTGATTCGTGGAAATGAAATAATCATTTCATTATAATATTTATTTTCACTAAAAAAATGATAAAAAAAACATTACAAATAAAATCATCATTGTAAAAGAATAGTTATTCTATAGAGAGGATGAGGAATAACCATTCTATTATATGTAATTTTATTTTGGTGAACCAAATATTATGTTATTGCTTTATTGGTAATTTAAAAATAAAGTTTCCCTGATTTTTTTTTAAAATAATTAAAGTGGTGAATTATTTAATAGTAATAGATGGTTATTTGCTAAATGTATAGATTATTGGGCGAATTACACTAACAGTCTTCATAGTTTGGATTCGTGTCATTTTGGTCCATGACTTTTTGATTGTGACACATTTGACCCTGCATTTTGAATCTTTTTCTAAATAAGGACAATTGAAGATACCATTGCTTAATTTCAAGGGCAAAATCGTAAATTTGATAAAATATAAACTAATTTGATAAAAATAAATGTTAAAAAAATATTTTAAAATTTTTAAAATTATTTCTACTCCCTAAAGATAAAATTATGTAAAATTGATAAATCTTTTAGACATTTTTTTTACCAAATTAATTTTTATTATGTATTTCGATGATGATTAAGTAATGGGTGGTTGTTAAGATTTTAATGTGTAATTGATATATTTAATATATGAAATGTTTTTAGTTTTAGATTTTTTGATTTAATAGACAGGTTTAATAATGATATCAAAGTTGTTGTCATATTTAACTTTTGAAAAAATAGAAACTAATTTAATGAAAATAAAAACAATCACTAATCACATGATCATCATCCAAACACATAATAAAAATTAATTTAGTAAAAAAAATGTCTAAAAGATTTATTAACTTTACATAATTTTATCTTTAGTAGGTAGAAATAATTTTTAAAAATTCAAAAATATTTTTTTGACATTTATTTTGTCAAATTAGTTTATATTTTATCAAATTAATAATTTTGCCTTTGAAATTAAGCAATGGTATCTTCAATTGTTCTTGTTTGGAACAAAATTCAAAATTTATGATCAAATGTGTAACAATTGAAAAGTTATGAACCAAACTGATACAAGTTTCAAACTATAAGGACCATTAGTATAATTCGCCCTAAATTAGTTATAGAATATTGTTAACTATATCAGTTACATTTGTCTCTTGAGAAATAATTTTTTAAACTAAAATTGATCAAATTTTACATTTAATCAGTTACATCATAATAGAGTTTAAATATATTAATAGCATTACCCATCGAAAATGTTTTATGATTTACATCTATTTTAATAATTATAATTTATGTCAATTATAAAATTATATAAAATTGCTCAAAAAATATAATATTATAAATATTGTGAAAAATATAATCAAATTATTCACTAATACAATATTTTCAAATTGAATTTATCACCTAATATTTTAAATAATTTTAGTGCGTAGCATAGGTAAAAAAATTAATAATTTTAATATTTATATATGCAAGTAAATTTTGTATTGGTTAAAAAAAAAAAAACTAAAACTAAACAATTTTAATTATGTATGAAGGCTCCATCTTTTAACTTTGCTTTAGGCCTTCATAAAATCAGGACCGACCCTACTTTATAATATAGAATAGATGTGTTAAAGTTCATATCAGACTGCTGTATTTCAATCATTCACAATGTTTATTTTGACACAAAAATGATGTGATATTCACAATGTAACAAATAGATGTGAAGATTCACATTAATTCTAGCATATTTGTGGATGGATCAATGTAAATGAACAGTAATGTGATCACCTATGTAAACATTTACATTAATTCTAGCCTGACATTGATATCACAATGTGAATATTTACATCATATTCCATCACATTGTTGAGTGAAGATTGGGGGTTCTATGGACATCAACAATCAACAATATCAACAGTGACAGTAATGTGAACATTCACATCATTATACACTGATGTGAATGTTCACATCAGTGTCTACTAATGTTCGTTTATCCAGTAATGAACAGTAATGTGAATGTTCATATCATCTATGTTTGCAAAATCAATTCCGAAAACAACAACAGTTATAGGGCAATGTAAATGTTTACATGGGTGATCACATTATGTTATAATTGGTTAAAAAACAAAGGGTGAAACCAACAGTACTAAACAACACCCAACAACACCAACAAGTCTGACATTGATGTCACAATGTGAATGTTTACATCATATTTCATCACATTGCTAAGTGAAGATTGGGGGTTATATGAACATCAACAATCAATAATATTAACAGTGACAGTAATGTGAACATTCACAGCATTATACACTGATGTGAATGTTCACATCAGTGTCTACTAATGTAAGTTTATCCAGTAATGAACAGTAATGTGAATGTTCACATCATCTATGTTTGCAAAATCAATTCCTAAAACAACAACAGTTATAGGGTAATGTAAATGTTTACATGGGTGATCACATTATGTTATAATTGGTTGAAAAATAAAGAGTGGAACCAACAGCATCAAACAACACCCAACAACACCAACAAGTCTGACATTGATGTCACAATGTGAATGTTTACATTATATTCCATCACATTGTTGAGTGAAGATTGGGGGTTCTATGAACATCAACAATCAACAATATCAACAGTGGCAGTAATGTGAACATTCACATCATTATACACTGATGTGAATGTTCACATCAGTGTCTACTAATGTAAGTTTATCCAGTAATGAATAGTAATGTAAATGTTCACATCATCTATGTTTGCAATAACATATGTAATATGAAGTTCACACATTGAATGAATAAGATCATATACTATGAAGCTCACTACTGTAGAAGTTCATATTGATGAAATGGGTATAGCAGATTCACATGATTATAACATACAACAACAACAACAACAAAAACATCTGAAATAATTGGCTTGGCCCAACATTTTTCATTCCCATGTAAATATTCACAGCTTTTGACAACACAATGTAATTGCCACTGCATTATTTTTTGGTGAAAAAAACCATATACTTGGAGATTAGGATTGAGGGGTTCACATTAACAATTAGGGCATGAACAATAAAAATATGAAGTTCCATACATTGTATGAATAGAAACAGAGGATATTGGAAGTTCATAATGGTGTAATTTGAACAAGAGATTTAAGGTTTACATACAAGATTGGTGAGATTACTTACTCTTTTTCCATATTGACGGTTGAGTTGTCACAAATGGTCATCGATGGTGATTTTGACGAAGATGGAACTTCAGGATGTTCGCCAATAGTGATTTCCACGTTTCTGTAAACAGATGGCGTAGATATGACGAACCGACGATAAGACGTTGTGACGATGGAACAATGAGATGCGTATGGGTGTGAGACGATATGGAATACGATTTTGGGTTTTTGAAAGGATGGGGATATTGTGTGTGATTTTCTGCAAAAAAGAGAAGGGAAGAGGGACAGTTATTTGATTCAAAAAGAGAAGGGAAGAGGAGAATGGTGTTTTGGTATTCTAATATAAAATAGGACCTGATGAAATAGTAAAAAACACTATGGGATTTATGAAATATGATTCTTAGAGAATGGATTTATTAAAAAAGCTCCCATTTTAATTATGTACGAAGGCTCCATCTTTTAACTTCGCTTTGGTCCTTCATAAAGTCAGGACCGACCCTACTTTATAATATAGAATAGATGTGTTTAATATTGGGTTAATTACACTAATAGTCTCTATAATTTGGGACTTGTGTTACTTCGATCCCTGATTTTTCAATTGTGACACATTTGATCTTGAATTTTGAATCTTGTTCCAAATAAGGACAATTGAAAATATTATTAGATTTTTCAAGGGTAAATTCGTTAATTTGATAAAATATAAACTAATTTGACAAAAATAAATGTCAAATTTTTTTTTTAAATTTTTTAAAAATTATTTTTATCTACCAATGATAAAATTATGTAAAATTAATAAAAATTATATGATTAATTTTTTAAAATTAATTTTACATGATCATCATCTAAACACATAATAAAAATTAATTTGGTAAAAAAAAAATAAATGTCTAAAAGATTTATCAATTTTACATAATTTTATTTTTAGTAGGTATAAATAATTTTTAAAAATTCAAAAATATTTGTTTGACATTTATTTTTGTCAAATTAGTTTATATTTTATCAAATTGACAATTTTACCCTTGAAAATCTAATTATATATTCAATTGTCTTTATTTGGAACAAGATTCAAAATTCAGGATCAAATGTGTCATAATTAAAAAGTCAGAGACTAAAGTGACACAAGCCCCAAATTATAGGGACTATTTGTGTAATTTGCCCTTTAATATTTATATATGCAAGCCAATTTTGTGTTGGTTAAAAAAAATAAATTAATAAACTAAACAATTTTAATTATGTATAAAGCTCCATCTTTTAACTTCGCTTTTGGCCTTCATAAAGTCATGACCGACCCTGCTTTATAATATAGAATAGATGTGGCATTTTGTGATTTTTACTTTCAAACCAAAACACCACCATGCCATCATTGTAACTCAAATTTAAAAGAATATCAAATTTATATCATTATATATGAAATTTTTTTATTTTACCCCCCTCGTGGTTTGTGGTTGGCAAACTTTACCCCTTATGGTTCAAGTTGGAAAGTGGTCATATGGTTTGGAATTTAAGGTCTCGTTTGGTAAGTGATTTTTTTAGTCAAAAAGTCAAAAAGTTACTAAAAAAATAAAAAAGTTAACAATTCATATCAAAAAGTCAAAGATTTCATTTTATCTCTACTTTTTGCACATCTTTTCGTAAAAAGTCAAAAAGTCATCCAAAATATACTATTTTTTTTACATCACATTTTAGCTCAAAAGTTACTAAAAAAAATGTTCCCAAACGAGGCCTAAGTGTCATTGTTAATTTTTACATCAAAATAATGGAATATCACACCCTATTTTTCAGAGTGGGTTTGATTTTCTGAACAAATTAAGTAAATAAATACAAAAAAAAAGGCAATTTTACCCTATTTTCTCAAAATCTAAAATATAAAATATAAAATATAATTAAGAATTGATTTAAAATGTAATTAAATAAAAATATAAAATAAATAATAATTAACAATTAACAATTGATCTAAAATATAATTAAATTAAAATTAGATTAACATATAAGGAATTATGATAAATAATTGAGAATTTATGATTGATTGTGATCTAAAATATAAATAAATTAAAATTAGATTAAAAGGTTGGGAATTACAACAAATAATTAAACATTTAGGATTAATTGTGATCTAAAATATAATTAAATTAAAATTAGAATAAAAAATTTAAAATTACAATAAATAATTAAGAATTTATTGCTAATTGTGATTTAATTGAATTAATGTTAGATGTTTTAAATTATGTATATGAAAGAGAAGAAAGAAAAAATAAAATAAAAAATGGTTGAGGTTTCAGAGTATCAAGGTAATGTTACATTTATAGTTAATCGTGTTAACGGTTGAATTTGGATTCAAAATCACGTGAAGATTTTTTGGTTATATTTGAATTATATGGGATAAAATGAATTTTGTCTTCTTTTTTTTTTGTAATAATAAAAAGAGTCATGATAGAGACCCCCTCCAATCACTACCCCCACAACTCCCACACACACGAGGCGGGTGGTGATTGGAGGAATAGGAAAAAAAGAAAAAAGAAAAAGAAAATGTAACCAATGAGAGAGAGAGGGGGTCAAAGGGGGTGGGGAAAAAAGGGGACATGAAATATTTTTGTAATAAAAATTAGATTTTAAAACCATCTTTATGAAAAGGGTGTGACTTCTCTTTAGTTGGTAAAACAAACTGGAGGGTACTGTTAGGTCTTTCTGGGCTCACTACAGATCTCACATTGATGATCCGTATCGTTCAATGTATAGGGATCATTGATTGTTTTATTCTTGCAAATAATCATATTGATCGGATATCAATAGTTACTTGATCAGATTACATTTGTTTCAGTAGTTTATTTTTAAAATCATACTTACTATTGACACAAATGTAATCTGATTAAGTGGCTATCGATATCCGATCAACGCATTTTTTTTCTCCAGAATTTGGCTTTTCTCAAGTTGTTATTTCAATTTGAGAGAGAGTTTGGGATTGGTAGACTCATTTTGGAACCGATTTTGGTGATTCAAACCGTTCACTTTTTTTGCCTCATTAAGTAGAGTATTCATGCAAAAAGTTAAGATGATTGAATATCAGTAACTATATGTTTGAATTATATTTATTTTTAAAAATGGATGACAAATATAATTTGAAGAATAACTATCCATTATTTATAATACAAATTTGATTCACACATATAGTTGTTGAGATCCGATTATCTTGATTTTTTGTATGAATATTCTACTCAGTGAACTTTAAAAAATGAACAGTTCGGATCTTTGAAACGAAACTCATGGTGATCTCTATAATCCCCTCAAGTTCTCTCATATTAAGATGTTCATGAGAGAAATCTTTTTTTTAAGAGATTGAAGTACTCGACAAGTCGTACGCATTAAACGATTCAAATTATATAGTTCAAATTAGGGTAAACTATCAATAGGTCGTAATAATTAGATTTAATTTCCACAAAATCCTATTAAAAATAAATCATAGTAAAATCGTCGTTAAAAATAAATTTGTGACATTTTTTGCATGTCGCTAAAAATTGACAATTAGTGACTTTTTTTGGTCACAATTTTTATAAATTGTCGCTAAAAAATATTTTTTTGTGGCAAATTTTTTAAACTATCGCTAAAAGTTAAAAATTAGTAACTGACGAATTGCAAGAACTTTTTTATTATTTCAGAGATACTTCAACATAGCTTTACAGTGCTTATTTATAGACTAATATTGAAGCTCTAAGTTGTTACAACTGAATGATAGTGACTACTGTATGGCTGAGATGTTAAATTCTTTGAGAATCTTCTTGGTGTAATGTAATCGATTCTTTGGTGTGATATAACCGAATCGATTCTTGGTGTTCTTTGGTGTGGCTAGTATACCAGAATCGATTCGTGATGGCTAAAACAGAATCAGTTGAAGCAGTTGAACTGCTATTCTGGTTTAGCTCATATTCTTCTTCAACATTCCCCGGCAAGCTGATGGGGTGATCAAGAACCATGAGCTTGGATTTAAGATATTGAAACCGAGAGACACTTAAAGGTTTCGTAAACAGGTCAGCAAGCTGATCAATCGTTGGAATATATTGCAACTGAAACTGTTTAGTCAGAACTTTATCTCTTACGAAATGACAATCGATTTCGATATGCTTTGAACGGGTGTGGAAGACAGGATTTGAAGCGAGAGCTATTGCAGAGAGATTATCACACCAGAGAATGGGGGTAGTAGGAGAAGTAATACCCATTTCAGTAAGCAACATGGAAATCCAACTTAACTCAGCAGCAGTATTGGCTAATGCTCGATATTCTGCCTCAGTGGATGAGCGCGATACGGTGGCCTGCTTTTTGGCAGACCAAGAAACCAAATTGTTACCCAAAAAAACACAGTAACCAGACGTGGATTTTCTGTCATGAACATCTCCTGCCCAATTGGAATCGGAATACCCATGAACATCAAAAGTGCTTGAGGAAAAGAACAAGCCATGAGTAATGGTCCCTTGAACATATCGAAGAATTCTCTTGACTGCAGCAAAATGTGCAATGGTAGGTGCATGCATATGTTGACAAGCTTGATTAACAGATAGTGAAAGATCTGGTCTTGTAATGGTGAGATATTAGAGTGCACCAACAATACTTCGATAAAGGGCTGGATCAGAAAATGGTAAGGAAGCATTTGGAGGAACACTAGGCTTGACAGAAATAGGTGAAGGACAGGGTTTACAAGATGATAAACCAGCTTTGAGAAGAATTTCTTTGGCATATTTAGACTGAGAGAGAAGATATCCGGAGTGAGTAGGTTGGACGAAAATACCAAGAAAATAAGTAATATCACCCAATTCCTTCATGGAGAACACGTTGTGCATCTTTGTGATGAGAGATTGAATGTGGGAAGAATTATCACCAGTGATCAAAATGTCATCCACATATACCAATAGATAAGTGATTGAGTGAGCAGTCCTTTGAATGAATAAAGAAGAGTCACTCTTGCTAAGAGTAAAGCCTTGAGACACCAAATATTGTGAAAAGGTGGAAAACCATGCTCGGGGTGCCTGTTTCAATCCATATAAAGATTTGTGAAGTTTACATACATGATGAGGTGCAGACAAATCTTCAAACCCAGGAGGCTGGAGCATGAAGACTTCCTCTTCAAGATGACCATGAAGGAATGCATTGGAAATGTCAAGCTGTTTAAGAGCCCACTTATGGTGAAGAGCAATACAAAGTAAGATGCGAATAGTGGGTTGTTTTGCCACTGGACTGAACGTCTCATGAAAATCAATACCCTCGCGCTGCAAGTACCCTTTGGCAACTAAGCGTGCCTTATATCGGGCAATAGTGCCATCAGAATTCCTTTTCACCTTGAAAATCCATTTACACTCTATAGCAGATTTGTTAGGGGGAAGTGAAACCAAAGACCAAGTATGTTGTTCTTTGAAGCGTAAAATTCAAAAGCATAGCCCGATGCCAAACAGAGAGAGTAAAGCTTCACGTAAGAAGGAGGTTGAGAATGAGTGTAGGAAGCGGTAGTAGGTAAGAGAGTGGCAGACTGAAGCGAGAGAAGCAGTAAGGCGTAGGACGGAAGCAAGCAAACAAAGGATGAGAAGCGTGATTTTGATCCGTAAGCATAGGATCTTGATTAGAATGAGAAGATAGAGGTGGTAACTCAATAGAGATGGACTGAATAGGAACCGTAGCAGGTGGTAAAGGAGAAGTAGGAGGAGATATGGGACCAGATGTAGCAGTTGGGAAAAAAGAAGTAGGAGGAGAGACCGGACTAGGAGATAAGGAAGCAGATAATGGCTGAGAGGTGTGAGATGGCCAGAAAAAGGAGTGAATAGCAGGAAAGGTTGGTAAGGATGAAGTGACTGAAGAAGCATTAGCATTCATCTGAGCAAAGGGAAACACATGCTCATTAAAGACCACATGTCTAGACAAATAAATCCGACCAGTGAGGGGATCAAGACACCGATAACCTTTAGCAAACGGATGATAACCCAAAAAAACACAGGAAATAGATTTAGGACGTAGCTTAAGAGGTTGATAGGGCTTAAGCCAAGGGAAGCATTGGCAACCAAAGACACGAAAATATGAATAGTCTGGAGTGAAATGAAAAAGCTTTTCAAAAGGGGATTTATGTCCAAGCTTTGAAGAGGGAAGTCTATTAATGAGAAAAGTAGCAATAGCAACAGCGTCAAACCAGTATTGTAATGGTACAGATGAGTGATGAAGAAGAAGCGATAGCGATTTGGTGATATGACGATGTTTCCTCTCAGCACTACATATTCGAGAGTGTGAGGACAAGAATGTTGGTGAATAATCCCTTGGGTACTCAAGAAAGAGGTCATTTTATTAGTGAAATATTGGATCCTCCATCGGTCATAAAATTTGTAATGAAGTATGAAATTGTTTTTCAACATAAGCCTTGAATTCGATGAACTTAGCACACACTTCACTTTTATAAGATAATGGAAAAAGCCAAGTAAATCGACTAAAGTCATCCACAAAAAGTAAGTAGTATTTATATCCGTAGAAGAATATGGCCCCATACATCACTATGAATAAGAGACAGAGGAGCATTCACAGTAGTATTAGACAATTGAAATGGAAGTCTATGGCTTTTAGCAATGCAACAATCAGTACAAGATTCCATTTTATTCTGTGAGACATTATTCTGAGAAACAGGTAACAATGGTTTTAGATGATTATATTTCACAAGAGAGGGATGTCCTAATCGATTATGCCAAATGGAGGAAGAAAGCAATTTGTATGTGATGTAGTAAGGCATGAATTATGTACAAATGAACCAGTAGGCAGCACAGATGTAGAAGGAGAGTAAAAATGGTAGAGACCATTGGTATTAGAACCTTGATGAAGAGTTTTCTTCGAATTCTTGTCCTGAATCACAAATTTAGAATCATCAAAGGTAATGAGACAATTATTGTCCTTAGTAAATTTGTGAACTGATAGAAGATTAGAAGAAATGGAAGGAGCATGTAAAACATGGTTTAATCGAAAAGAATGATGAGGTGTAGGAAGCAGTCCCTTACCAGTGTTGTGAATGGGAACCGTAGTACCATTACCTATAGTGATCTGATCTGAACCTGGATAGGGCTGTGATTGACTGAGATTATGAAGATCATGTGTAATATGATCTGTAGCAGCAGAATCCAAGTACCAAGGTGTTTGAGGAGGAGAAGTAGCTGATGGAGTAGCAGCAACAAATGCTCTAGAGCTGGATTCAGAAGGATGCTGATACTGAGAACTAGAGGAAGATTGATACTGAGTATCCATCCGATACCAGCAGTCTAAGGCAGAGTGACCAGAACCTCCACAAATTTGACAAGTGATAGATCTACCTCTGCTGCGAGAGAAGCCTCTTTGATCATTAAAATTCCGTGTGAAATTGGATCCAGATCTGCCACCACCTCGAGGTTGACCTCTGTATCGATTAGAATTAGGACCGCGATTGCCTCTGTAAGAGTGACCTCTGAAGGGAGAAGAATGTCCTCTGAGATTAGAATTGAAAGAACCTCGAACCGATGCAAAGGCCATAGTAGGTTCAGAAGAATGTTTCTGCAATTTGGATTCAACATGAACAGATTCAGAAAGAAGGAGAGCAGTCAATTCTTCCATGGAAATCGACTCTGCTCTGGCTCGAATAGTAGTTTTGAAGGCATCATACTCATCAGGAAGACCATTTAAAGTAAGCAAAACAAGATCTTCATCATCTATGAAGGAAGAAACAAGAGCCAATTGACTGACCAAGGCTTTAATCCTGGAAAGATAAACCTCCATTGAATCTGTTTTCTTCGAAATGCTGTTTAATTTGTTCTTCAACTGATGAACATGTGACCGAGAAAGTGAAGTGAATCGCTTATGTAAGGCAGTCCAGATCTCGGCACAACTATGAAGATGAAGAACAGATGAATAAATTTCAGGTGACAAAGTTGCAGTAATACAACTGAGCAAGTGTGCATCAATGATCTTCCATTGCAGATATTCCGGATTGTCTTTTCCTGAACCAGAAGAATCTGTTATTGTCCTTTGTGGACATGAGATAGTTCCATCGACAAATCCAAGGAGACTAGTAGCAATAAGCATGTTCTGCACTTGATTTTTCCAGATTAAAAAAATTGGATGCATCAAGCTTGATGGTGATGAACGAAGAAAGGTTTGAAATCAGTAATGAGAGATTTGGAGAAAGTGAGGTTGAAGACATGAGAGAAGATAAAGAATTGGAAGAAGCCATGAATCAACTCGTGAGAGATCAAGGCTCTGATACCATGACGAATTGCAAGAACTTTTTTATTATTTCAGAGATACTTCAACATAGCTTTACAGTGCTTATTTATAGACTAATATTGAAGCTCTAAGTTGTTACAACTGAATGATAGTGACTACTGTATGGCTGAGATGTTAAATTCTTCGAGAATCTTCTTGGTGTATGTAATCGATTCTTTGGTGTGGCCGATATAACCTAATCGATTCTTTGGTGTTCTTGGTGTGGCTAGTATACCGTAATCGATTCTTGTGATGGCTAAAACAGAATCAGTTGAAGCAGTTGAACTGCTATTCTGGTTTAGCTTCTGGTTTAGCTCATATTCTTCTTCAACAGTAACTTTTTTATGATGATTTTTTTTAAACTATCGCTAAAACTTATAATTAGTGGCATTTTTTGTGACAATTTTTAAACTGTCACTGAAAATTAACAATTAGTGCCGTGTTTTTAATAGTATTTGATTAAAAACGTCATTAATTATCATAAGACCTAATAAATATATCTATTAAGACCTATACATAAGTCTCCTCTCAAATTATCAATATGAGCTTCGTAACCTCAAAACATTCTTCAGTCCGATATAGATCGAAAAGAAGGCTCTTCCTTTCCAAAAATGTCATGACGTAATCTAGGGCCAGCCTTGAGATTTAGGGTGCCTAAGGCGAATTTTGGAAATGAGAGTCTCTCTTACATTGAAAAAAAAAAGTTCATGAATAAAACGATAAGTTATAAATTTTTTATTTGTTTGTGGCCACAAAAAAAATTATTTGCACATATAATCATTAAAATTATAAACAAAACAATTTAATGAAACAAAATTAGGGCAAAAAAATTAGGAAAAAATTATTCAATTAAAACTGATAAAGACATAGGTAAAAAAATTAGGGTAAAATTATTTATTCCACTAAAATCTAATAGATAAAGAAGGTAAAAATAAAAATAAAAATTAAGACCCATATATTGTATGTATTGTTCTTCTTGGACCCAAACACTTTTTTTTTTTTTTTTTAATAAATATTTTCATTTTAATAAATATAGGTCAAACTATACTTATAAATAAATATGGGCTAAACCATACATGAAACTAATAAAATATTTTGGGGTCATTTAAATTGATCCAAAAAAAAAAAAAAAAAAACATTATGCCTATGACATTTTACTAAATTTGAAAACCTTATTTTTGGATTAAAATTTTGAGGTCTAAGGCACAAACTTACTGGTCTTAAGCCAGGGCCGCCCTGACGTAATCATAGCATGCGGGCTATTGATTTGGAAATCCTTACCTTCCACTGGCTATCTATATTTAGCATATTAAATATATATAATTAATATGGTCGGCAGAAAATAAAAAACATAAGTGCAATTTTGATTATGCAATGCACTATATATAGAGAGAGAATAGATTGGTTACCACAAAACACTGCTAATAATAATATGTTAATTAAGATTGTGGAAAAACATTAAAACAGAAAGCCATTGGTTTAAGTTTACAAGTCAGGAAACCTATACTATTAGAATGTAGCTTAATTAAGGACCACCTAATTGATTTGTTTATTTTGTTAATTTCACTTTAGACTATTATTAAAAAAAAATTCAAAAGATATTAAGGATGAATTTACCGAACAGAAGAATTATAAAGAAAATCATTTCAATGAATTCAAATGGACTTTCTCGAAACTTTATGCCTCTTTCATCAATAAAGTTTTTTCTTTGCTGATAAAAAAAAACTATAAAAAATGATTGATTCTCACTGTTAAAGTATTTAACTCAAAATTAAGTGATTATAAGTAGAGGGGCTTATAAAATATATTAGTCAAGGACTTAAAAAGATGATATGAGACAGATCTAATACATTTGATAGTATGTGGAGGTAATAGAGAGATGAAATGCGGTAGATAGGAGTATAAAAATGCCCCGTGGTCTGCGGGCGGCCCGAAACCCGCCTACGGCTTGAGATGAGCTCGGCCCGTTTAGGCCCACTTGGGACCAGGCCCGAACCCATGGTCTATGGCTTGGGCCATTGTTCTGAAACCCGGCCCGGCCCGACCCGACGCATGCCTAGCCCATCGGCTTGCTTAAGGCCCACTTAGGGCCCAGTCTGAAGCCCAGCCTGCGCTAAGGCCTAGTGTATTTTTTAATGAAAAATAATAAAATTTCGATAAAAAAAAATTAAAAAAACAAAAAAAATGGTTAGGTCCGCCCAAGCCTAAGCCTATTGGGCCAGCCCAAAGGCCTAGCCTACTGGACCGTCCAAGGCTTGAATACCCCTAGGCTTGGGCTTAATTTTTTGGCTCGTAGCTCGACCTGAATTTTGGTTGTAGCCCCGCAAGGCCTGACATGGGCCCGGTCCGGGTCAAATTTATACTCCTAGCGGTAGAATAGCCTCGAATGGAAACTTAGCCACACAAAACTTTGCTCTAATATAATATTAAAACATCAAATTCAAAACTAATTGACCTTGAATGAAGGGTCTAGTGAAATATATTAAGTAAGCCTGGATAGTTTAGAAAGACCATATTGGATAAATCTAACACCCATCATACATCATCTCCAAATAGTATATAAAATTCAATCATAGAAAATACTCAGAATAAGATAATTATGATTAGAAGGCTTTTTGTTATTGAAACATTTATGGGGTAATCACAATTCAATGGAACTTTTTAAAAATAATTACAAATTCATTGAAAAGTGAACAATTTTAATTATTAATATTTATAAAATTTATCAATGATTTGTAATAACTTTTTAAAATACTAATTTGATATTTCTCCAACATTTAATCAAAACTATATATCTCTTATATGATTTTTCATATGACATAATAAATTTCATTAATCTTTTTAATATGATCAGCTTCACACCTATCTAATAAAATGGTTAAATAATCTAATCAAGAACATAGTTTCACTTTCATTCTTTTACTATTTTTCTGTGAGGGCTTATGAGTATATATCATCAAATGAATTTTCAATACATTTTTTTCACTACATGTGTGGATCCACACAATAAACGTTATATATATAATTCATTACATTTTAAAAATAATAACAAGAGTCAGTATCTTGTAAATAAAGTAAGTCTTACTTGTACATATTTCATGTCATTTATTGAGTAAAAACATATAAGAAATGAAATGGTGAAATATTTTCATAAGCTTTCGTCTCTGTGGATGAATTCTTCTTTCCATAATCAGAAAACACTGACTTTGGCACAAGCTTTTTCTTCTTCTTCTTCTTCAATGAGAAGGGTGGAAGGACTAGAAAGATAGTACTTCAACGTAGCCATCTCTTGGGCTACATCTGACATGGTTGGTCTTGTTGAAGGATTGTACTGTGTGCAAATTATCCCAAGCTCAATCAACTCCAATATCACACTATGCCAAGCCTTGTGGTCATAGACCTGGTTGTTATGGGGTGCACACCTCTCAAGTGCTTCTTGGATCACTGGTTCAAGGTTATGTGGGTAGCAACTCTTCGCCCATTCATGCAGGCTCGAACCTTCGTGCAAAAGGACGTCTGTGGGACGCTTTCCTGTCACGATTTCTAACAGAAGGACTCCGAAACTGTAAACATCTCCTTCTGTGGAAGCTCGCTTTCCCATTCCATATTCTGCATTAATGTTCACGCGAGATGAAAACATTAGATAGAAATTAAGGACAAAATAATCCATTTAGAGTGTACCGACCTTTCGAAATTGGATGATGATCTCTCAAAATGCATACGAGTGCAAAGATTAACTATGTCCAGTGTAAATGCAATTTGTGTAGGATTGTTACACTCACACTTGCAAACTTTCTGTAGGAAATTTGACAAATTGTATAAAAAAAAAAATACAGGATCTCGAGAATCTTGGGATTATGGTCCAATCTATCACATACCTAGAGTCTATACTTTTCAGTGCACTAGATTCAGAAAACAATTATTAGACTTTGGATATGAGAGATTATAGATTATACATAAAAAAATTTTAATGGAGAAATCCAAAGTGTGCTGTGCTTAATAAGGTGGAATGAACAGTGAGGAAAAGCACAAAATGGACACACCAACCATTATTATTATAAGCTAGGAGTCGATAATTTTCAATTGCTACAACTAAAGTATTGTTTAAAATTAATTAGTAATGTACCTGGAGCAATGTAACCAAGTGATCCACAAAGCAAGCCATCAGTAGAGGTGAAAGAAACTGAATCATCATGTGTAGAAGAAACATTCTCATGATCACCACCTTTTACCAACCTTGCAATACCAAAATCAGTTACTAAAGCTTGCATGCCTTCATCAAGAAGAATATTGCTCGGTTTAAGATCACAGTGCACCACTTTAACAGGAGAATGATGGTGCAGATATGCCATTCCCTCAGCGACATCGCTGCAAATGCTCACCAATTGAACCAAATCTAGCCCATGGTTCCTCAAACCGTGCCTCGGATGCAGATGGTTTTCCAAGCTACCATTCGGCATCAATGGAAAAACAAGAGCCTTGAAATCTGGCTTACTACAGATTGTTATGATTCTTACCAAGTTTCTATGTCGCGTTCGCTTTAGAACTTGGCATTCTCGATTAAAACTGCTCGAAATCTCTGCTGGTGATGTTCTTGAATCATTCAAATTCAATACCTTCACAGCTATTCTTGTGTTGTCTTGGAGAACCCCCTTGTACACATGACCAAATCGACCTGACCCAATTAGGCTTGAACTACTAAACCCACCCGTGGCTTCAATGAGCTCCCGGTGAGAGATCCTTGGGTGTTTGAGCTCTTCTTTCCTTTCAGTTTCTCCATTTTCTTCGGTAAAAATGGAAAATTGCTTGTTGAATTTTGACTTGAGTGCTAGAGAGTAGCCGAACATGCACAATACTAGAATTGTAAATAATGAAATGACAACTGGCCAGATGACAAGACGGTAAATCCTTTTTTTCTTGCAGATTCTCATGCCTTCGATTGAACCACAAAGCCCCGGATTTCCCAAGAAAGAATCGATGCTTAGTGATGAAAATGCCCCCTTGTTCGACACATTCCCTTTGAAATTGTTGAAAGAAAAGTTGAGCTGTTTCAGAGTTGAAGAACCCTGCAAAGATTGCGGTATCTCACCTGTTAATTGGTTGAAGGACACATCGAGGTCTTTAAGGAAAGGCAACCCACCAATCGATATTGGAAGCGGGCCTTCTAAAACATTCCTGGAAAGATTGAGGTGTTCTAAGGCAATGCAGCTTCCAATTTGTGATGGGATTGTATCAGAGAGGTGATTTGAGGACAAATCAATAGCTAGCACCATGTCCATTTTACTCAGCTCTAGTGGTATAGGCCCTTTTAAGTAATTGCTAGACAAGTTCAAGTACAACTTCAAGCTTTCCAGTCCTGCAACTTCACTAGGAATTAACCCTGAAAGTTGATTGTGAGAAAGGTCTAGTATCTCCAAGTTAATGCACTTGCCTAGACTTGGTGGTATGGTTCCTGAGAGCTGGTTCTCATAGAGCAAGAGTCTTCTTAGCTGAGAGAGATTAGCAAAACTATCCGGGATTGAACCGGAGAGCTTGTTTTTGGATAAATCTAGAAGACCCAAATGTGGAACATTCCCGAAAGCCGATGGAATCTCACCGGAGAGTGAATTATTCGATAAATAAAGTCTCTCTAGTTTTTCAAGTCGACATAGTTCTGGTGAGATGGATCCATTAAAAAGATTACTAGACAAGTTCAAGAGAGTGAGGTTGACAAGGTTAGAAATCTGTGGAGGAATGAAACCACAGATAAGATTGTCATCAAGATGAATCTGTACAAGATTAATGGAAAGATCACCAATAATAGAAGGTAACTCCCCACTAATATTATTTCCAGCCAATTCAAGTTCTTGCAAGTTAGAGGAATTAGACAAAGAAGCAAAGAAAGGCTTAAGATTGGTGTTACCATCATGGCTTATGAAGTTGTTGTAGGACAGGTAAAGGTATTGTAACTGTGGCATTTTACTCACAACCTCATTTGGCAACTCCCCAGAAAGAAAATTTGATTCCAAGTCAATCCATTTGAGTTTTGAATAGTTCGAAAGGGCTTGAGGAACATGACCCACAATTTTGTTGGACCAAAGTAGGAGAAACCTCAATTCCCTAAGCTCACATTCAGTACTCAAAGGTATTAAACCACTAAGAGAATTGTTAGAGAGGTCTACATACTCCAAAGAAGAAGACCCATTGCATAATAATGGCACCGGAATTTCACCGGTGAGCTGGTTACTTCCTAGGGAAAGGTACTGTAATTGTCTAAGATAGCCCAATTCAGTAGGAACTTTTCCTTCAAGAAGATTGGATGATAAACTGAGCTGTTTGAGGCGGAAAAGATAGCCTAAATCAGCTGGAATGTGACCTTCAAAGAAGTTACCGGACAAATCAAGAATTGCCAAGAAAGAAAGATTTGAAATAGCTGGTGAAATGGTGCCTCTCAAGGACTTACCACTAAGAATAAGCTCTACCACTCGATCTCTGTTAGTGTTGCACCTCACTCCTGACCAATTACAAACATGAACACTCGAACTGTTCCAACTCTTGAGAGCATGTCCAGGGTCATTTCTAATCCCGGACATGAATGAGAGGAGAGATGCTCGATCATTATTCAAAATTTGAGCATTGTCTTGACTTGATAATACGTCTACAAAGAAGATTACAAACAAGAAGAGAGAAAGAAAATTAAAATTGGAAAGATCCATTTTTCGTAGTTGAATTGATCTTCTTTGAAGATCTAAAAATTCGAAGAAGGAGATCGAATTGAATAGGGAGAGAGAGATAAAGAGGGTGTATGACACAAAAAAATGCATGCACCACATATATACAAAGAAGTGAATAATGTAGAAAATTTGAGAGTACTATTGTGTGTATGTGCCTAACTGCCGTTGAGAGATTGAAATTGAACTTTACGTTTGGCGCCTTAGATATTTGACTAAAATGAAGTCAACGAATTGAAATTGAACATGTGTAAACGTGATACATGACAACTAAGCAACTTTGTGAAAATTTTTGTGAGATTTGGGTGCTGTACATATCATTTCAACTTAGGCCTAACCAAGTGTGTACAGTTTTGTTTCCTTGTGGGATTTGTAGAATTAGTGGATGATGAGTTGTTCAGTTAAAAGATAATATTGGATATGTCTTGATAATGATATTTATAAGAGCAATTAACGAGAAACAAAAAAAAATGTCAAAATTTTGGGAAAAATTACAAAAAAAAATAAAAAAAAATGAAAGTTTAACCGTTGTAACAAATTATATAATGAATTTTTAAAATTTAAAATTTTAATTTTTTTTAATATAATTATCTTTCTATTTTCATTAAGTAAAATTAATTGAAAAATACTATTTTAATGATTAAATTTAATATAAGTATACATAAAATGTTTAAAATATCATTTTTATTGAGTTTAATAATTAAAATATAATTTTTTATTAGTTTTACGTAATGAAAATAGACTATAATTTAGATTGAAAATAAATTAAAAGATTAAAATTTAAATTGACAAAATTAATAATTAAGAATTTACTATTTGTTACAAAGATCAAGTTATTTTTTATTTATTTATTTTTTTTGTAAATTTATCAATTTTTATAATTTAAATATATTTTTTTACATATTTCAAAAATATTTTATATATTTAAATACACTTTCTGCACATTTTTTTGATATAAACAAAAAGTACTGTTTTTTAACATTTTCTTTTGAACGTAAGCATGCTTAGGTCTGGGAGAATATGGTGACGTGGCAGCTAGGGTTTGCAATTTTGGTATATTTGTCGGGTCGAGGATATGGTGACGTGGCAGCTAGGGTTTGCAATTTTGGTATATTTGTCGGGTCAAGTGATGCATGGTGATATCATTTCTTGCACATCTTTGGATGTCATTGTCATCGTCCTACACCACGCAACAAAACCCTGGTTCGTACAACTAGGCACTAAATGAGGCATGACCTTTTAGAGTGTAAATCTTAGAGTCATCTTCTAAAGTAATCAATCTACCGATTGACATTAAATTTTATTTAGAGAGAAGAGACCAGAGTAAGAAAAGAGACCAGAGTTTTGAGTAATTTAAAAAATAAAAATAAAAATTCAATTTTCTTTTTTGAAAACATCGAACAAATTCAACTTCTTCTTTCATCTGTGAGATCTAAATTAATGAAAAAGAAAGATTAAATCGATTCGATAATATGATTGATTCAGATTTGTATCATCATAATCAAAAGACTGATTCAGATATGTATTTCTATATGCATATATGTATATTTACAGACCCTACGAAGAAGATTAAATCGATTTGATAATAAATTTGATTCAGATCTGTATCATCATCATTATCAAAAGATTCAGATATGTATTTCTTTATGCATATATGTATATTTACAGACCCCATAGTGCGAGCATTAAAGATTGATTCAGATCTGTATCATCATTATTATCATCAAAATCAAAATGAGAATATGTATTTCTATATGCATATATGTATATTTACAGACCCCATAGTGCGAGCACCAAAGATTGATTCAGATCTGTATCATCATCATCATCAAAATCAAAATAAGCAACAAAATCAGCAAATACGGTCAAAATAAGCAACATCATCATCAAAATCAAGGACTGATTTGTGAAGCACTAATGTATAGATCAAGAACAAGATATTCACTTGAATCAAAGAATTTCTAGAATGAAAGCTCTGGTCCCTTGAAGCAAGAACAAGATATTCACTTGAATCAAAGCTCTGGTCACTTCTCTCTCTCTAACTCTCCCATGAGCTAGGTGAAAGAGAAACACAAAAGGTTGAATTTTTTTTTTTTTCGTTCTCAAATTACTCACTAAAACGACGGTGTTTTGGTGAGGTTTAATGTCAGCCGTTGGATTGATCACTTTAGGGGATGACTCTAGGCTTTTTATTCTAGAGGATCTTGATGTCTAAAGCAGTGCTATTAATAGGAGAGATTTTTTTTTTCAGAAATAACTTGAAGTGAAGTGAACTCTGAAGTGGGTCGAGGAATTAAATAACTACAAACAATTCCATATTAAGGGAAAATAAAAATTTATTTAGGGTGTGCTATATAAGAATATTTTTTATGTTTTTATTTTGTTTGGGTTATATCATTTTTTTAAATTTTTTTTATACATTTTTTTCTTAAAAAATCAAAAAATATATTTATTTAAATCATCTCAAACAATTCCTAAATTACAAATATTAAACTCTCCTCCTAATGCCCTTGTTCAAATAAGATTTTGACTAAGTTTCATAAGTATTTTTTGGAAAATTTATGATTTAAAATAAAAACTACAAAAAATTCAGATTTTAGAAATCAAAATTTATAAAAAAATTATTTTTTAAGGACCAAATATTTTTGTTGTGAAAAATGTCGGTATTATATTTTTAACAAAGAAAATTAGATATTAGTGATGAATTATTATCTTTTTAGAACCAATTTTTTTTGTCTCAAAAAATAAATCATTTTGAGATTAAATTATTTTATTTCTAAAAGTCTATTTATTAGTGATTTTTTCAAAATTATCGCTAAAAGTCTTATTTTGGATAAATTACGAATACACCCCTGAGGTTTTCTTAAAATACAGATTGTCCTTTGTAGTTTGAAATATTACAAATATCCTTTTATTAGAATTTCTTATTTAATAAAATTAACTAAAAAAATGAAATTCATAATTACTCTCCTACACAATAATAAAATTACCTAAATTATTAATTGAACATATTTTTAACATCATTAAAAACTATTAATTGACTTAATAATTTATTAATAAAATGAGCGATTTGTTATGAAATTAGAAATCTCAGGGGATGGAATGTAATTTTCAAAACTATAGAGGGCGATTTGTATTTTAATCAAATCTCAGGGGGTGTATTTGTAACTTATCCTCTTATTTTTGACTTTTCGATATGACGTTTTAGTGACTATTCTCATAATGATAAAAATTGATCCATAAATGTTTTTTGCAATAAATTTTTTACTTTTAGAAACCAAAAAATTTGATTTTTAAAACGTTTATATGTTGTAGTAAAAGAAAAATGTTAACGGATTGATTTTGGAACAAATGATATTCACGGTTGTATTTAATTGGGGAGGGTTTGAGGGGAGGGGATTGGGGGTCTCCCTTTTTTTAAAAAAAAAAAAAAAAAAAAAAAAAAAAAAAAAAAAAAACAAAAAAAAAAAAGAAAAGAAAACAGTTTTCCAAAAAAGGAAATTAGGGGGATTAGGAGGAGGAAAATTAGGGGGATTTTTCATTTTCCGTTGTATTTTCATTCCATAAATTTGAAAATAAGAAGATTGGATCATCAGAGTTTGCAACTTAAAAACTATACGATGTTCTGTAAATATTTATAGCATAAATGTGTTGGTTTGGCTATGCAGTGTTGCCCGAAACTTTGAGAGCATGTGTGTGGTGCAGTTTTTTAAGGTAGTTAGAAATTTTTATAATAGAATATTTGGTGTGGTTTTAACTCATAGTATATGAGATAAAAATAAATTTAATAAATTAAAAAGAAATTAATTAAGAGGTTGAATAAATGATACTTTTAACTTTTATTTTTTAATTATTAATTTTAATTTATAATAAGTTACAGTAAACATGCATTTTCTCTACGGTTGAAAAAATAATGCTACATGAACATAATTTGTGTATAAATTTTTATAAAAAATGTTGTTATTTTTTGTAATCTTTTTATTTAAAACTAAAATATATATTATCGTGCTCGTAATAGAAAAAATATCACTGTGTCACGAGATAGATAATTTAGATATGCTCCGGCTCTTAATTTAGATGGAGAAGGTGATAGTTACGGCAAAATTCCAAAAAATAAAAAATAAATCTATAGAATTGGTGGAATATCCCAATTCTTTATTAAAAAAAAAAAAAAAAAAAAGGAAGGTTTTTCCTAGGAGCTCCTCGAATATATTGATTCATTAACTATAAAATCATATAAATACACATTTTTTAAAATGGTTTATAGAAAGTTTTCAAGGATGAAAATGATATATTTTTATAATTAAAATAGATTAAAATATACGGGTTCATAGATAATAAGATAAAAGGGATATTTATTAATAATTGAGGGTCTAGATATAAAGGGTAAATTACACTTTTATCTCTTTTATGTGTGATCACTTTTCACTTTGACCCTTAAATTTTTTATTTTTTATTTTTTCCACTTTAGCTTTTCATGTTTTAAATTTTTTTCAATTTACTCCTAAAACTAATTCCTGTTAAAATTTAGACAAAAAATTCTATAATAACTATTACATAACATAAATAATATATTATTGTATTAGAATTTAAATTTATGTTATATATGTGAGTAATGTATAATAAAATATTTTTAAAACACATGACTATTAATGTGTCATTTTCTGTTTAATTTTTAATAGAATTTAATTTTAAGAGTAAATTGAGAAAAATTTGAAATATAAATGGTCAAAGTGGAAAAAAAAGACATTAAAGACCAAAGTGAAAAGTGATCAAATATAAAGAGAGTAAAGTATAATTTATCCATATATAAATAATCCAAAAATAAATTGACATGGGAAGGTGAGATGAACATGAAGCAACATTGTCATGCCTACGTCGGATGTCAACTTTCAAGTGGGTCGAGTGCTTTGGAAATTTGGGCTTTATTTAAGTATATATTGATGAGTTAGTGTGTTCATTTGTTCCAATAGGCCGGTTTGTTCTTTTTACTTTAGTGGTATAAAGGGGGATGACTTTTTAGGGTTAATTGAATGTTCTGATTACTTTAGAGGTATAAAGGCGATTTTTTTTTAAGGTTAATTGCACTAATGGTTTTTAAAATATGTAATTTGTGACATTTTAGTGCTTAAATTTTTTAATTTGTTGTTTCCAAAGTATGTCATTTTATGCAATTCAGTTAATACATTAGTATCATTTAAAATCAACAGGAGGATGAGCATTCGCAAATTTTTGACTTGAAATCTCAACAAAATGGAAAAGATCCAATACAGAATCCCCAAAGTATGAATTTTGTTACGCTTTGGTCTCCAAATTTGTGTTTTGTTTAATTATGGTCCTCAATCCTTTAGTTTTGTTGTATTTTTTGGGCAAAGTTCAAAAATTCCTTCTCTCTTGTTATAATTTCGAATGGTACAAGCGTTAAGGACTACAGCGTAGCAAATCACATACATTGGAAATCAAAATGAAAATTGAAAAATGATAGATTAAAGTGTAACAAATCGTTTATTTTGAAAATAAAAGTATTATTAAGAAAATTGTTAGCCAAAATGATTTTTTTTTTTTTTTTTGACAAACTAAAATGACATTGACCAGCTAAATTTTTAAATATGACATAGACCAAATTTATTAATATGATATGTTTTAGAAATTTTGTTAGAAAAATTTGCTTGTAAAGCACTATTATATTATCTTTAGGAGTCATTAATGGGACAGGCCAAGTTTATCCATCCCACAATTATTGTATCTAAATTTCATATTTTAACAGACTTTTCGGGTTTTGACTAGTCAACGAGTTGATACATGCTGGACCTATTTAAAATCACATCAACTGTCAGGTCTCAAATCATCACTCAGGTCTCAAACAACCCACCATCATCCAAAAAAAAAAAAAAAAAAAAAAATTTTTTTTTTTTTTTCCCAACCCTACATCCATGATGACTCAAAGGACACTATCGGGGTCTCTGCATTTTTGTTTAAAAATTTAAAAATCACATCCTACTCATAAACCAAATCTTAAGGATCAAAATCAAATCGAACCGAATCACACATTTTCATTACAGTTATATTATTCTACACATTTTATTGACATTTTTAATATTTTCATTAGTTATTTTTCTTGTTTACTTTCCAACATAATTCAAGTATTTAATTTTTAAAATCTTTTTACATGTCATATAATAAAAATAATAAAAAAATCAAGTAACATATAATACCTACAAGTGGAGGAAAAAAATGAAAAAAAAAAAAAAACTTTAAACATGAGAAAAAAAAAAAAACTAAATATTAAACTTATTCATGTTGGCTCTTACGGGCCAAGTTTATGGGCGACCTTGGATTACAAAATTTTGTCCAAAGTCCTAAATTATTTTTTATGAGTTCGAACGAACTGGATACTCAAACAGGTTGAAACGAATTGATCAAATTAGATAATATCAAATTTTTTTATTCGCGAGCTATTTGGGACCCCTAATTATCTTCTTCTATTTTTATTATTTATTTTATATCAAGCACTAACCCTCTCACATAGAATGGCTTGCTACTCTGGTAGTGGATTAGTGAGCCATTTGGGTTGGGAAGTGCTGTGGAACACAACATACCTACCAAGAAGCTAACATGTGTGCCGACATGCTGGCTAAAAGGCAGTGAGGGATTATCTCAATCAGTTGGTATGAATTCTGTCACATCCTTGTATTTTTTAAGAATGTTCTTTCGTTCCGCAATTGTCACATTTACTATCGATTGAATATATATATCACATCTACTCATTGTTAGAATGATTTTATTTTTTTTCTTTTATCAAACAGTCCAAGACTGTTAATCAGTTTCCTCAATTATTAAACTATCTAATTTTTTTTTTAAGAAAAAATCCTTTCCATCTTCAAAAAAAGAAAAGAAAAAAAAATCTAAGCTGCAACCACAATAAAGTAAAAAATAAAAAATTCAACCTGTGAAAGTCTAAAAAACAATACCTGCTCTATTTACATACATTTTAGGCCAAAAATAATTACAACAAAGCCCCAAAAAAATTGCAATATGTAGGAATACTAATAATTATCAATGCCAAAAAGTAATGAACAAATACTACAATTCTCAAACACAAATAAAAAAAATAAAAATAAAAAAACAGTGGCTTCTCCTTGAATAAACCTTCAATCCATTTCAATTTAATTCTCAAAAATAAAGCAAAATGGTGGTCCGCTAGAACAAATGTTTATATTTCAATCTTGCAAGGTGGTTCCGAATGACTGAAAAAATCAAACAAACTATCATTACAAAAGACCAACTTAGCCACCATGGGACTGTGCTTTGTTAGATCAAATCCTAATCCTTGCAAAAAATATATATATATATATATATATAAGAAAATGCATTGGAATTAAATACACATATATGTAAAACAAAAATCTATATTACAAAGAAGTATATTACACACTTGAGAACTTTGTGGATTGTACGATGCTTGGGAAGATAAAGGCGTTGATAGTGGATAAGTTGGTGGACATGCAAAATTAACATTATGCATGAGTAGATTATATCTGGAATTCATTAGTTGTGGCCAATATGGTATCTTAACACCTTAGTCCATAAAATATTGTTAGTAGCAACTAAATTTTATGATCATTATGTACTTAAATAATTCTGAATATTTCTGGTTTTGCTTAACTGACCAATACTCTAAAGAGGTTGTAAAGCATTTATCAATACATTGCAAAATTTTAAAAATAAATCTAGCCAATTTGAAATCAAGTACTTCGGTAAATTCAATACTTGAGTAAGGCTGGTAGGTTGCGAAACGAATTTTGTTCTCTTAGTAGTCTTCTCATGCCAAGGTTTTAATTTACTCCCACCCTTGTGTCCGCCCTCTTTCTTTTTTAAGCCCTTAGCTCGTGCAAAGTTTGTATCAATTACAAATTCTTTGGTATCCACTTCAATATTGCCTCCACTACTAGAAGTGCCCGAGTCATCTAATGAAGCCATCATATTGTCTACTTTTGCACACAAATCCTTAAGAGTTTCGTCAACTAATTGATAGGCAAGTTTGCATTTAGATGATCGAGCTACTAGTTTTACCATTATAGGACACAGATCTCTGTATTGTGCTGCTATCACCAACTTAGGGTTAGTCTCAACCACTATAACTATTTCCTCAATTGCACAATTGTTCGCATCTAGTCTCTATCAACCTAATATATACTTTTAAGGAATTTCCATAATATTCATTCTATCAAGCGCCTTAATTGCATGACCTCATAAAATTTCAAAACTCTCAAATTTTTGTCAAGTGCAATGAATTTCTCAACAATTATTGTCTCTTTCTGACTCATTAACTTCCACATTAGCTTTCACAATATACTCTTTATCCTCTCCATATAAGCCAATCACATACGTCACTTCTTTTCCTAACTCATGGCATCGTTTCATTTGACAACAAATGGATGTGTCTAACACATTATGGAATAAGTTAAAGATAGGAAGGGTATACAACTTAGCAACTTGAATTAGCATGGGAGACATTTTCAACTTTATTCTCGGCAAGTGTTGTTTAGAATCGTATATAGCTTTTACTTCTTCATACCGCTTATCCATAATAACTCGATTGAAGTGGGTTAAAAATTGAACAATGTCATGGTCAACTTTTAAATGCTTCTCTAATTTTACATTCAAGCTTTCACCAAGTTGAGTGCTTCGCATTCTTGTAGTATATACCAACTTCATATGCACATGCGCCCACTTCTCTTTAAGTTCCCAATTTTTCTTTATCCATAAGTTCTCTTGCAAGTTGTATTTATGAATCAAATAATCCCAGGCTTCAACCAACTCATGTTCATCCTCATACCCAAAAATGCAATTTTTGAAATTGCAACCAAATTTAAAACCACCCTTGAATAAGTAGCCTAAATGCTTCAAAGCATTTTGAATTAGATGAAAAGTGCACAACCCATGAAATACATTAGGCATGATTTTAGAAATTGCCTTAGCTATTGCCTAATCTTAGTCTGTGAAAAAACCTAACAGGCTTTTTCCCTGGCATTGCATGTAAGAAAGTTTCAAATAGCCACTCAAATAATGCTGTAGTTTCATCATATAATAATGCAGCACCAAAAATCATAGTCATTTTGAAGTGGTTAAAGCTAGTAAATAAAGCAAGTAGACGATACTCTTTGTTTGTTTGGAATGTTATGTCAAATGACACAACAGCACCGAAAAGGCCATAATCTGTAATCATCTGAGGATCAGTCCAAAAAATGTTAGTAATCATCTCGTCAACATCCTGTTGAAATGCATAGTAAAATTATGGATTTTCAGTGTCTTGTTATTGGAAATATCTCAACAAACTTCCTGTTTCACCATATTACAAATTTTGTTGCCTTTTTGCACGCAAGTAGTTTTTTTGGTCCTCTCGCGTGAAATCTACAAATTCCTTCACTTTGCTAAGGTGCTAATGAGATCATGGGATGCCTTAAGTGATATACCAGTATCATCAGCTACATCGACATTTATACCTTGAGCATCACACAACTTTCTCTAAGATGGCATCATATGCGTACACTGAGGAATATGCAAAAGGTGGTTGTGATTATCATCAAACTTCATTAGAACCCATTTTGACAAGTCTTGTCTAAAAGATATATATACATGAATGCATTACATTTCATTCTTGTCTCATGTTGAGGTTGTTTTACCATTAGGTACCATTTATCTTTTGCCTTTTCTCCTTCCTTACAACGAACAAACTTTCTATACCATCTTTCTTACTTTTCGTATGGTAATCTCTTTTAATACTAAATCCCACAATCCTTCTATATTCATTGTAGAATTCATGTGCAGCTTCCTCAGAATCAAATTTCATTCCAACACATGGCATTGAATGCTTAGCCAACTCCTTAAGTGCACCATCTTCCATTTTGGCACTACTGAATATAAAGTCTAATAACAATAAGAATACTACAAAAATAACATCAACAAGAAGATAATACCACATACTTTAAAAAATTGTCTACTTTCTTGATATATATGAGACAAATCAATATATTACTAAAAGAGTATACCTTTAAAAGAGATCATAAAATTTATAACTTACATTATGCAAGGACATAATTTTTCTGGCCACAAAATATAACTTTTACTATAAATTCTCCATTCTTGACTTTTACCACAAATTAACATAACACAACAAATATTCTTAACTTTCAGCACAAAAAAACATGTATTGATAAGAATACTTGCCTTACTGTATAGCTTTGTGAAAAATATAATGAAAATGCCAAGAGTTAAATAACTGACGTTGTTTTCACACAGCTTCCTAATGAAATTAGTGATGACCATTTGATTTGTCACTATCATGCCAATTTTGTAAAAATATATCAAATTGTAAAGTTAATTTAACAAAGCATCAATCTCTAATCCAAAACACAATATATGTTAGATACCAAAACAAATCACCATATACATACACATAACATATTCCTATAATATTATATTAATATCCCCAATCCAAAACACAATTGTCAAATGATACGAAAATAAATCATCATATATATATACACATAAGAGATTCGTATAATATTATATTAAAACAAAAATATTATATTGTAAACATATAAAAATATATATATATTTTTTCAAACCTGAAGGTTCAATTACGAGGAAAATAAGCAACCTTAATGACAATGATGATGGTGGAGCTACGGTACAGCAGTGGCAGAGGAATGTTGGGGCAACGGTGGAGGGACGGTGGAGGAACGACAGAGCAATGGTGGAGAGACGACAGAGCAACAGTTGAGAACCCAAACCCTTCTAACGTTTTGTAGGGTTTTTCATTGTTTTGTATTTTAATTTTTGTCTGAATTTTCATAGTCAAAATGACGTAGTTTTAAGCTTAATATTGTGCTAAAGGACTTATTCAAAAATGACGTAGTTTTGAGTCAAAACTACGTAGTTTTAAGTCACAGCAGTTACTGCTGTGAGGGACTCACAACAGTACCCCTAAACCCCAATCGATTGAAACTAAGGTGATTGGAGGGGAAAAAAAATTAAAATTAAAATTTGAAGTTTGGCGCAAATGAATTTAAATTTGAATTACATGCAATTTTTTAAAAAAAGTTCAAATAAATTTTGTCTAAAATAATATAATACAAATCAACCCAACTCAGACACTAGCATGCTCAAGCTTAGCTCGGGGTGGTAGCATGTCATAATTTTGATTTAGTCCAGTTTGTCCATAACCCCTATCCTTATAAAATTTGGGTGCCTCAAGAGCTCAAATCTAAGTCTTAAACTTAAAACTTATATACATACATAAGTTCTCTTGTCTTTCCTATGTTAGACAAGTCTATTTCACTAATATGTAGGAAACCACCAAAACTCCATTTTCATAAAACTCACTTTAGAGTTAATTTTTTATTCATTCGTAAATGGTTTTGTCAAACCAATTGCATTGTGTTATTCACCATACGATATAGAACACTTCACCACTCGTACTCAATAAAAATAATAAATGGGACCCACTTTTAATTTTGCTTGATGTTTGCTAAAATTATGATTTTCCTAAAATCATTTCCAACAAATAGTGTATGCAAAAAATAAAATAGAAAAAGATGTTTGTTATATATCACTTTATTTTTTCACCATTTTATATCATTGGAATACTAACTATTATTGGTGAATGTGAGAGGGATATTTATTTATAAATCTATTTTTATAGCTGAATAAGTCCATAAATTTTGTAATGTTCCATCAAGTCCCATATATTTTGACTTATATTCCAATATGTCATTTTTCCTATATTAAAATTATTATGTAGATTATTTTACCCTTATAGACTTTTATTATAATATTATATATATATATATATATATTACCATATATCTAGGAGAGAGAATATTAATTATTAAATAGAATTTATTTGTAGTATATAAAACATTGTATATAGAATATGAAAGATTATTATTTTTAATATTTTATTTATCTCAATGTGAGGAATTTACTTAATCAATGATCTTCTTTCACTATTATTTTGTATTAAGGTGCTGCCATGCAAAAACATTTAGAAGAAAAGGTTAGATGTAGTCTGATAATAGAGATGCTAATGGACTCACAATAGAGAGGATGGTAAACCGGCAATGCATAATCATTTTTTTACCACTGTTACACATAAACCATAGTTTCTTTATCGATTTGTATAGCTACCAGTATTGTGTAGTTTATTCACCAGTGTTATACCGGCGTTGATTATATACATATTTTTCTAAAAATGAGAGTCAATATATATGAATTGTTTGATAATTTTTATATATTGTTTGATGATTTTTTGTATATTGTTTGTTACTATGCTTATTGTTAAACAATCATTTTTGTTACCATTAAACAATCGAAATAGTCGATTTTTTTCTTTCAATTTTGTTTCATATTTTCATATTGCAGTGTGAATATTCACATTGGTATGAGCTTAGTTTTTTTAAGACTAATTGTATGTTAATTATAAATTGTGAGTATTCACATTGCACTTTTGTATGAGTTTTTTTCTTTTTTTTTTTTTTCTTTTTTTTTTTTTTTTCTGAAAGTTAGTTGTGTATTTGTTATTTTTGTTACTATACTCGTTGATTGAACAATCGAAATAGTCGATTTTCACTTTTTTCAATTTTGTTTTATGTTTTCACGTTGCAGTATAAATGTTTACATTAGTATTAGTTTATTTTTTTAATACTGATTCTATGTTAATTGTAAACTGTGAACTTTCACACTGTATTTTCGTATGAGTTTTATTTTTTCAAATGTTAATTCTATATTTATTGTTTATTGTAAATATTCACATTGTACTTTAGTATGTGTTTTGTTTTTCAAAAGTTAGTTGGATGTTTGTTGTTTACTGTGAATATTCACATTGTATTTTGATCTTCGTTTAAATTTTTTTTTGTTGCGTTATTTTAAAAATTTTTTACATTATAAAAAATTTGAAAGTTCGTAATTTGAGATTTTTTTTCCATAGAATGAAGGAGAGATTTTCTCCATAAAATGAATGATTATTGTTATTTTTTATTGTATATTAGTTTCAAAATGGAAACATGTGCGAAAAATTAGAAGAATGATTTGGTCATATTAATTAAACAAGATCTAATGGAATACTAAAAAAAAGGAAAAGATGGGTTAAATGGAATAAAATACTTAAAAAGATGATTTAACAAAAAATACCCTACAAATATATATTGGGTGCAAATTTTAAAATTGCACCCAAAAAAATTCTCACAAATTTATCGTTGAAAAATGCTATAAATCACCTTTTATCACTGCCTACATACACTTTTGTTTAAGGGAAATTTTGTCAAAACTCCTCTATTGGACTCTTATTTGATGAAAAGGACATCTCAATTTATTTTGCTTCATAAATCTCCTAAAGAGAAAACACATAATTAAGCAAGGGTTAGGTAAAATATTTTTTTTTTCTTGGACAATATTGTCAAAGTAACATATTACTGTGAACCAAAGTAACATGTTACTGTCAAATTGAATAACATGTTACTGTTACTGTTTACATTAATTTCGACGGTAATATTTTTTCTTTTAAAAATTTCATAGTCAACATGGATCTTATTAGGAGTGTATAAATGGCTCGTGGGTGGTCCGAAGCCCACTCGCGGCCTAGGGTGGGCCTGGCTCGGTTGTCCAGGCTCGAATCCATCCCAAGACCTTGGGCCTAGGTCGTCATTTTGAAGCCTGATCCAGCTTGCTTGGGCCGATCTATGGCCTGGCCCATCGAGCCACTCAAAGCCCGGCCTGCTGGAGGCCTAGTGTCATTTTTAGTGAAAAATATAAAAAAAAAATGTTTAGGCTCGCCCAAGTCCGACCCAAGTGTGAGCTCGGGCCTAGGCCCACTAGCCTGGCTCGGTTGAGGCTCAAATACCTACTAGGCCTAGGCCTAATTTTTTGCTCGTGGTCCAGCCTAAATTTTGGCTGGAGTCCGTGAAGCCCGACATGGGCTAGCTTGAGCCCCGGTCCGGGTTACACCCCTAGATCTTATTTGATAGATTTTGATGAGAGAATTTTAAAAATATTAATTTTACTAAAAACCGATATTTACATCAAAAGTTATATTATTTTTAAGTTTAATATTTTGATAATAATGGTATGTGTTAGATTTTTCAAGAATTTTTTTTTGCACTTGTCCTTAATGCATTAAAGTTTTATTATGAGAGAGTTTTAACTAAATTCCCCTTTGTTTAACTTCTTTGTTGAAAAGTAATTATTAAAGAATGAATGAAAATAAATGATATCAGGCCAAGTACTCTGGTAATCTAAAATAATGAAAAAAACAAGTGTTATAAATAGCATCTCTCATTTATAAATTGTTTTGGACATCTATGTTGAAATGCTATTACCTAATTGAAAATGTTCAACTATGTAGAATTTGATAAGCTAATTAATGACGGTGCTTCCCATCTGACAAGAATGTGTTGATAATTAAGAATGGAAAGTACATAATTAATGGGGTCGAGGAAGAAGGAATTGTGAGATTATTGAAAGATGTAGTGCTAAGAGACCAAAAACTGAATAATTGAAATATTATCCATGGTATGAACAGATCTTTCTAAATCATCAATCCATTAATACATTATCATGCTATAGCTGCAATTATATTTTTTTATTTGTTATAATGATGAAAAATATCATGAATCCGAATTGCATTTATATATTTTTTAATGTTTCAAAATTTAGGAGCGACTGGGTTCAATGGGTTGGTATGATTTCATATTAATAGTTTAAGTTATTGCACCTTCAAAGAAAGTTGTACTTAGATTACAACATTCACATTGTAAAGCTTACTTTAACAAAGTGTACAAGGCAAGTTGCAGTGTTAAGCATCAATTAGATATTGCTTTATTCTATTCTTTAGCTTACCACTTGATATTTTTAATTCCCATTAATATTTTTGGTTTTTAATAACTCTTGAGAAACACAAAGCCAAGAATTCGAGAGTTTGTTTCACTACTAGCAAATACCATCATTCATCAACCCGAGATCTAGACTCGGGTGCCTTACCCAAGTGATTAATAGAAAAAATTATTAGGAACTCTTGAAATAATGCTCCTAATTTCCCTTACATGCAAACGATTATGTGGGCACCATGTTTTTAAAGATAGTTCGTGTGGTTGTCAGGAATGTTGGGATATTACTTCATAAGCATAAAATAACTTACTGTCAATATCTGCGATAGACTAATGTTATATAAACTAATGAATCTTATAAATTTTTCTTTATTCACTTTTTTTTTTTTTGAATGGCAAGACGAAAAAGCTTCATTGATGTAAAAGGAAGTACAAAGTACAAGACAAATACATCAACAAAGAGAGAGAAGTGCAGAAGCATCACGATGGACTAAACCATCCCAACTAGGTTGGCACGAAAAAACCCATCCTATCATTTGTAGCACCCCCAGAGTTGGTGAGCAACCAACCGAAGAAACAAAAAACAAAAAAGACCACAGACTAGACCTGAATCCAGCACAACAGACAAGCCTAGTGCAGAGCAACAGTCAAGCCCAGTGCAGATTGAACAGATAGTATAGAGCATGATCATTAGTGCAGCAGTATTTTACAGGCCTAACCCAAAAGCATTAATGCAGATTCACTCCCTCAAATTTACAGAACCATTCCACATTAGACCAACAAAGTATAGGCAGCAAAAAATATCTAGTGAGAGTAAGAAGGAAGAGGAAACAACAACCCAATACTCCACTTTCCCATCTCCACTAGTGAGTTTGGGTGGCAGCTCCACCCATGAATCCCACTATTGTTGCATGTGACAAAAAGTCCACTACAAATCCAAGCATGCTATGCTCCCCTATGCATCAGACCAGCAAACCACTCCCACTAACCACCAACAAAACTCCCCTCTGCATTAGATCAGCTATTGCCAAGAAGAACAAGGAATTGGATGATAAAATGATGCACCAACACAGCAACCACCAAACCTGCGCACCCAGCCCAAATGAGACTGCACCTATGCACCAAAGATCACCCATCGCAACAAAACACCCTTCTACATTAGATCAGCTTTTGCCAAGGAAAACAAGGAAATGGATGATGAAGTGATGCACCAACATAGCAACCAACAAACCAGCTAAAACAATTCACCAGCAGCAATTAGACCAAAAACACCAGCAACCATTAGGATAGATCACAGCAGCCATTAGAGTAGATCACTTGCAGCCATCAGCCTAAGGACTGCATACCTGCAGCTTGCATACTTAGATCAAAACAACCCAGCACATTACACTCGCAGCCAGATGCACTCTCAGAACTATACCCATTGCAGTTGCACTCCCAAGAAACACAGAAACACCACTTGGAATAGACACCACACCATCATAATTGACTGAGCTAACTACCCAACAGAACAGATCCCCTAATTCCTTCCACCTAAACAGAATCTGATTTGAGAAATGTTATGGAGGAAGTCATCAATCAAGAATGGAGTCCCCTTGGTTGCAGCTTTATACTAGATTGCAATTCTTGTGATGATGAGCTCCAGTAATTCCTCTAACTTGAGATGAGAACCTTGGAAGAGGCACTCATTTCTATGCTTCCAAATTGACCAAAGAGCTACCAGAGGAATGGCACTCCAAATCCTTCTTCGGTCTTCTGCAGTAAACGACCACCGATCAAGGTGCCTTGAATGTAACCGAGCACCACCCAATTGATCTTCCACCACTTCAAAAGGCCAGACCAAACTCTCCATACCAATGGGCAAAGGATAAGCACATGTTCAGAAGTTTCAGAACTAGCCTTACAGAAAATGCATAAAGTAGAGGTGTTACAATCTAGAATTCCCAATCTATGCAGAAACACTGAAGTTTTGACCTTATTTCTTCTTGCAAACCATCCAAAACATTGCACTTTGGGTGGAAGGTATTTAATCCAAACCATACTACTGAAACTGACATTATCACCAAATTCAAGATTGGTATGCTTGTAGAAAGTAGATACCAGGGATTGGCCAGAGCTCTGTGCTAACCATAATGCACTATCCTTGACTGCCATATTCAGAACAGGGGCTACTTGTGAGGTGTCGGAGAGTCTAAGTAGTTTCTCGTGTTCCCAATCAAATAAGGATCTTCTAAATTTAAAAACCCAGCTTTGTGAGGAGGCTGTGTGAACTACCATGTCTTTAATAGAGCTGTCCTTGTCATTAGAAAGCTGAAATAGCCTTGGGAATTCCTCTTTGAGTATAACGCCTCCACACCATTTATCATGCCAGAATTTAATTCTGCAACCATTACCCACTCTTAATTGGAGATTAGAAACATAGAACAACAACAAATTTTCCTTCTGCTCAACTGCTGTTAGAATGTCACCCAAAATCCTTGAGCTATTGATACCAGGACTTAGGATAGGTAACCATTCTCCACCTTGAAATCTGTATTTGCTGCAGAGAACTTTCTTCCAAAGTGAATCATGTTCATTGGCAAACCTCCACCACCATTTGAGAAGTAAGCAGACATTCATATCTCTAATTCTTCTTATACTTAGGCCACATTGCTTAATACTCTTAGTCACCTCTGACCATTTGACTAGATGTAATGATCTCTTTAAATCTGGGCCACCCCATAAGAATGCTGCTTGAATTTGATCTATCTCCTTCGCTGTACCTTCAGGCACCCGGAACAGAGACAAAAAATACACTGGTAGGCTGGATAAGACTGCTTTGATCAGAGTTAGTCTACCTGCAAATGAGAGGAACCTCCTTTTCCAACCAGCAAGTCTTCTTTTTCCAAGTCTTCTTGGGTGGAAGGTATTTAATCCAAACCTCTTTAATTTAATTTTGTCAATAACAGGTTTCCAAGTCTTCTTTCTCCTTGGACTAGCACCTAAAGGTAAACCTAGATATTTGAGAGGGAGCTTTTGAGCCTTCAGTACTGAGGCAAATTCATGGAGGGAGGAATCAGAAATGCCAACCCCACAAAGAACACTCTTGTGGTAATTGATTTTGAGACCTGAAGCTAGTTCAAAGCACCTGAGAACCCTCTTTAGGCACATAACTTCTGAAACTTCAGCTTGACAGAACAAAAGAGAATCATCTGCAAATTGCAAGTGAGAAAGGACCACATGGTTGACTCTAATATTCACCCCTTTTAGTAGACCCAATTCTCTTGCTCTCTGTAGGAGAATGTTCAGTGCTTCTGCCACCAGAATGAAAAGAAATGGTGAGAGGGGATCACCTTGCCTAATACCTTTCTGAGGACTAAACTCCTTGGTTGGTGAACCACTGACAAGAATTGAGAGCTTTACAGTAGATACACACTCTTTAATCCAAGAGATCCATTTGGTTCCAAACCCAAAGTTAGATAGCATAGAAAATAGGAAAGCCCAACTAATGGAATCAAAAGCTTTTTCAAAATCTAATTTTAGCAGGAGCCCTTTTTTCTTGGTTCTAGTTCATCCATCGACAACCTCATTAGCAATCAAGATACCATCGAGTATGTTTCTCTCACCCATGAAAGCTGACTGGGAATCACCAATTACCATGGGAAGAACTCTTTTTAGTCTAGTGGCAAGGACTTTGGAGAGTATCTTATAAACTGACCCAACCAGGCTAATGGACCTAAAGTCCTTAAGGTTGACAGCTTTTAATTTCTTTGGAATGAGGGTGATAAAAGTGCTATTTAATCCTGAAACCAAACGGCCGCCAAAGTGGAATTTTTTCATGAAGTTGAGCAAATCCTCCTTAATAGTCCCCCAATTCTTTTGAAAAAACATCAGGTTGAACCCATCTGGCCCTGGGGCTTTATTTCCATTACACTCACTAACTGCAGCCCAAATCTCTGTTTCAGAAAAGTCTGCTTCAAGCATATGGAACGAATCACTAGACCTTACACTCTTGAACTCCCCAACAAGTGTAGGTCTATTTCTCCATTCCTCTGAGAAATGATTAAAAAAATGTGACCACACCTCATGCTTAACTTGGCTTGGCTCCTTACGTGCTGCAGTCCCTACCGAGATGGAATTGAGGGTGTTTCTATTTTGCTTGCTAATAGCCATTACATGAAAATATTTTGTGTTTCTATCACCATTCAGGTTCCAGTCCAGTCTAGATTTTTGTAATCATTCCCATTCCAACTTCTTGCTCAATCTCCATATTTCATCCCTAATTTCTCGTTTTTGTTTCAGTTCATTCTCATCTAGAGGCCTGGATTCTGCTCTTAAATCAAGTTCATTAAGTTCTCTCTTAGAAACTTGCAATTTGTGTGCAACATTCCCATAGACTTCTCTATTCCATATTTTTAATGATAATTTCAGATTATGCAACTTCCTCTGTAAAATAAATCCAGCAGTGCCAACACTTTGAGTTTCCTTCCAAGATGTTTCCACTACTGAAGCAAAAGTAGGGTGCAAGATCCAAGCATTAAAAAACTTAAAGGGTTTAGGACCCCAATCCCGCTCATCCTCCATTAGTACAATAGAACAGTGATCAGAGGCTAATCTGGGCAGCCCCCAAAGCTTGAACTTAAACAATTCTAGCCATTCCGGATTAAGGAGAAATCTGTCTATACGGCTCCATTTGTTTCCATCAAGAGCATTGCACCATGTGTACTTTCTGCCTATCAGTTGAACATCTATCCCCTCGCATCTATCTATGAAATCATTGAACTCTTGCATGCCCCTATCCCTTCTAGATGTACCGACTCTTTCCCCTACATTCCTTATCTCATTAAAGTCACCACCAAGACACCAGGGCAGTGGGAAAGAATCTTTCGACTTGAGCAATGTCTTCCATAATCTTCCTCTATTTGTAACATCATTGGGAGCATAAATATTTACAATTACACAATCAAAGGAGTTGTAAAGTTTACCTGAGAGTAGAATGAAATGCCTATTTCTGCAACAATTGGTTAGCTGGAAGATGTCAGGATCCCAGATACATATGAGGCCCCATGCTGATCCATCTGCATCCACATTCATAAATTCCATCCGATCTCTAGGCCACACACTTCTGACCATCAAGTTGGTGATACATGATCTTTTTGTTTCTTGAAGAAGAGCCATATCAATTTTCCTATCTAGCAATAATTTTCTAATTTTTCTTCTTTTTTTTGGCCTACCTGCTCCTCGGATATTCCAACTGATTAGCTTCATAAGAACAAATAAATCTCTATATTCACCTAGAGGGAGCAGATTACTCCACCACACTATTTCCTTTTCCCAACCTTTCCTTGTCCTTTTCCTCCATGAGTGTTAGTTTGTTAAGAATCACAGATTCCTGCCCCTTGAAGTCAATACCCAAATTGTGTCCCAACTGCATTGTTGCTTGAGCCTCTTGTAGTAAATCAGTTCCAGTAGGGGTCTGCTTGCTACCCGTGTGTTGACTTGATTGAGATGCTGCTGAGGGTCTTGACTTTGAACCTTTGGATGTCCCTTTGCTTGACCCTGTACCTTTCTGCCCAAATCTTCTTGCAATACCATAAAATCCTCCCAGGAGTAGAGTGTTCTTGAGCCCCTCAGATCGGATGCCTCTTTTTTTGCCTTTTTTAATATGATGTCTATTTGAGCCTGAAAAGGTTGGGCTGGCAAATACCCTTACTTCGGATGAAGGCATGTGATTGAAACAAACTCCAGCCGGCCCCAAAGACTGTGAGATCTTGCCAAATGGCCCAATGAGTTGCTGGCCAGAAATGGGCTGCAGTCCAGATTGAACAAGACTAAGATTAACCTCCAGATTAATGCCAGGTCCAACCTACAGTGGCTCACTTAAGTTCTTAATAAAGCCTGGAGTAGGTAACTGATCAAATGTAGAGGGAACTACTTCACCGAGTGGAGCCTTGTAATTATTTTCTATTATAGTTGCCTCTGCACCTTGCTGTTTGACAAGATAACTGACATGCAACGGCTGCACTCTTTCCACTGGTAATGATGACTCCACCATACATGTGCCTTCCTCATTTGAATTTCCCACACAATCTTGAGTGTCCTCTACTGCTGAGGCATGACTCCAACTACCACCAGTTTCCAGATCATTTCTTCCATTGGATGTAGGTGACATGGCCCCATTTTTCACCACCTCATCTGCATTGTCATCAACATCTTTCTCCAAGCTAGTATCCTTAATGGGACTGGGTGTACCATGATTTTTGGAGCATCTATCATTTGCAGCTCCAATGGTGGTAGTACCTTTCCAACTAGTAGTGATAGCTTCTGAGGTCTATTCCTCAAAAACTCTAATGGGATATAATCTACCTTTGCATTCTAGATTCAAGCTTGTATTTATTGGGTCCATAACATTTGTGAGTAATTTGAACCTTCCGCACCGACAAGATTTAGGTGTGGTGATATCACCATCAAAGTAGACCAGCTCTCCCCACATTCTGCCAATCTTCCTGAATGTATCTAAGTTCCAAAAGTTGAGAGATACCCCATAGCAGCTAATCCAAACATGTCTCTCCTGCTGAAAAAGCATACCTGATCTCCACTCCGTGATGTACTCACACCATTCTTGAAACCATTCTATGACCGAAGGCTTTTTACTCAGCAGGTCATCCATTGAGTTAAAAGTTAGAATAACATCACGTCCACCTCATTCTCGCACCAGTACATTCAGCATACTTCTGGTGCTGAGTTCCTTTCTGACCTCCAAAACAGAGTAATTTAATTTGAGCCGCAGAATCAAGCTTTCAAACAGCCATCCATTCCCCAACTCTTGTACCTTGATATTTTTCGTAGATATGTACCTGGGTTTTGATCCATTGACTACCTCTACAAACGATCTGCTGTCAGTGCCGTGGTTCCAGACCTTTTTGGCAGCCAAGGTTGCTGGCTTGATCATCTCTGATTTGCTTGGAGGGAACAGATTCAGACTCTTTCTTTTCTTCATATTAGGGCCATATTCTGAGAATTTAACTGCTAATGATTTATTATCCACCCACAAGCCATTTGTCTTCTATTCTGCCACTTTTGCTGCGATAGAACAATTGTACCTGACAAATCCAAAACGCAAATTTGATCATTTCCTCCTCTTGTTTGGTATGAACACATCCTTTACAACCCCGAATTTGATGAACAGATCATGCAGTTTTCTTGGATTCATTGATTCCGGCAAGTTGTCCACAAAGAGCGTAAATAATCCTGCTCTGCGATCTTCAAACCTCATACGGCGATTCATGTGATAGCCTCTTTGTTTGACTATTGGGATCCATCCTCCTGGATCCTTCATATGTGAAGGGGAAAATTTGAAACTAGAGAGAGAGAAAATTTGAAACCGTATACATGAGAGATCTCTGTAATTGTTTTTTTCTTTATTCACTTATGTGACACATATTGAAATCTTGTTTTGTATTTTTATTTTTATTGCATGACCATCAATTAGTTAGTGAAGTTAGTCACATTTGTTAGTTTATATGACATTTTTCTCTGTAATTTAATTGATAGCCACAAAGATAAGAAGGGATTACCTCTTGAAAACCTATATGGGGCAAATTTGTAACCACGGACATACCAAGACAAAGGAGGAACCAGAATCAAAGAAAAATATAAAATAGAATACTTCTAGGGCTTTTATTTACGATGCAAGCGTTGACTTCCCTCTAGTCTCTTACATAGGAGTGTAACTCAAGCAAGTTCGGTTGGGTTGATAATGTGTCCAAGAGATGTGTTGGATTATTGACTAAATGTCCATTCCCAATATGATTTGGATTTGATATTCTATTTCCTAATTGAAATAGAATTTGGGGGTAGTTGGTTTGGATTTATGAGAGTCCTATTTGACTTGATTTGGACTTCCTAAATTGATTTAGTGTTTCCTAGCTAGTTTTAGATTGGATTGAAATGAAACCTGCTATGTTTTAGAAGGAATTCTTTAGCTATAAATAAGTGGAGACTCTCATTCATTCAATTGAACTTTCTAGTTCCATTGACAGAAATTTTCAATTCCTTTGGTCAACATATTGGAAGTTCCTTGGGGTCTCTCTTTGGAGAGAGGCCATTGGCCTCTTTTAGAGGTATTGAAGAAGATTTCTCCTTATTTGGAGTGTATGGTTATGTTTATCTAAATCTATTGGTGTTTCCTTGTGAGAACTTGTCTTTTGGAGGTAGAAGAGAATTTTGGGTTTGGTGAAAGAACATGTATTTGGGTGAGTGTAATTTGGAGATGATAATTGCAAATCTCATCTTTTTGGGAGGTAAGTTTTGGATATGTTGCTTGTAACTTTCCTCATTATTTTTGGATCTATCCTTTGGAAATCAAGTTTGTTTGCATATGTGCCTTTTGTAATGACTTGGGTGGAGACTTGATTGTTTTTTTCTTTTTCGTATAGCGGTTGTAATAAAAAGGCATTCCATCAAAATTTGACTATGTCTGAAAATTGGATTTTTCAGAATTTTTGATTTTGAAAATAATTTTTGACGGTAATTGTTTCTTATATGTTAAATAGTCTAATTAGATTTTATCAGATTTTTCTATGAAGAATTAGTCACTTTGCTTTAAGCATCAGCTTTAATATTTGTAGCCAAAAAATTATTTTGTACTAAAATTGGTGGAACCACTTTTTGATTTGTTTAGATTTTGATTTTTTAGTATTTTTCTTTGAATCTAAATGGGAGGTACTTCCTTCTTTACATTGTAAACTTAAGTAAATGAAATATGAATATATGAGACTAAATGATTGTATATGAAAATAAGATTGTTGTGCAAGAACTACCTTAGAAACTAAATGAGTGTGGCACTCTGAAAATTTTAGTTTGCTCGAGTGCTAGAGGTAGCGCTCGAGCAGTCTTTTAACACATCCAGTACCTTGCTCTACAGTTTGAGATGCTACAATCATTCATTCATCACTCGAGTGTAAGAATGACCGTTCAAGCGGTTTGTTCGAAGTCAGCCACTTAAAAATCAACTTTTTAGCCTATTTCTTTCACTTTTCTTTCATTTCTCTCTCTCACTCCTCCCTTTCCGAAAACCATAACCCTCAAACTCTAGATTTCATCTACTTTCACCAAGAATCCACCCTAGTTCTTGAGTAAAAACATAGAGCGTGTCGAGATTGACATTTTGAGCTGATTAGATCAAGTTTTCATCGCTGTCAAAGTTTAGGTCTTCATTCTTTTGCTTTCATCTTTGAGGGAGGAGTTCTCTTAATTGTATATATCTATGATTTGGTGTGATTATATAATATTTTGTAGTTATGGGTTGATATGAGTTAGAAACTTTTGATTCAAAAGTCAATAAAGTTTTAAAAATAGGGTTTTCACTCAAGTTTTTGAAATGTTTTGGATGTTTTGACATAGTGAGGAATAATAGTTGGTGAGTTGGAAATTTTGTGAAAAAAATGAGGAAAACCCCAAATTTTCTTTAAACCCTAGATTTGTGAATTTTGTTTTAAAAGAGAGCTTGAACTAATTGGTGCTTTATGTTGAAATTTAAGTTGATTTCTATGAAAATATTGAAGTTGTATACATTTATGATCTATGATGATGTTATTGACGATTTAAGGAAGTTGAGTTGGGTGGAAACTTGAAAATGTTGGAATTACATAAAGTCTGGATTTCGTATGAAATTATTGTTGATGATGAGGAAAATTTCGAGTTATGGAAATATGAATATTTCATTATATATTTAATTGTTGATTACTTATATAATTGAATTGAACCTTAAGTGAATTATAATATTTGTAAACACATGCATTAGATTGAATCATCATGGTCTTGGAACATGTGTCGGGTATTTTATAGAGGTGTGTGTGTAGATCTGAAAATGTAGTGTATATTCGCTGAGATGCCCAATTGTCCTTCCGTGCTTAATGTCGGTAAGTGTGTGGGATATTGTTGAATATGTTTCGAGCTGCCTAATTGCCCTTCTGTGCTTGATGTTGGTAAATGTGGAGATTATCGTTGAATATGTTTCGAGGTGCCCAATTTCCCTTCCATACTTGATACCGGTAAATGTGGTGGATATTGTTGAATATGCTTCGAGGTGCCCAATTGCGCTTCTGTGCTTGGTGTCCAATAAATGTGAGAAGGTTGTTGGAAATATTTTTGGGTGTCCAATTGACCCTCAGTGCTTGGTGGATGGAAAATGTGGAAAGATTTTGAAAGGTGATGGATGTCCAATTGCCTCTCTGTACTTGGTGCTTGATAAATTTGGAAGTGTTGTTTTAAAATCCGATAGGTGCCCAATTGGATTCCATACTTAGTGGCCGATAAATATGGGAGTATTTTGAAATACGTACTGTGGATTTTTGTCATGAAATAGGATTTTGAATGTGTAATAAAGGTCCAAGTGATAGAGTCGAATATGGGTTGAAATTGTACATGGAGAATTGGTTTTCAAAGGAAGTAAAGGGTCTTGAGCATGGCATTGCATGATATAATGTTAAGATTATTCTTACTAGGCGTAAAAGCCCACTCCCTTTTTATGGGTTGGATATTCAAAAATTTCAAGTGATGATGATGAGGCTCCATCCCCGTTGAGGACCACGTGGAGATCTAGATGGAGCACTGAAGCTCATTTTGATGTTTTCTTTGTTTACAGCTATGGAGCTTACTTCTCCAGGATAGCATTATATTTTTGTTGTAATCAAGGGCTTACATCAAGGCCTTAGCATTGAAAGGTGTAAGCCCTTATGACACTTTTGATGTATTCTCTTTCCTTTTTGTTTTATTTGTATTTAAATCTAATGTATGCAATTTATAAGGACTTACAGGAAAGATGCATTTGTTTTATAATATGGTTGTATTTAGCCTTTTCTATTTACACTTGTATTGTGAAATTGGGTAACAATAATTGATTGGTAATTAGAAAATGGGTTATAAATATCGGGTACGACACCTTTGATTTGGTAGAGATAGATCGTATGGAGACTCAGTTGAGTTTATTGGGACTGAGGTGATTTTTTGAATTTGTTTTAGATTTTGGAGTTTGTTTGAGAAAATTTGACTCTTTCGTTCTTGTTTGGAGTTTGTTCCGAAACTTCAGAATTTGGTTAGAGCTTGTTTGCATCAATAGTTTGTTTGGTTGGTTTGGATGAGAGCTCGTTACGGTTCTCCGGGTTTGTTTGGCTCTCTTATTCGATCATTATTTGTTAAGCTCTCTTATTTTGGTTTGAGCTTGTTAAGAGCAAATTTATTACCGCTTTTAGAGTTGTGTGGATGGAGAATTTGAAACCTCTCTTAATTTTGGATTGGTCTCCTCGACATTGGTTCATGCGGTCAGTTTGTTTGCTCCCCATGGTTTGTTTAAAATTGTTGAAGACAACTTATTTTGTTTGACGCCTTTGGTTTTAAATTCAGAACTTGGTATCATGGTGGAGTTTAGTTTGGGATTGTAGAAAATTAGAAGAGCTAGCTAGCTTGGTTTGTTCTGCAATTTGTTTGGATGGCTCAATGTGTCTCGAGCACTTGTCTAATTTTGCTATTTCGTTTTGCTTGGCATGGTTTCAATTTGAGCACTCATAATTTGGTTCGGTATAGCAGAATTTGTTTAGTTTGATTTTGATTATTAGATATCTCACTTAGGTGGATTTTTGTTCATTTTGGTTCAACGTTTATTTCAATGCAATAGTTGAAAATCTTGCCTGTACGGGAAAGAAATACACCTTCTCGTATAATCCTGTTGATCAAGTTTGCGTTCCTCGTACGATGTCGTTCTATCACCTGAAAACACAAACGTGAGCTAGCCGGCGGGTGTGTGCCGGAAACCTCTCCGATGCCTAAGTCAGTAAGCAAGACAAGTAGGCAAAAGCTCTATGTATTCAGGGAGCAAAAGTTGCATTACCTCTCCAAAGGTGATATTGGCGAGCTTATATAGGTTTCGCGTGGCACAATCCTGGTAGGACTCTTACTCCTCCAAGTGTAGAGTCCTTCTAGGATTACTCCTCCTTGCGTAGAGTCCTCCTAGGATTTATACTCCTGGAAGATAATGCTTATCCTCCAACACACCCTTCACTGCATAAACCAAGTGAGATGATTCTACTATGGCCGAACTCCTATACCACCGGAGTAATCTATAGTTCGACCATTACCTTCCTATCTCTTACCTCGGCTTTCCCATGCTACGACCGAGCTAACCATAAGAGAATCGAGCCGAACTACAGCGTGCCCAAACCGGACTAACACGGACAAACCGGTGTCAATGCACGACCGGTCTTATTCAATGAAAACCGAACTACCAACAGCGCTTTACCAACCGAAGTTAAGACCTTGGTGGACCGAACTGACTATTACGGTCTCCGAACCGGAGTAACTTCAAGGCTATTTCTCCAAACCGAAGTAACTCATAGGGCCATTCTACTCGGCCTCTTTTACTATGACCCATAACGGCCCAATACCCAGCTCGGCCCAATTTATGATAAATTGCCCTCTCAATTGCCCTTAATTCCATCTCGCAGCATGATTGGGATTCTTGGTCTCTGAACCGAACTAAAGTTTTAGCTTACCACCGGTAGCTACAAACCTTTAGCTACTCCGGCCAAGCTGAAAACCTTTTTAGCTTCTCTAGCCGAGCTAAGCTTAAACCGAGCTAAATACGTACGGTCAAACGTCTCTTCAATCACAGCGACTGAAGCGTTCCACATTCCAATGACACGTGGCAAGCCCCTATTGGCCATCCACAGCTGTCGCGCCGCCCTTGTACTTCGAAAAATTTGAACAGTCCCGCTCTTTCTCCCTTTTCACCAAAAGAACCCTTCATTTTCGAATCACACTAACCTCTGTTCATCTTCTCTCTCTCTGCTGCCTCTGAAGCTCGTGTCTTCCTTTGCTGCTGTTTCAATCTTCCAGTTTTTCTCTCTTCCTCTGGTAAGTACATGAATCCATTCTTGTTTCTCTGTTTTTACTTGCGCTTTTGATCCATGGTAGACTATGCTGTGTGTTTTTGCAAAACACTTCGTTTTTCTCCTACTGTATTTGTACTGTCTGAAGAACTTCACAAGAACACCTTAAACATACTGATTTAGCTAGTAGAACACCTTTTTGATCCTTGTACATGCTTCAACCGAACTAGAGTACAATTTGTGATATACGTAAAGATATAGGTAAACTGAAACCGAACTATCACTTGTGCACAACCATGTAATTTCAATAGGTCACCAACTAATCCACAGCCGAAATAAAAACCCACCGAACTGGAAACCTTAGCACCTGACCGAGCTAAAACTTCAGGGGTCATGCCAGCATTCTCAGTTCCTAAACCGAACTCGTAGTCGCCTTGACATTCAGCCGGAATAGCAAAACCAAAAGTAGAACCGAGCTAACCCAACGCCTTGCAAAAACCGAGATAACACGCTCCTCTTTGAAACCGAGGTAGATCCCCCAGCAAACAATCTAGCCGAAGTAAAACTGCCTTTCCTTGTTTTGTTTTTTTTTTTTTATAGCACGGTCGATGATCTGTGCTTAACACCTTGTTTTTCCACTTTGCAGACTTAGGTTGCCAGGCACGCCCCTGCGCTCAGCCGAGCTACTGAGCACACTTTTTTCAACCGAGATAACTTATACTTAATTTATAGGTAAAATGGGCAAGTATAGAGTCCTTGTAGAAACCCCAGGAGGATTGGATGATTTCAGAAAGGACTACCAAATCCCAGCCGATGTAAACCTGGTCCTAGCCGAACAAGGCATAGATCCTTGGGGCAACAAAGGCTTTGTCCCCTTTACCCTCCAATCAATTATAGAAACGGGACTCGATTCGATCCGACCCTTGATATGTGAATTTTTAAGACAAACCAGACTATGCCCCACCCAACTGTCTACCAACACATACCGAATAATAATGGGCATAGCCGCATTAAACCAACAAACCGGTCTCAACCTCGGTTTAGCCGAAATACTACACCAATACTCAATAGGCTCAAAGAATGAAGGCTGGTGTTATTACTTGAGAATACGCCGTGGCCGAGAAAAAATAATAAAACATACACCGGATAAGGACTTAAACGACGACGACTTTTTTTGGGTTTCTGGAAATTTTGAAGACTTTCAGGCCCAGATCCCCGGCCGAAGAATAAACGGGAAGAAAGGAGAGCCCGGTATCCATACTTCGGTTGCATTCCTTAATTTTGTTTATCTCGGTTTTCCTCTCTATAACCGAACTAACGCCTTCTGTTTTTTGCAGATTCAGCTTTCCTCCATTCCCAGTACGGCCACCCCAACTTAGGTGTTCTCCGCGCCGCACTGCGAGTTCGAGAGAGAAGTTGGGCTAAACTCCTCGACTTCGAACCGACTTATCGCTACTCCGGTCGCCGCAAAGCAAGGGTGACTGACTTCCTCCTTGAAGACCCACCAGAACCGGACCCAACCTTGCCAGAGATTGTCCTTGTTCCCCTAACAGCCGAACAAGAGATGGCGAAGAAGAACAGGATGAAGGCCATGCTTACCGCCACCACAAGGGCCGAAGTGCCACCAACTCACCAAACCACAGAAGCCGTGGTAGCTCTTCCCTCACAACAGCCATCCTCCTCACGCCGAGCTAAACGCGCCCGGACTACTGAGACCGAGCAGCGTTTGGTTGATGAGGTTGACCCCATCCTTCCATCGAGCCCCGAACTCAACCTTCAACCGGAATCATCTGACCGAGCTGCGCCGTACAACAAATGGGCTCCACCCTACGTCTTCAACAACCGAGATATCGACGAAGGTGACTCCGTTGTCGGACAAGGATCACCCATCGCCTTCAACTGGCCAGGTGTTTGTCTTCCCAAAGACATGGAGCACCACAGTAAGCAGCTAAACACCGAGCTGAAGGCCATCCGGTCATCCACCAAGTCCATGATTTTGGTAAGCAGGACTGTTTTTTTTCTTTGATCAGTCTAATTTTTTCCAACTTTTAGCTCGGCTAACAAGGAACTCTCCTTTTGCAGGCCATTCAAAAGAACACCATCGCCCATAAGCAAATAATGGAACTTCGCAAAACAACAAGGCATGCAATAAGGGACGCCGAAGCCAGGACGGCCGAGTTGGCACTGTCGAAGCAAAGGTCGACCGAACTAGAGGCCGAGGTAGCGCGTTTGACCGGACTGGTTGCCTCGGCTGATAGTGACAAACAGCGGGCCGTGACCGAGACGAAAGATAAATATTTGTGGGAGATGGCGGCTCTTGAAACCAAGAAGAACGCCGAAATAACGGAGTTGGAAAAAAAGATCGAAGATGCATCCAAGGAAGGCTTCAAAGAAGCCGAAGCCGGCTACACTTTGCAATGCGAAGCTGCGAAGGATTTATTCTTCAAGTGTGGCTGGCGAAGTGCCGTGGAGAAGCTCGGTTGTGGACCCGAAACCGAGGTCTACAATGCTCCCGAGTACTTTATTCCGGCTTCGCTGAAGGAATATGCTGACGAGATCCAGAACCAGTTTCTTGGTTCATCTGATGAGGAAGATGATGATGAAGAAGAAGCAACTGAGACTCCGGCCATCCAAGAGCAAGCCGGCGATCAATCAGCTCGGTTGGATCCAATAGTTGAAAATGCGGCGCCCGAACTTCCAACCGAGACTACTCTAACAGCAAATGCCGGAGTAAGTGCTGACCTTGGGGCCGATCTGGATGCCGAGATAGATAATCTGTTTGATTGAACTTGTACTTTTTTCTTTCTTTTGTCTTGAACTCTCTTGTAACCGGGCTACAGCCCCACAATTGTACTTGGTTTGATCTTTAATGAAAAAATCATCGACTCTCGTTTCGGTTGTGAATGTCTGCCTGTACTTGTAATGAATTTTCCATACCTTTATATGCCCAAACTGTGATCTTGGTTAACTATCTAACTCACTAGCCAACCACTCTTCAGCCGATATAACATACTTCGGCTGAAGAGTATAAAGAGTTGGTTTAATCCAGCCAACCATTCTTCAGCCGATATAACTTACTTCGGCTGAAAAGTACCAAGAGTTGGTTTAATCCAGCCAACCAGTCTTCAGCCATGCCCATACTTCGGCTGAAGAGTACAGAGAGTTGGTTTAATCCAGCCAACCACTCTTCAGCCGATATAACATACTTCGGCTGAAGAGTACAAAGAGTTGGTTTAATCCAGCCAACCAGTCTTCAGCCATGCCCATACTTCGACTGAAGAGTACAGAGAGTTGGTTTAATCCAGCCAACCACTCTTCAGCCATGCCCATACTTCGGCTGAAGAGTACAAAGAGTTGATTTAATCCAGCCAACCAGTCTTCAGCCATGCCCATACTTCGGCTGAAGAGTACAGAGAGTTGGTTTAATCACCAACCGGTCTTGACCATGCCCATACTTGGTGAAGAGTACAAAGAGTTGATTTAATCCAGCCAACCAGTCTTCAGCCATGCCCATACTTCGGCTGAAGAGTACAAAGAGTTGGTTTAATCCAGCCAACCAGTCTTCAGCCATGCCCATACTTCGGCTGAAGAGTACAAAGAGTTGGTTTAATCCAGCCAACCAGTCTTCAGCCATGCCCATACTTCGGCTGAAGAGTACAAAGAGTTGGTTTAATCCAGCCAACCAGTCTTCAACCAGTCTTCAGAAATACACTTTCTCGTATAATCCTGTTGATCAAGTCTGCGTTCCTCGTATGATGTCTTTCTATCACCTGAAAACACAAACGTGAGCTAGCCGGCGGGTGTGTGCCGGAAACCTCTCCGATGCCTAAGTCAGTAAGCAAGACAAGTAGGCAAAAAGCTCTATGTATTCAGGGAGCAAAAGTTGCATTACCTCTCCAAAGGTGATATTGGCGAGTTTATATAGGTTTCGCGTGGCACAATCCTGGTAGGACTCTTACTCCTCCAAGTGTAGAGTCCTTCTAGGATTACTCCTCATTGCGTAGAGTCCTCCTAGGATTCATACTCTTGGAAGATAATGCTTATCTTCCAACACACCCTTCACTGTATAAACCAAGTGAGATGATTCTACTATGGCCGAACTCCTATACCACCGGAGTAATCTATAGTTCGACCATTACCTTCCTATCTCTTACCTCGGCTTTCCCATGCTACGACCGAGCTAACCATAAGAGAATCGAGCCGAACTACAGCGTGCCCAAACCGGACTAACACGGACAAACCGGTGTCAATGCACGACCGGTCTTATTCAACGAAAACCGAACTACCAACAGCGCTTTACCAACCGAAGTTAAGACCTTGGTGGACCGAACTGACTATTACGGTCTTCGAACCGGAGTAACTTCAAGGCTATTTCTCCAAACCGAAGTAACTCATAGGGCCATTCTACTCGGCCTCTTTTATTATGACCCATAACGGCCCAATACCCAGCTCGGCCCAATTTGCGTATAAATTGCCCTCTCATTGCCAATGTGGAGATTTGTTGATTGGTTAGCTCATTGCAGCTGGAAATGTTGCAAAGGTGGAGATTTGTTAGATTATTGGCTCAATATCCATTTTCAATATGATTTGGATTTGGTATTCTATTTCCTAATTGGAATAGAACTTGTGGATAGTCAAACATTGACTTGGATTTGACTCTCATATTGGTTTGGATTTGTAAGAGACTTATTTGTCTTTGTTTAGACTTTCTAAAGTTTTGAATTTAATGTTTCCTAGTTGGTTTTGGATTGGATTCAAAGAAAACCTATGTTACTTTAGGAAAAATCTTTGGCTATAAATAGGCAGCGTCTATATCATTAATTCAGTTGAACTTTTTAGTTCCATTGGTATAACTTTTCAATTCTCTTGGTAGGCCTTTGGGTCTTTGGTGTGGCCTTCAGTTATTTGATGGCTGTTGGTTGAAACTCTAGTTTCGTGAAACTTGTGTAGGAAGGATTTGGATTTGGCGAGAGAATTTGTATTTTGAATTTGGTGAGTTTAGTTATTTGTAAGAAATTGCTTTGTCACCATTGTAACTTTTCGGAGCATCGCTCTCTTTGTGATTGTCCGTGGATGTAGACTTAGGCCGAACAACACAAATCTTAATATTTTGTTAGTTATTTCTCTTTCTTAAATTTGTATAATTATTTTGCTTTATATTCAAAGCATCAACTATTTTGGTGTAGTTAAATTTTTATGGACTCTCCGCACAAGAAGATGTACGTTAGTGAAGAGGACAATTCAATGGATTGATCACCAGATGGATTTTTCAATTAGCGATGGAAATGTGACAGCGTTAAACTAGGGAAAAAAGCGGGACAAAAGATCCCAACTTGTTCTTTTGGGGTGGTTGATTTGCTAGACGTTGGAACTGAAGTTTAACCAAACTTCAAGGGAATAGAGATAAATTTTTGTCTTCTTAGTTATTTTTTTTATTTTCTATATATTAAAAAAAATTTAATCTTAAATGTTATTTAAGCTTTTTTATTTTTATTTTTATTATTTTATTTTATTTATTTCCCTCTCAGTTGGGTTATTGTTTATATTTCCTAGATTGCTTATGGTTTTAGATAACCTAAACTGTTATATATCAAGTAAAATATGGTTGAAAAAAATTAAACTGATCAGATATTGATAGTCCTTTCATCAAATTCTATTTGTATCTAAAAAAATAAAAATAAATGATAAGTGTAATGTGAAATATAAAATTAAATACAAATATAATTTGATGAAAGGGTTACTGATATCCAATTAAATTGATTTTCTACAAGTATGTTCTACTTAAGATACTCTAAAAAGTGAATGATTTAGATTATAGAAATGAACCTCAGGACAGATCTAAAAAGGAGCACAATAGAATGCACAATAGCCACTCCAAACCCTTTTGCCCTAGTTAGGCAACTACAAAAATTTGTACAATAGTATTTACAAATTATGTTTCCATAATATTAGATTGGTAGTGACCACTCAAAATAAAGGTTATGTGTTTATATAATTCGAAAAATAAGAGTCATAATAAATAAGTCATAAAATATTATTGATTTTACACATACTAGGAGAAAATCCATATTAAGCACGGTCTTAAATTTTTTTAAAAATGTTTAAGATATATTATAATTAAATATGTCAGCGTAATAACAGAATACATTAACCTTTCAATTTTTTGCAATAGATTATTTGAAAAATTATTGCTATTTTTACTGCTTGAATTTTATTTGATATTATGAAAATATCAATAAACTAAGGACAATTGTGAAACATAATAATTGATATCAATTTAGAAAGTGGTCACCACATTTATCAAATTAAACAGTAATGAACTTTTCTTTTAAATTATATACATAATAATAATATAATAATAATCAAAATGAAGTAAGTTGTGCTAATACTTGAGAAAGTTTTTTTGAAATTAATCAAATCTTCTTCTTTTTTTTTTTTTTTTTTTGTAAGAAAAATATTTTTCTCTTTCGATGATACAATGGGTTGTCATTAATGTCTTTTTAAAATATTAATAATGAACACATTTTTTTTAACATTATTAGTACAAATTAAAATTTGACCATCTAGAAATTATAGTTTACACTATGTGCCTATTTGGCGTAACTTAAAAGCTGTTTATTTCAGTTTTTAGCTTAATTTAAGTTACAATTTGTGTGTTTAGTAGAGTTTAAAATCACTTTTTGTAACTTAAATTAAGCCAAAAAAGTGATTTTTGGCTGAGTGGGCTCTGGGGTGCTTAACTTATTCAGCTTAAGCAAGAAGCTAAAAATTGAGAGACAAAATTACTTAAATGTCCTTTACAAATATGAAGGATTACCAAATTTGAAGGATTACCAAATTGTCATTATATAAACCACAAAGCATCACTATTCACTCTTTGAGAGAGAGAGAGAGAGAGAGGTGATTTTCGGCGGGCAATTTACGGCGCTCGACGAACCGGTGCTCTCTCTCTCTCTCTCTCTTTCTCTCTCACACTCACGAACCAGAGCTCTCTTCTCTCTCTCTCTCTCTCTTTCTCTTCGTTCTCTCTTTACCACCACCATCGCGTTGTAAACCCTAGCTTCGCAATCGAAACCCTAACCATCAACTGCGTGATGATTGCAATTTGAAACCCTAGAGTCACGATCAACTGTGTGATGATTGACAATGACGATCAACCGTCCGTCGTCATTCCTCATTTCCTATCGCCACTGTGTCTTCGACGCTGACTATCAATGACCATCTTTCTCTTTCCGACATTGGTTCATCCCTACTGTTCTCTCTATTCGGCAATGGATTTCAGTGTTTTTGTTGTTTGTTTGTTGAGGTTTTTAGTGTTTTTTTAATAAAATTAATAATAATAATTAAGCATTTTAGCCATTAATGAAATAAATTTTATATTAATTGATACTAATTAATAATTTTAGTATTGATTGATGCTACTTAAGCCATTAATTGACACTAATTAATTCATAATGAAGAAATGAAATAATTTTACTAAAAATGAAAAAAATGAAATATCACTAAAAAAAATGATATAAATTGAAAAAAATGAAAGGATTTGTCAAATAAAAAAATGAAATATCACTAAAAAAATATTTCAATTAATATTGAATTAAATTGTGCACAATTTTATTTCAATTGAAAAAAAATACAATTTACTTCCACTAATGAAAAGAAATACAATTGTTATATTATTAATTGTAATGAAAAAAAAAAAAAAAATAAAAAAAAAAAATTGTTATATTATTGATTGTGCAATTTATAACAATTGTTATATTATTAACTTCTATTAAATAACTAATTGAAATTAATATATAAAGAAAAATAATGTAATGACATCACAACATTAATACTAAGGAGAAAAAGAAAGAAGAGAAAAGAAAATAAGGAGAAAAAGAAAAAAAAATGAAGAAAAAAAAAAGGTGTTAATGCTAATTAAGCTATTAATTGACACTAATTAATTTATAATGAAAAAATGAAATAATTTTATACTAATTGATACTATTAATGAAAATAATAATTTTTGTAATACTAATTATATTAATTTTTATTAGTGAAATAACCTTTTTAAAATTAAAACTGAAAAAAATGACAAAATAATCATTTTTATATCATATAAGGGTAACAAGAACAATTACACAGTAAAATATTATTTTACAACTTATCAACCAAACACTACTTTACTGCTTAAATTCATAATCTCATAATTATACTAAACAAATTAACAACTTATATTTATAATTATAAATTATAATTTATAATCACTTTTTCGTAGTTACACCAGGCCTATATCATAGGATATGGACTGACTTCAGGAATTTAAAATTGGCCAGACGCTAAAAGTGGCCCAAATTCCGAATGAATTGACATCTGTGCCAACACTCTTAGGCCCATGCCTAGTTTTTGGAGAAATATATGTATATATATATATATTAATGTATACTTTTTAAAAGGGAAATTTATTGATAAATCCCATCTAGAGATGTTTTATCCCAATAAGTCCACAAAGAAAAATTATATCCCAATGAGTCCCGTATAGTTTTCTGATTATTCCATAAAGTCCATTTTTTAAATTTCATATTTATATGTGGACTATTATGCCCTTATATATATATATATACACTGTGTTAAACGTAACCAACGTCACGCTGCAGGCCGAACGTGAGGCCACGCTCCATTAAAAAAAGAACCTGAATGAACCAAAAAAACCTCCATGGAAGCCAGTCATCAACTCCGGCGAAACACCCACACCCAACGCCGGAAGAGAGAACCCAACGAGGAACCCCAACACGCGGTCTGAAATCGCATTACAACCAAATCTGAACAAATAACAACGCCGGGTTGATCACACAACCAAATACGAACAAATAACACTTGCCATACCAACGCAGACCCGCCAACGACGCATTCACCATAGTCGGCTACATCTACCAGAACATATAAACATCCCACATGCACTGAAAGTGCTTATCGCCGATAAAACTAGCCGAGCAAAGAAGCAGTACACGCCAGGGTAGAACCCAACGCCCGTCAACCTCGCGCTGGAGCAGAGAAATAGCACACGTTGGAGTAGAAACCCAGCGTCAGTGACTCCCCCAGTCGACGAGAGACTTCTGAACAAGACCCATACACCGACGGACACCACCACGAAGCACAACGGAGTTACACACTCCTGTAGCAAACGACGACCCACAACCATGGATTTGGTCCACAAACGTAACAATGTGAATGTTATAATTCAGAGTGTGTGGAACAATGTGAATGTTATAATTCAGAGTGTGTGGAACAATGTGAATGTTTACATCCTGTTAGTATTATGTGAAGAATGTCGATTGCATTTTACTTTAAGTTTTGCGTAAGAAGGCTCTGTTTGAGTGATATAATGGAAATTATATGGATCAATGTGAATGTTTACATCATGGTCCTTTGGAGGGGAGGTCATGAGATTAGTGATGAATGTGGATCTTCTATAATTCAGAATATATGTGTCAATGTAAATATTTACATCGTGTTCATATCATGTGAAGAATGTGGATGGTCTCACTTTTACTTTGATGTTTGTTTAATGAGACTTTTGTGTGGGTGTGAATATTCACATCTTGTTTAATGTGAATTATGGATTTAACACTTGAACTGTACTTGTATGCTTCACAGCATTGAACAACATTGGAATGTGAACATTCACATGATGTCAATGTTCATATCAGTGTGTACCCAGTATTTGATTTGTGTTTTATTTTCACTTTTTTATGGTACCAATCTGACATTTATGTTGGTTGTGTTTTGGATGAATGCATGATGTTAACATTAACACTGGTGTAATATAATCACATTATGTGAATGTTCACATTGTTGATCTTTCAAACATTTCTGTGTTGGGAATGTTCACATTGTTGTTATTCTTTATTAAAGATCGAAGTAGATGACATGAATGTTTACATCAATGTAACCATTCGCATCATCAACTCATAAGATGTGAATATTCATGACATCGTTGTTGCCATTCGCATAATCAGAAGTTATGATGTGAATATTCACATCATCAAATTATTAGATGTGTATATTGACTTGTGTTAAGAAATATCATACGAACACCTGCCATATTGTGTTACTTGAACACTTTAAGCAATATTCACATTCATGTAGTATGGTTTAAAACAGAAGAAAGTGCATGATCATTCTATGATGTAAACATTCACATCATGTCATGTGCATTCAAAAAAAAAATACAATCTCAATGTGCATGACCAACGCAAAATAGGCCTGAAAATGCATATACATATATTGAATGAAAAATATCTGTACAAGCAGTGATATAGACTTGATTTACAATTAAGCTAGTCTGCTCCAATATGAAAAATCTATTGACACTAAATTGTCTTAAATGTGGATAACAGATTTGGGTAACAGTGATAGGTGGACAACCCCCACCTATAGGTTTTCACATTGCACTGTCTTTCTGTGGTTCAGGGAAAGGTGTACTAATGAGTATCTTATTTGGCACCATTCATAGCGTGCTAGGCTGGCAACAATGTCTTCACGGTATACATGCGTCCTCATGATGTAACAAACTGCAGGCCCGCAATCCACCCTGAAAATGCGAACTTGTTGTTAGATTTTGAAATTTAAGTGGGTAATGGTTGTGGAACATGTGTAGAAATCGATTTTAGGCTTACGAATTTGGGGCTTGAGGACAAATGTCCATTGATATGATTGTTTTCGAAGTATTTTGGCTTGATAAGTTGGTCCATAATGGTGATGATGGTCCAATGTTGTGCACCAAAGCTATGATGTAGTCCCTCTGCCAACAATTAAATTTCATATTAGGCACCAACCAACATAGGCATACATCCAATTTCAAATATTACATAATATTCACATGGGTGATCACATTACGTTATAATTTGTTAAAGATCAAATGGGGAACCAACAAATACCAAACAACACCCAATAACACAAACAACTTGGAGATTGATGTCACAATGTGAATATTTACATTAATGTGAATGTTCACATCATCCATGTTTGCAAAATAATTTCGAAAAAGACAACAACATACTAGCCAATGTGAATGTTAACTGGGTGATCACATTATGTTATAATTTGCTAAAAATCAAAAAGGGAACCAACATCACCAAACTACACCAATGACACAAACAACTTGGACATTGATGGCGCAATGTGAATATTTACATCATAATGCATCACAGTGTTAAGTGAAGTTTGGGGGTTCTGACATTAATGTGACCATTCACATGATGTCAATGTTCATATCGATGTGTACCCATAATCAACACTAATGTCAATGTTCACATCATCCATGTTTGCAAAATAAATACCGAAAACGACAGGTTACAAGGCAATGTAATATTCACATGGGTGATCACATTACGTTATAATTTGCTAAAGATCAAAAGGGGAACCAACAGCTAAACAACACCCAATAACACAAACAACTTGGAGATTGATGTCACAATGTGAATATTTACATTAATGTGAATGTTCACATCATCCATGTTTGCAAAATAATTTGAAAATGACAACAAGCATTACTAGCCAATATGAATGTTAACCTGGGTGATCACCTTATGTTATAATTTGCTAAAAATCAAAGGGGAGAACCAACAGCACCAAACTACACCCAATGACACAAACAACTTGGACATTGATGGTGCAATGTGAATATTTACATCATAATGCATCACAGTGTTGAGTGAAGTTTGGGGGTTCTGACATTAATGTGTCCATTCACATGATGTCAATGTTCATATCAGTGTCTACCCAGTAATCAACACTAATGTGAATGTTCACATCATCCATGTTTGCAAAATAAATACCGAAAACGACAACAGTTACAAGGCAATGTAAATATTCACATGGGTGATCACATTACGTTATAATTTGCTAAAGATCAAAGGGGGGAACCAACAGCGCTAAACAACACCCAATAACACAAACAACTTGGAGATTGATGTCACAATGTGAATATTTACATTAATGTGAATGTTCACATCATCCATGTGTGCAAAATAATTTCAGAAAATGACAATAGTTACTAGCCAATATGAATGTTAACTGGTGATCACCTTATGTTATAATTTGCTAAATATCAAAGGGGAACCAATGACGCAAACTACACCCAATGACACAAACAACTTGGACATTGATGGCGCAATGTGAATATTTACATCATAATGCATCACTGTTAAGTGAAGTTTGGGGGTTCGACATTAATGTGACCATTCACATGATGTCAATGTTCATATCGATGTGTACCCAAAAATCAACACTAATGTCAATGTTCACATCATCCATGTTTGCAAAATAAATACCAAAACGACAACGATTCATGAGGCAATGTAAATATTCACATGGGTGATCACATTACGTTATAATTTGCTAAAGATCAAAGGGGGAACCAACAAATACTAAACAACACCCAATAACACAAACAACTTGGAGATTGATGTCACAATGTGAATATTTACATTAATGTGAATGTTCACATCATCCATGTTTGCAAAATAATTTTAGAAAATGACAATAGTTACTAGCCAATATGAATGTTAACCTGGGTGATCACCTTATGTTATAATTTGCTAAAAATCAAAGGGGAGAACCAACAGCACCAAACTACACCCAATGACACAAACAACTTGGACATTGATGGTGCAATGTGAATATTTACATCATAATGCATCACAGTGTTGAGTGAAGTTTGGGGGTTCTGACATTAATGTGTCCATTCACATGATGTCAATGTTCATATCAGTGTCTACTACTGTAAGTTTACCCAGTAAGGAACACTAATGTGCAAGTTCACATCATCCATGTGTGCCAAATAAATTCTGAAAACTACAATAGTTACAGGGCAATGTGAATGTTTACATGGTTGATCACATTATGTTATAATTTGCTAAAAATCAAAGGGGGGAACCAACAACACCAAACTACACCCAATGACACAAACAAGTCCAACATTGATGTCACAATGTGAATGTTTACATTGAAACCGTGTGAATGTTCACAGCATTGAACAACAACCAGAAACCCAGATAAAATAACTGAATTCTCAATCAAAATTAAATAATAAGAAGCTTTTTCAACTTCAAAATATAAATATACATATAGATTCCTTAACAAATAAAGAAAATAATTAAAAACCCAGTTCAAACAGTTTAAGGTGCAATAAGACAAACACGTAAGTGCAAGAAAAACGATAAAAAAAATTACATAAATGTATTCACAAATTGCAAACGTGGGTATGTATCTGCATCTATATATATATATATATTTCCTGGATATAAAAAATGAAGCAACCTTGAGGAGCAAGAAACTAGGGAGCTGGAGGAAGATGGGTTTGGTTCTGGTGTTTTTTTTTTTTGTTTGCGTTTTTTTCTTTTGGGAGGGTGAGAAGAAGAAAAGAAGAACGAAGGTGTGGAGTTGAAGAAGTCGCCATTACAATTGTGTGCGTGATTTCCTGCGCAAGAATAGAGAGGGGAAGAGAGATGGTTATTAGATTCAAAGAGAGAGAGAAAGGCGCGTGTTTTGTTCAGGGATGTTTTGGTCTTTCTGTATGAAATGGACCTAATGGAATATTGTAAAACACTATGGGTTTTATGGAACAACACTCTTAGATAATGGATTTATTGAAAAAGCTCCCTTTTTAAAATTCTATTAATAAGTAAAATAGTTTTCATAAAATATATTTATGTCTGAGAAAATTATTAATACTTTGAATTGTGTTAATATATATAGAGATAAAAAAACAACTTTTAATTAAATACAACTAAAATTTTATGTTAAATTTACCATTTTAAAATTTTAAAATTTCAAATTTGATATGTTTATATATGATTACAATTATATTTGCACTTCTCATGTAAATATTTTAAATTTTTTAAATTGGATATGGCAAGATGACTCAATGGTTTTATCATATGTGCATTTTTTATTTTTTTTTTCCTTTTCTTTTTATAGTAGTGCATTTCTTATTTTTAAAAATTATAAAATTGAAATATTAGATTAGTACTTTGGAGCTCTCAAAAGGTTCTTACATAAAATATCCCTTTACTTGATATAAACAGCTACATTACACTCATCTTCCTTAAGGTTTGACAAACATATAGCTAGTCCCACAAATTCTACATAATTACATTAACCTCTCTTTTAATAAGGTTAAAGCTATCAAAACTAAAATAAATGGTGCTAGACACATAAATAAACAAACAAAAGTAATTAATATTTTTTCATTCACATGACTCACAAATTATTGATGAAAAAAGACCCTTACATGAATTAAAAATCTTGAGAGAGATTGGTGTAATTAGATAAAAAAATGTAAGACTAACTATATATTTTTTTCAAATTCCAGAAAAGATAAATATAATTTGCTTTGCATATATATAGATGTCATCCAACTTCAATGCTTTTTTGTATCCCAAAACTGAAATATAATAAGCAAATTAATGTCACCACGTTCTTGGTTGACTCAATGTTCAGTCTCAATTGGATTTGGTTTGGTTTTGATGTAATACGTTTCGATTAGGTTTGGATTCGTGAGATATTTATTTGACTTAGTTTAGATTTTTTTAAAATTTTAATATGGGTGTCTCTTAAATGATTTTGGATTGAATGTAAGAAATCAATTTTGATTTGGATTCGCATTAAAAAGGATTATTTGGACTATAAATTTGTAAATGTGAATTTTTTTAATTCCTTGGGAACACCCGTTAGGGGTTTGTTGGTAGACCTTTAGGTCATTGTGCAGCCTTTGATTACTTGGTGGATTTGTATTCGTTGGTCTTGGAAGATTTTTGTTTGACATATTGGAATAGATCTTATTCTTAAATATTTTCTTAGTGGTCTACTATAAATATTGGTGGAGTTTCAGCATCCTTAACAATCTTTTGTAATTTTTGTTTTGGAGGGTTTTTTTTTACAACAATGATAGTTAATCCGAAAATTTATATCTTGAATGGTTCAAAACACTTAAAACTACGTTATTTTGATACATTCGAGCCATTTGAACCATACAAATTAGGACCATCAAACATTTTTTTTTTTTTAATAGACCCTTGGCAGACTTCTTTAGAAAAAAAATGACCACCAAGTGACCAAAGGCCACGCAATAGACTTGAAGGCCTATCAACTCCAAACGAATGAACACGAATCATCTTTAACTTTGCAATATCTCAATCCTGAACTCTTCTCAACTCACTCTAATGGAGATTCACACTGTATGCTATATATACGAATACCAAAAATTGAAATTGTATTATGTTAAAGAAAGTAGTTGATTTGTTCACATATTTATAAAAATGTGTGTTTGGTTTGAGTTTTCTGGATTAAGTTTTTTGAAAACTGAGTTTTTTAGTTTTCGTATTTTTTCGTTTTTAGTGAATATTTTTTAAATTTTAAACATTTTTTTTTTACTTTTTTAGATGTACCTTAGTTAGATGTAAAAAATTTGTGAAAAAATATTTTAAAAAATTAATAAATACAAAAAATATAAAAAATGTACTGAATTATTGTATTTTTTAAAAAAATATTTTTGGTATTTAGTGAATTTTAAAAGTTTTTTTTTACAATTTTTTTACTTTTTAGGTATATTTATGTTAGGTGTGTCTAAAAAGTAAAAAAAATACTTAAAATATTAAAAAAATTCGGTAAAAATAAAAAAATACAAAAAATAAGAATATACAATTTTTTAAAAAGTATTTTTTGAAAAATGAAAACAAGCAAGCTGTACAAGTTCTTTTGATCATGTTTTTTTGGTTGAACGTGTATTCAAATATGGCCTATAGGGCCAGAAGGTCCAATGTAGTTTGGGCCCTGGGAACTGTATGTAATGTTAGTGGGCTAGATGGGCCGATGTATACAAAAGGTGTCTAGGGACTGAAATATTAAAAGCATTTGACAGTTGGCATGAGGACTTGGGTTATGATTTGACTGCATATGTTTTTAGGTAATGATACCATTATCACTTCGCAAGGTGATGGAAGCCTTTTTTTGAAAAGTAAGAAAGAAAATGAATCTTTTAGATTTTTTGGATTTTTTTTTTAATTTTTAAAAATATGTAAAAAAAATAGAGAGTTAATATGATTTAAATAAGTCAATAAATTAATAAATTGACTTTTTAATTGCCAAAATAGATTATAATGGATTACACGATGGATACAAGGTTAATAATGTAATGAGAAGTAATTAATTTTTGGTACTTTCTTGATAATGTAACTAGTTTATCTTCAAATTACACTTATGTATATTAACTTTATTGTTAATGCTAATTGAAAAGTATAGATTTTAAAATTTTCGAAGAACATGTATATTCACTAAATTGTAGCTTGTTCTTTTTTTCGTTAGCCAGCGGCGAAGACACCTACATGCTCATGGGTCCATCCCCCATCAAATAACCAAAGTTATTATTTTTGTTTTTATTGTTAATATTTTATTTTATATACTTTGATTGTTTTAAAAAAATTAAGGGACCCATTAAATAAGATAAAATGTTTAATACAACGGTGATATTGTGTCATTAGTATCATCATTCAATAATATCTTGTCATTTACCTTCTCATGTATATGTGGTAAAGTAGTTATTTTTTGAGAGTGGAATTCACCCTCTACAGGTAATTTGGTTTTTGTAAGTAATAGCACATGCCAGTGATGATATGGTATTACCGTGACACTGAATTTTTATTTTGTTTGACAAATACTTTTCAAAAATAGTTTTTGATTTTTGATTTTTCGTATTTCTTGTCTTTGTGAATTTTTAAATATTTTGAGCAGGTTTTTATTTTATTTTTTTAGATTCACTTAATCTAAAATACACTTAAAAAAAAGAAGATATTTTTAATTTTTTTACAAAATATACAAATACAAAAATTCAATATATTTTTCACAAATATTTTATTTTTTAGGTTAATCTAAAATGACTAGAATATTAAAAAAAAAAAATTCAATAAAGACAACAAAACATAAAAATAAAAAAACTCAAAAACTATTTTTAAAAATTCAAAACCAAACAGAATAAATGTGTTTAGTTTAGTTTATTTATTTATTTATTTTTTTGGTCTTGAAGTGACCCATCTATAAAAATTCTTAAAGTCGTCGGTATATGGCTTTGCCACAACTTGAAAGGTTTTTTTTTTTTTGGGTGAAGAACTTGAAAGGTTTAGGTTGTTGAAGGATTGAAAATAGGTATATTGAGTCCAAAAAAAGAAAATAGGTATTTTGTTAGGTGAGTTATGCTCAAGTCAATCTAAAATATAGTTATTTTTATGTATAAGAGGGAGAAATTTGTAAATATAATTTGGGTATGATGTTTTTTTATGGGGTGAGTCTAAATGCACTCCAAAAAAAATTAGGTTGAACACTCCATTACTTTCAACACCCCAATCCTAATTTTGAGTTTTGAATATTTTTTTGTTGGATATCCCAAAATCTCAATTAATTTCACTTTTATCCTTTTCACTTACCTGTGCTGAAATCTCCACCACCGCTGCCTCCTCTGTCGCCACCACCGCCCCTCGCTGCCTCCTTCTCCTTCTCCACCACCTCCACCTCTCGCCGGAGCACACCATAAGCACATATGTTCTTATGTTAATTTGAAGAGAATTGTTATTGAAATATTGTTAAGGTCTTGATTTATCTATGTTTTCTGCTCAAAATTCAACCATTTGTTGCTATTTTGAATGATGTATTTAGTCATGCTATTTTATTGCCATTCATCCCAGTTCAATTCAAATTGAACTGGATGTTAAAGTCATGATTTATCTCGATGAAACAAAAAAGAAGATAGTGTGTAGTGGGGGTTCAAACCTAGATTGATCAGTAATGTACAGAGGCTGATACACTTTGCCACAGCATTTCTGTTGTTTAAATAATAACTGGATGAGCATAATAGCATGACTGACAATAGCATTGAAGTAACCAAAATCTAACATTATTATTACAACCCCGAATTGTGTTTGTGGTATTATATGTCTCGTATTCCATGGGCCCATGATCTTATAGTCCTGAGGTCTGGAACATCATTGGTTGATAACTGAGTAGCATGACTTACTTGATCCATTAAGTATGGCTAAACAGGTTCAAGATGGCTGGAGGTCGCCGGAGCTGGAAGGGTGGCCGGAGAATGGTGTTAAAAAAATTGATAATTGAAGTATCCAACTTAATTTTTGAGGTGCAGATAGAACTAACACACACACGCACACATATATTTTATGTATTGACGGATCCTTTTTAGTGCACTCTTTATATGGTGAAGCATTGAGACAAAATTGATGACTATGATAATTTCTAGTTCATGAATGGTCTAGAGAGGTATATTGTTTGATAAATAAATTTATTTATTTATTTTTTTATGTCGTAATGGTCATGTATATATAGGAAAAATTTATGGTGAATTCCTAAAAAACATACACTGTAAGAAACATTACATTAATTTGTGATGTTAATTTAATCACTTTGTGCTAAAAGTTATAAACCATTGTAATTATATTATGAATAGTGATAAAAATATTACGAACTCTTTGTGTAGAGAAAATGTTACAAATTTTTATTAAAAAAAATTATGATCTTATGTAGGTTGAAGTCCGCCGTCTTTGTGGGAAAAAATATTTAGTAATTTTTGGATAATTCATGTGGTGCTCTAATTTTATTTTTATTGACTAAAATAAGAAAACTTAATCTTTTTAAATTGATTTTGAAGAAATGACATAATAAATATCATGTAATGAATGATAAGTATTACTTTAAGCCTACCAAATAGCCCTCTCTCTGTGTCTTGGTGGAGTTCACCTTGCCCAAATTGGGTCATGAGATGAGAGGCAACTTTGATATGCCACCATAATAATTTTTATTTGTTTGGAAGTGTTGATTTGTGGGGAGGGGCCCATATATAGCTTAACCTTGGACGAGAGTGTGGTAAAAGCCACCAGCAAAGTCAAGGGGTGACGTGGGTTGGTAGGAAGAGAACACTGGGAAGAGGGCCGGAGGCTAAGGTGATTCATCACTTTCAGTTAGGCCCATTTTCATTTATTAAGCTGCCAACCCAATACACACAAATACTAGGACAGATCAACCCACATCACATACATGAGCTCAATATCTCTCTCTCTCTCTCTCTCTAGATTTGACTAAACTAAAGGTTTTAAAAACAGGATTAGTGGGTGAACCGGAAAAGAAAAATTGGATAGACGGATCATCAGATTAATTGTCAGTTTGAATCAGATTGAATCGTAATGTTTTAATTCTGTAATAAATATATTACAAAAATTTTGCTTAAATAAAAAAATAGGTATTGAATATACACCGTATATTTATATAAATATATTTATGAATTATATATGTTTATACATTTAATTTTATACTGATACTGTTTATAATAATGTTAATTATATTAGTATATGATAAAAAATAATTAGAATAAAATAAATAAAATATATCTAACTTATCAACAATGTGTATTATTGGCTTAGTGATAAGTAACAAGAGTCTCATGCTTGCTTGCAGATTGTATTCGGATGGGAATCTAAACCAAAAAGTGACATAAAGGGAAAACAAAAAAAGATGATAGAAATTCTAGAAGGTTGGGCCAAAGTTCAATCATATTAGAAATTATAGTATTTATTTTACAAATTTTGTTCAGAATTTGATGTATAATGTAGATTTATATTTGACAAATTTGATTGATATATTTAAAATTTAGAATATTTTTTTTTAAAAAAAAATTCTTTTTTTGACCATGTAGTCTTATTGGTTTTATATATCAGTGATTGTTTTGAATATGTTTTCCTGGTTATAATTGTAAGGGGGCCCTTTGCAAGTGTGTATATATGCATTTGAGACAGCGAAATGTAGGCATAGCATTTATATTATTTAAAGAAAGGTTCACATGTTTCCATGTTTGCCTTGTTTTTATTCGATCATCTTATAAGTAAAGTAATTGTTAGGAAGAATAAACAATCTTGGTTTTTATGTGAACATTGAATTTCATAGTACAATTTGCATAGTGTGGCTCATCAGATTATGAAAATATTTACGAATTAAGGAGTTAATAATTTTAAGAAGAACTACATCTAGGTGGGAGAATGAGAAAAAAATTACAAACACAGAGTGTAACTTATAAGTTATAAGTGTGTTTATGATGGGATACAAATGAAAACTGTTGGGGTGCAAGTGTCACTTAGACCCCTTCATGTGTTAGTGAATTTTTTTTCTTTTTACACACCGGCATGTAGTTCTCCCATAATTTTACTCTCAGCATGAAAAAAAAAAAAATTATCACAAGCAAATAACAGGAATTGAGATATTAGAGTTAATTATAAATTAAAATTTTATATTGATTCACATGAGTTGAGTAACTTTAACTAATTTTACAAATAGATATAGAATAAATGGACTGTTATATTAATTAAAAGAAATAAAACAAAAAATCACTTTAATCATATTTTATTTTGGTTATGTGAGATAAGAATTATCTCATAAAAGTTTACCCTATAAAAAAAAAAAAAAAACCAAATCAAACCAAACCAAATCAAATTTTAAGCCTCATCAAATGGGATCAGTTAAAAAAATAAAAAAAATGAATTAAAATTTTAAATATATAATTATGTCCCACATCCAACCATGCTCTTCGATTAATTTACATGTATAGTCTGAAATTAAATTCGAAATTACATTAAAAAGTGAGTTCATAACTAACCTAACTAGCTATAGAACCTACTGAATCTAGATCTGCTTGATACCATGTAAGTATAAAATAACAATAACAACAACAAAAGAATATATTCACATGACTTTAGTAAAGATGGTAGTAATCAAAAGCTCATGAATATTGTTTTTAACAATTTAACTCAGCCATATCATTTACATACATTAATTATATTACAAAATACAGACCGGGGTTAGAAACAAAACAAACCCTCACAGATCTGAAAGTTTGAGTTCAATCTAAGAAAAACCAACATATCAAAATCAAAAATAGACCCAAATGCAAACTTCAAAGGAAAAAAAAAAAAAAAAAAAAAAACATTTGCTTTAACTTGAAGTCTGCAAATTCAAGAAACCATTGAAGTTGGTACCTTCAAACAAGGCCTTAGCATTCATCTCCCTATCAAACCTCCAAATGTAGTTCAGACCCACCAACAACTCAGTAATGGCAGCCTCAGTTTTCTCTTTGCTTGCGAAAAATAGGGTTTGCAAGAGAAGAACATTAGTCTTTGGCATCAAATTTTGATGCTCAAAGCTCCTTTCACTTTGCCACTTAATCATGTTATGTGCCAATGGTGACAACCATCCCAAGATCTTCCCCAAAGCCTCTCTCCATTCTCCGGCAAGTACTGAATCGCTAGCCGAAAACCCTACCCCTTTCAATCTAGCCCTCAACATTGATCTTATACTACTTGGTAGCATTGAATAAAGATCGTCTCTAGCATCAACACCCACCATGTGAGGTGACCTTATCATCTTTTCCATCACAATTATCAAGTTTGCGTAGTGTAGAGCTAGAGCAGCAGCACCTAAAGTACTCGAAGGCGGTTTTAGTATCTTCGAATTCGATTCGAAAAACCCATAAGTTGAATCTTTATTTTCTTGATTCTTGCAGCTTTTCATCAATGGTCCTGATACGAAATTGCAAGCAGTGGGATTTTCAGATGGGTAGACAGTAGCTGAAGCAGATAGACTTCGAGGCAAAGAAGCTGGATATCCATTTCCGATCCCGAAAACAAGCTTGATTCTTGCTAAAACTGTGAAGATCGACCTAGCAAGCAATGAAGAAGCTGTATCAAAACTTCTATTCCATATAGACCTCTCTTTCAGATACTTAACCTCTTGTCTTTGCCACAAGATCTTCTGCTGCAAATCGATAATCTTCTGTTGTTTGATGGACACTTCGTGCTCTTTATCTTTACACTGTAACTGTTTTCTCAAACTGTTTTCGAGTATCGACAGCTCTTCCATCTCTCTATAAAGCGTTGTTGTTGCTGTTATTAGCTTATCGATCTTCTTGTTCTTTATCTCGATCTCCTTCCAACTCAAAACCCAATTGTGAGGATCGCGACCCGTGTTGGCAAAATCAATGAACAACCGATCAAACGATCTGAGACTCGAGTCCTCGCATTTCTTAGATATGGTGGACACAGACTTAGCGATGAGTCGGAGATTTTCAACGATCTCAGCGCAGGCGAGGCCGAGGAGCAAGGTTTCGTCGTTGGAGACGATCTTGCGGACTCCTTCGAATGAGAGAGCTTCGTTTCTGAGGCGAATTATGTTCTTGTCGGAGAGAGACTGCCATAGATGGAGCAGCTTCGACATGAGGCCGGCGATCTCGAAGGCTAAAACTCCGACTTTGGATTTCTTGATGAGTTTTGTGGGTGGCGCTGCAGTGCCACGTACTGAATCGAAACTGTTGGATATGGCTGTTTTTACTTTAATTAGCCATGTTTCGAGAGCCATTTTTTTATGGGATCGATCAGAGTAGAGAGAATTTAGTGCAAATATTTTGGATGGGTGTGTTTTCAGTGAGTTAGAAAAAGATGAAGAAATTAATGGAATTGTATGTGTGTTGGGTTGTGAGAGAGAGAGAGAGAGAGAGAGAGAGAGAGAGAGAGAGAAATAATTGAAGAGTTGAGTTTGCAGAGAGATAAGGATAAAAGAAAGATAGAAAGAAAGAAAGAAGAGCTTGTAATTGCGGAAGGCTCGTGGGATGTTAAAAGCATTACAAATAGAGTAATAAAATGAGAGAGTGAGAGCGCTTGTTTTCGTTTGACGAGATTTGTTGTTGTACCCACACGCACTAAAAGCAACTTCACGGAATAGTTAAAATGTACTCATTAGGTATTTTAGTCGATATAACATTAATTTTGAGTTTTAATAGGTTGATTACTGGGTTAGTTATTTTATCATTTTATTTTTTTTTGCTAGTTATAATTAAAGAGTCTTGTAGGCTCTTTAAATAAAGAGTAATGGTAGAGGGTCATAAAAAGTGTAGCTCAAATGGCTCAAAACTGTTAAAACGACGTCGTTTTGGGCGTAAAACGACGTTGTTTTGGGCGTAAAATGATGCAAAATGACGTCGTTTTGGCAATTTTGAGCCATTTGAGTCACACTTTTTGTGGCTCTCAAATATTTTTCTTAAATAAATATGTTTTTTTTTTTTTTTTTTTTTTTTTTTTTTGAACGGCACAAAGAAGACTTTATTGATGAAAAAAGAAAAAAATAATCAAAAAAGAAGGAGCGGAGCTAAACGAAGCTCCAACCTCCTAGTTGGTGAGAAACCAACGAGCAAAACAAACAAAGAAAAAACCAGAAAACCAGAAAAAAAGGCCATTGTACTCTTTTTAAACCAGAAAAAAACCTACTACTAAAGATAGCATCACAAAGAACCCTATAAGCATTAGATGCATTCTTACCAAACCCAAAAAAAATAGACCTGCGAAAAAAGAGAAAGAACAAAGCAACCCCAACAAAACTAGAGCAAACACGGGGCTGAGCAATTTGAGAAACTAGACCAAACCCCACTCAAACCATCACAAAACCGGAGAAGAAAACCCGGCACAGATCTCCGACCTTGAACCTGAATATGCCACAAATTAAGAAAGCAGCACACCACACAAGATAGCATCGTACACAAATCAGAAACATAGCAAAAAAAGCAAACCCAAACCAAACCAGACCAGAATTTGACTATGAGGTAGCCAAAACAAAAAATGCATCAAGAAAAGGCAAGCTATAAAGTGATCAAAAAGCGCGTAACGGGCACCAACTAAAGCAGAAAAACCCAAATACAAAACCCAAAAAGAAGAAAACAAAAAAAAACGACAAAAGTAGCGAAATCATCAATGCGCAAGAGATGCAAGGAGAGTTACACACCTGAGAATGTTAGAATATAAACCCAAACACTGCTGCTGCAACAAAAATCTCAACCCCGACCACCTAAACAAACTCGAATCTGGCTGATATTAAATAAATATGTATGTATATGTTTTAGATTTTTGTATATTTGTGTCTTAGATTTAGGATTTTATATATGTATATGTATATGTTACAATTTTAAATATTCTTTCAATTGTGTTTGATGAATTATGGAATAATTTATTTTGTATTTTGTATTTTTTTTTCTCCTCATTCTATAGGTTTTGGTATGCTTATATGGGCAAATTTATTATTATTGCAAATTTATATTAATAAAATATTAGCAATTAGTATTTTTTGTTTTAAAAATTAATTAAGTTAGTTTAAATGATTAGCTAAAATCAAGAGTGTGGTTGGAGAATACAATAACTAAAGTAATTAGGTAAAATAAAGAATATACTTTTTTTTTGTACTTTAGCTAGTGAAAAGTAGAGAGTGTGATTGGAGTTGCTCAGCGTGCACGATTCCTATGAATTTTGGTACGTTAAGTTTGTTTAGTTGGATACAATTTTTTTTTTTTTTTGGCAATGATACATATCACTAATAGTGGTGCTCTAAAGCACTACTAGTGAATTAGCACACATTTAAAAAAAAAAAAAGAAGAAGCCACTACAACACTGTGATAGTGGGTATCCTTAGTGCTACCACTAATTAGTGGTTTCAAACATTTGTTTTTTTTACGCTTTTCAAAATTTTATTTAGTTTAATTTTTTTTTTATTTCAAAATAACTTTATCTCTTTTACACATTAATCAATCACTTTTTCTATCTCTTCTCTCTTCTCAACTACATTTTTTCTCATACACATTTACTCAACTATAATAAAATATCAAATAATCCCAAACTCCTAAACTCAAAAACTATTTTTAAAATATACAATCAAACAAATTAATTTTTTTTTAAACTCTCTCTCAAAATACAAACCAAATTATTTTTGTCTGCTTGAAGTTCACGCTCTTCCATAGTCTGTCATGTTTGGAAAATTATGAGGGTGGTGAAATTGTTTTACCTTCATATTCATTACTCCATCGGTCTTAAAATTATAATTTTTTTAGAGGATTTAATTTTTTTATAATATAATTATTATATTTTAAAAATATTAATTTTTTAAAAATTATTCTTTGATAGTTTATTTTTCTTAAAATATCAATTCTCATAATTGTACTTTTTGTATTATTAATAAATTTGAAAGAAGGGTAAAATAGTAAATTTATATTATTTTATTCCTTAATTTTTGAAAATGGATTAATATTTGCAGACAATAAAAAATAAAATAATCAACTAATATTTTGAGACGGAGAGTTTAATTGAATTTAATATTTTTTTAATTGAAAAATTTATTAGAATATTATCTTTCAATATTAGTATCACAATTAATTTATAAGATATTTTTGTATTCTAATAAGCATATTTTAGACATTTGATTCACTAAATCCTAATTATCATATTTAAGGCATTTTATGAACAATTTTATTCTTACAAATATTTTTTGAACCCTAACAACTTGGTGATGTAAACATTCACATTAACAAAATTCGACAATGTGAATGTTTACATTGACAGTGTGAATGTTCACATCATGTACCATTTACACTATCAATATAAACATTAATGTACGTTTTACCTTATTATTATTAGGAGTATTTTAGTAATTATGTCACCATAAGATTTATTGAAATATAACAAAATAATTTAGATTGAGTAAAAAATTCAAGAGGGATTTATAAATAAATATCTATTTTTAATTTGATAAGTATCAACTAATAAATGATGTAAAATAACACTTCAAAAGTACAAAATATTTACGCGTAATTGTGGGGGCATTGACTAGACGTATGTGTATATTGAAGGAATCATCTAGTCTTACGAAAATTTCACGCTAACGGTTTGCCCAATTAATAGTAAGGGATTAAGAATTATATAGCGCTAAAAATATAAAAAATGATGACAAAATAATCTCATTTGATGGGTACACGGCCACATAATTTTCTTGGCTCATAGAAAAATTTGGGAGTAACTTGTCTCTAGTTCTTAATTAGATTGAACGGTGCTATTCGGCTCGTGAGGACCCATCACGGATTCCGTTTTGATAATTCAAACCGTTCAATGTGTAGAACTCATTGAGTACTATATGTCTGTTAAAAATCACGTTGATCGGATATCGATAACTATTCATCTTATCAGTTTTTTGTCAATCGTTAATTTGTTTACCGTCTATTTTTTTAATACAAAACTGATTTGATCACATAGTTATCAATATCTGATCAACATAATTTTTTACAAGAATATAGTACTCAACGAGTTCTACACATTGAACGGTTCGAATTATCAAAATAGAACCTGTGATAAGTTTTCACAGACCGAACAATACTGTCCAATCTGATTAAGGACTAGAGGCAAGCTGCTCCTAGAATAATCTCTAGTGTATGTTGGGTGAATTGCACTTTACTAGGTTGAGAAAAAAATGGAAAAAGTGTAATTCTAGTGTATATTGGGTAAATTGCACTTTGCTAGGTTGAGAAAAAAATGGGGAAAGTGTAAACCGGTCTTAATCAGATTAAGGGGCAATTTGAGAAGTAAGTTAGAGGCTATTTTTTAATTTTTAACCTATTTTGAATTATATCATTTCTCACAAATTAATTATGATTTTAAAAAAGAGAGAATGATGTTTTAAAATTTAATTCATAATTTCATAATTATAATTCTGATTTACAACGAAACTAAATCAAAATGTTTTTATATATATAGTACTGTTTCTTGGCTTCAAAACTCTCTTAAACAAAAAATAATAAAAAGTTATTTTTGTGATGAAAAAATTTGTATAATTTTTAGTATAAATTTACCCCATTTAACTATTGTTCTGTATCACTTTACCCTCGTCAACTAAAAATTATAACAAAACTAACCTCCCTAATCTATTAATTATTTTTATTTTTTATTAATTATTTTTATTTTTTAAATTTGAACCTTTATGATTAAAATATCATTTCATCAATAGGATAAATTACACTTTACCCCCATCAACTATCACCCAATATTACTTTACCTTTTGGAACTATCACCCAATATCACTCTCAATTTGGACCTTCTTATTATTTTCATTTTATCACTAAATTGATTTTTAGATTTTAGAAAAAAAATATATTTTAGAAAAAAATATAAAATAAAATTTAAAAATCAATCCAAACAGAGAGAAAATATTTATTAAGAAATTTTAAAAAGTTCACTAAAGACAAAAATAAAAAAATATACTAGTTTTATTTTTTATTTTTTTGTCTTTAGTATTTAAATTTTTTTTTTCAACTAAAATATAAAAAATTTTACTAAAAACAAAAAAATATGAAAAATTACATATTGAAAAAACCTTTAAAAATGCATTTTAGATTTAAAATTAAACAATTCTTTTTAGTTGAGGGGGTAGAGTATTTATTGAGTGATAGTTCAAGGGTGGTAAAGTGTAATTTAATCCTCTAATTAAAAGGGTATTTTCATCACTAAAATCTTTTTTTTTTTTTATGAAAAAAATTAATAAATAAGAGGGGTTAAGTGCTACAAGATAATAATTTAGGGAGTAAAACGTAGTTTGTTCTAATTTACCTAAAACTATTTGAATTCAAGAAAAGTAGGTGAAGGTCTATTACACTTGTAAATGTGTTCTTATATAGTGATTGAATTAGTCTTTTTCCTTGTACTGTAAATTTTATGTTTTTAATAGAATTTTTCTTTGCCGATCAAAAAAAATAAAAAAAAAAAAAATATAGTGATTGAATTAGTTATAAATAATTATTTAAATAATTGTTGTTTGAAAAATTATGAAAATTTTCTTGAGGTTTGAGTAGGTTCATTATATTTTGTTAACATGATGTTGTGAAAGATGATTGATTTCTAAAAATCATGGTACCAGGGCAAACTGAACTGAACTGTGTTTCAATGGTTCTGTTTGGTTTGGTTTGAAATTTTTATAGCTTAATTTGATTTGATTCGGTTTGGTTTGATTTCAAAATTTCGTAGAACCGAAGGTATGGTATGATCTTTGATTTCTTTTTGAGTCAAACAAAGCCAAATCATACCATACTTCCCCTTACCCAAGTAAACTATCACTCGATATCATTTCACCCTTCAACAATATATATATATATATATCATTTTGTCATCTTAAACTATTAATTTTTATCAATATAAATCCTTAGTTAATGATCCATTATGGAAAATTAGCACATGTCTTACATATGAAGTATTGTGAAATGCTTCTAAATAACCTCTCTTTCTTTTTTCTTTTTCTTTCCTTTCTTTCCTTTGTTTCCTTTCTCATTTTCCTTCTTTTTCCTAGCCACGCTAGCAACTACTGCCTACAATATAATTGATGTTGTAGATAGAAGAAAAGAAGGATAATATTTTTTTTAAGACAAAAAAAAGTAATTTTAAAATTTCACAATATTTGTGATGCTATGGGCAAGTCACATGTCAATTTCTATTAGTTACGTAATAGATATTAAAAAAAGAAGAAAGAAAACTGGCAATGAAATAAATTGATAGCTCAAAGGGGGATTTGGTCATAACCCCTTCGCTATTTAATTTATTTTTTAAAAGGATAAGAATTATATAAGTACTTTCAAAATCCCCTAATATTTTAAAACTTGTTTCTTTTACTATATTACCCTCATATCTATTAGATCTCCTATTAAGCCATCTTCACTATGTATTTCAGAGTAAAATTTTATTCTGTATGAAAGTAAAATTTTACACTCTGAAACTAAAGTAAAATTTTACTTTGTATAAAAGTAAAATTTTACTCTGTATAAAAGTAAAATTTTACTCTGAATGAGAGTAAAATTTTACACTCTGAAACTAAAAGTAAAATTTTATTCTGAAAAATAAGTAAACTGTGAGACTCTGAAGCTAAAAGTAAAATTTTACTCTGTATAAAAGTAAATTTTACTCTGGTTCTGTCAAATGAAAAAAACAGAGTAATTGAACCAGAGTAAAATTACTCTGGTTCTATCAAATGAAATTTGATGTTTACTCTGAAAAATCGATGGAACTTTGAGCTTTGAGCTTTGAATCAGGCCTATAATCCTTGAATCAATCGATGTTTACTCTGAAAAACATTGAATCAGGCCTATAATCCTTAAATTAGGCCTATAATCTGAAAATTTCAGAGAAATCTCAATTTTTCATACCCCGGTTCTTCAGATTTTTTAGATTTTTCAGATTTTTTAGATTTTTGAAACTTTGAGCTTTCAAAAATCTTGAGATTTTTCATACACACAGATTTTTTAGATTTTACTTTAAATCTTTGAGCTTTTGAGTTCGAATCAAATGATCGTCGAGATCGATCTATGCAATCATTCAAATCTCCGATCTTAAAGACTCAAAACACACATATATAGATATATATATATATAGATTAGAGATCAGAATATGTAGATATATATATATATATATATATTCGAATTCAAATCTCAAAACACACACACACACACACACACATATATGTATATATATATATATGTATCAGTGCGATTTGCAAGTTCTCCACAGCTCCGGCCATGGAAGAAGCTAGGGTTAGAAGAGAGAGACGAGAGAAAAGATGAACAGTTGAATGTAAGAGAATCTAGTAGCTTCGGTGAGCACATGCATGTATGAAACACAATCATCATAAGTATTCCCACCACAGCTTGCTTGAAGAGCAGATTTGTCATTCCGACATTGTTGATGGCGCAAATTGTGATGGAAAGGAAGAGAGTGGGGAAGAGGGTGAATATAATAGTCATATAAAATATTTAAATAATAAATTTGTTCTTTATGCAAGACTTTATAATTATGAGGGGGTTTAGAAAGTATACTTTTTTTCTTAATCCTTTTAACAATGAAAGGAAGGTAAAGGGGGTTTATAGCCAAATTTCCCTAGCTCAAAATACTGAATCATAATATTTTTTAGTTAATCAAGATAAAGTGATACTATGGGATAAAATAGCTTATGCTGTGATGGTTACAAGGGAGAGGTTGGGAATTCACCCATCACTCAATGTCTAAGAGCATCTCCAATGCACTAGGCATATAATGCTTGTTAGTCAAAATGCCTATTGTGACTCACTTTTTTCAACTCCAATGCACTAGGCATATGATTAGGCATTTTGGCTCAGCTCACATTCACTAGCTACATGTAGCTAGCCTTCAACGCTAGGCAAAATGTATTCAATCATCAAGATCATTTCCCTCCATCATTGTTATTGACGTGGCATTCTATAAAATTAATAGTGTTTGGATAAATAGCTAAAATAAAGAGAATGGTTGGAGTAAAAACATAAAACAGTTGATAGGCAAAATAAAATATATACTTTATAGTAATATTTAGATAGGTAAAATACCTACTACTGTTGGAGATGCTCTAAGGATCTAAGCTTCTCTCCTATTTACAAATTGAATTAGATAATCTAGATCATACTAGGGCCTACAAAATGAAGTACTACAGTGGCTGGGTCAGAAAACCTGACCCTTTTTGTTTTTGGTTGGGACACATGGTCATCTCGGTTGACTTTGACTTGACCTTGTTGAGTTTGGACCTAAGAATGCTTCGGGTTGGCTTCGGAAAGCAGCCCAAAAATTTCTGTTTTTGCTTGGTCGCGCCCGTGAGGTCGTGATGTCATAGGTGGTGTTGGCACCTACTGTTTGTGCCCGTGAACATGGAGACCATGACCATGAAGGTATAGAGGTCGTGCTTGTGAGAGGCTGTGACCAAGCCATTATGGAATTCACCTTCCAGTACTTTTGCCATGGTGTTAGGCCTGCGCATGCGGAGGTTTAGGTTGCGCCCACGACCTGGTGTTTTTCTTGACCCCATTTGTGATGTTCGAGACCGCTGTCGTGAATAGGGGTTCGCACTCGGAATGTGTTGCTTTGCGCCTATGATAAGTCATCTATATAGTTGTTTGTGCGAGTAAAAAGTCACTTTTTGAGATCTTTTATCTCTCTTTTCTCTCCCATCCACCATTTTCGAGTTCTTCAATCTTTAAATCCTTGGATTCATCTACCTTAGGGAAAAATTACACCCTAGTTCCATATATCGAAATATAGAGGGTGGCAAGGGCTTTGTTTTAATATGAGCATATTGTGTTTTTGGCACTGTGGATTTTTGGATTATCTCATCTTCATTTTGAGAGGTAGGAATTTTTTTGCTCCTTTGTAATACCTCGTCATAGATAGACTTGTGGTAGTTTTTATTGCATAAAAACTTGATTTGCTATGCAATTTCTAAAAGCATGAGTTTGATAGTTAGGGTTTTGGGAGTTTATGGGTTTAAACTATGTTTTGTTGTTGATTTTGGGAAAACGGTGTTACTTGAGCATCTTTAGGATGTTATAACTTGAATGCCCTAATTTGTGCTATTTGGTTGTGAATGGAATTTATCAATGTTGTATATGTGTGTGTGTGTGTGTATGTGTGTGTGTGTTGGGTTATGTGTTGATATCAATGGATTGGGTCTTGATAATTCAAAGATAGAGATTTATGGAATCATTTATAAAATGTATAAATGAAAATGAGAAGCGAAAGACTATTCGTAAATCCTTTTATGAATTGAGAAATGGGAAGTGAAAAGAGATAATGGTTGCTTTGAGCTTGTGTTAAAAAGATAATATCGATAACTTGAAATCATGAAACTAGTTATGAATTTAATTCTGAGAGTTGGAAAATTAACTAAGATAGTTATGTTGTCCTTAGTTAAGAAATGTATGTTGTTTTGTTGTGAGGGTTGTGTATTCACGAGTTAGAGGTTTTGCCATTGGCTATCAATGGAGGATGATATTGATTGTTGTTGAGTAGAGTACACATGCTTATGTGTTGTAGATTAATTGTATAATCTAGAATGAAATGAATATGTAATGTAAAGGATGTGGTTGTGCTATATTGAGATAATGCATTCTTTTCGATTAGCACCGGTAAAGTAGACGTGTGTTATATTGAGGTAATGCGTTCCTTCCGTTTGGTACCCAGTAAAGCAGGCTGTTGCTATATAGAGGTAATGCATTCCCTCCAGTTAGCACCCAGTAAAACAGGCTAACAAGTTGCTCAGTGAGACCGTGGTTGTGACGTGGTACTTGTTGGGACCATGGGTTGTTATTGTTGCCTTGAGGCCATGTTGTTAGTGTATTGTTGTCAGTAGGGGATATATGTTGATGAATGTTTATGTTGTGAATATAATTGTGACTATATTATGGGACGATTAGCGAGTTTAGCACCCACATAGTTGATGTTTGTTAGGAACTAATAAAAGGCGAGTATAACAAGAGAACTATGAGCTGTGAATTTGTGTTTAACCGGTTGGTTTGAGTTGTGTAGACACCCCATTTGACCAACCCAAAGACTTGGGCGCTTTCTTCCGAACACTCGATGATGAAAGTTAGAATGTGCTATCTTACGAATTCCTTAGCTGGAGAGTCGGTTCAAGCTTTAATCCCAACCTTACAACTTTAGACCTTCTTAAAACCCTTTTCAAAAGTTTTTTTTCTCGTGTGGATCCAAACATCTCTACAAAGTTTCGAGGCTCGCATTTTCAAAATTCAAGTGTTATAACTTTTTTAGTAAATTGAGCAAAGATAAAAACAGAGATGAGTGGAAGGAATGAGAATTCTTTAGAAAAAAAAAAAAAAAAAGAAGCTTGTTTTTCCATTTAAAAACTAATCTGGCTGTGTAGGAAAATATTGTCTGGCCAAACAATTTTTTGTTTGGCCAGATTATTTTTTTTCTGGCCGGATGATTTGTTTGGGAAACAGAGTAGTTTTAGGAAATTCATCTTTTTCTGCAAGTTTTACATAAATATCTTAGATATTTTGTTTTAGCTCCAAGTCTATAAATATGACCCCCCCTCTTCATTAAAAGAGGTTACAAAATTTTCAAGAGGCAAAGAGACTAGTTTGAGAGCCCATCCTTCCTATTTCATCTTCAACCTCCATTTTTCATACACATACAACCTAAACACCATTAAAGCTTAGCTCGAAGCTCATTGTTGAAGATTTTAAGCTGTGGGGGCCGAATATATTATTACGTAGGTTAACCGAATAACTTAAAAAAGGAAGTCAAGTCATGTACTTTACGGCTTTATCCCGGAGGGATAGAGGCCAAATAGCCAGATTAGCTGAAGAATCAGGTGTAAACCGGGCCGAATATGAACAGGTAGCCGAATGAATGGTTGTTTGTTGGATGAAAGGTAGGCCCAACCATCAACATCTAGGACGATTATAAGAAAGATGAGCATCAGCTAAAAAAGGTATGTGAGAAAAAAGAAGTTTAACTTGAGATATAAGCAATTAAGAGAGTATATACTGACTTATCTGTCGGAGTACTAATTCCGACACCTCTGACTGGAGTGTTCATTCCTTTTCAGGTGACTAGCTGAGGATCACGAGTGTCCTACTGGATCCAAAGAGTATTTCCAAACCACTTCTCTACATAAGCCATACTCAAGGTCTTTGAGGGTGCTAGGAAAAAGGTTTGACAACTAAGAAGCTCACCTACTTTACAAAAGGTGAACTTTTTCCTTTTTTCCTTAACTTCTTTCTCTTTCTTCATTGTCAAACCTTGGGCTTCAATATTAACTTGTTGTAACCATGTGATGGGTCCTTATGGATGTGGGAGGAATTAGGATATAGCCGCCCATCCATTGAGTTGATGAAGTTCTTTATTTTTCTATACTTTTGTATTCTTTTCTTGCTTTCTAGTGCTATGATTCATTATTGTTGTATGTAGATGTGCTAATTGAAATCTTGTGGATGTGAAGGGAGATAGAAAGTAGCTATCCATCCACAAGTTTGATTATATAGTTTAGTTTCTTTCATTTTCATACACTTTCTTATCACCTATCTCATCATTCAAGCATGTTGGCTTTTATGCTTCAATCCATACTCAATTCTAATGAGTAGCTGTGATTGTTACATGGAGTTATTTGGATGATTCTTGAGATTTGGTGTTGAGAGGGTTATTAGATTTTGTTTTTGTTATTTTCCTTGGAAGACAAGTAAAAGATTCTTGGTCAAGGGTGTTGATAGCTCATTTTGAGCATGGAAAAGGACGTCATATCCTTATTCCATGATAAGAAAGAGGAGTTTCCAATAACCTTTAGCGAATCTTTTGGTTGCAAAACAAAGTTTCCATAAGAAATGGCTTGCGTTAATCTACTCTCTCCAATTAATAGCATGGATTTGAGTACTAACTTGCCTCTATTCACAAAGAGATGACTGTAGGTTCCCATTTATTTCTTGGGCTTAATTGTTTCCAACCTCAATTTCTAATTCATTTGATATCATGTAGGACATAGCTCTTTGTATTGTTAAATAATGATTGAGGCCTATCTACCTCTTTCTTCAACATACCTGTAACAGGAAGAGGTAGGAAAGATGAGTACCATTTAGAAGATGTGTTTTGGCTATTGTAGACGTCCCCGAACGCATCCCGGGGGAAGGGAGTGAGAGTCCCCTCCGTTCTGGTTCGATATTGGGTCACTACAGTTCGAAGGACTCAAATGTCACGGTTCTTAATCCTGAACCAAAGAGTCCAAATCCGGCAAATCGTTTTTTTGAAAACAGATTTTTTGAAAGAAGTGCCAAACATGGACTGCTTTGCCAGATACAGAGTCGCCACCTAAATATTTTTTTAATGGGAAACTTAGGAAACCCTGACTCGGTGCCAAATGCCACGTGTCCGTCATCACCAAAGTTGCCTCGGCTCGGGAACTTGGGTACGATTGGGGAAGGTCACTTCGTGAGCACCCCCGCTCGCCCGGTCAAAGACCGGCCTCTACTAACCATGATATCTATTTTTGAAAACATTGTGAGTTCTTATTCCGGTTATTAGCCTAGGTTACTATGTGATGCGCCTGACATACAAGTATAAATGAATCGCTTTGAATTGGAACAAAATATTTCATGTTTGTTTGTTTGAAAATGGTTTGATGGTGCTACCCACAGGTAGGCTAAGACGCGGATTTGCCACCCTCAGGTGGGCTTAGAAAACATGATTTTGCCACTATCTAGTGGGCTTAAAACAAACATTTGATGAATTGTCCCAATCCAAATAACTCAACCTCCACCCACAGGCATTCAAGGTAGTTATATCACATAAGCACATAGCCTCATAGTAAGCATGCTATTCATGGCAACACTCACACGCATGCAAGGATGCTAAAGCATAAAACTTACCGAGTACTCCAAGCCAAAACAAAAAGCTTATTAGAAATCATGCATGATCCTAAATACACTGAAATGCCTAATGCAACACATGCAAAGATGCAACTATAGCAGGCTCGGCTATTCTAAACATGGCATGTGGAATGCTACAACTAACATGTATTCAATTTGGAATTGAAATACAAATGCAGTTTGTATGATGCGCCGAGCCCGGTGCGTGCAAAACAGATGAATGATGCAAACATGCTGTCATACTGTATGCTAATTGAAATATGCCCTATATCTAACCATCATAAGTAGGTAAATAAAAGGGAAGAAAGAAGTGGGGGTTGGAAGACATACATCACACTCACCCACACTTATTACAATTATGCCCTCGCGCAGAGGGTCCGAATGAATAATAATACAGTCCGAAATAAAAGAATATTACAGTCCGAATAATAAATATACAAATTCCTAATTAATTATCAAATTAAATAAGAAAGTCAGAAAATCGGTGCAAGCAAGCCTTGACTTCGCTTCGGATAATGAAATGATGCATGTTGGGCTGCCTTGCGCGGAAATCCACTGGGATGCCCCAATTAGCCTCTGTTTGCAATGTTTCTCGAAATGCGTGTCAGACTTCGGAAAGTTGCTGATTCTCCATTTTGCTGCAACAGAGAGCAGGAAAAGGGCATAGCAATGTATTTCACAAATATATGCATTCCTCGATCCTCGTATCACCAATCACGCATATCGATGCATGATGGCCGAGGAGTCGGATTGCACAACTCAATATAGGATGAATGCAGATGAATGCTACGACAAAACCTAACTCCATCATGGGTAATCCAGAGTGTCGGTGACTTGGGAATTGAGACCCGTTCCGTCACTCGGAGTACGGAACGCGCCTCGTTTCCCATGCCCGGGCTAACTCCTATCCCGAACACGATGCAATATGCGTGACATGCAATCCTAACACATATAATGCTATGAAAATGAGATGCCTCGAAATGCGTGCATGCGGGCACGCAAACCGAGGCGATGATCCTAAGGCATGAAATGGCATACGCGATGCAATTGGACTTACACTAACATGAGTGGGCCTCAGCCACACTTACATAAGGAGCCGTGAGATAAAAAGAAGTGCCTCGAAATGCGTGCACACGGACACGCAAACCGAAACAATGGCATAAAGGCATGAAACGGCCTGAAATATGATATACAATGAGACTAAAATGAGATGTCTCGAAATGCGTGCACACGGGCACGCAAATTGAGAAAATGGCATACGGGATGCAATAGGACTAAAATGACATACAGAATGCAAAATGGACTTATACTAACATGAGTGAGCCTCAGCCACACTTACGTAAGAGGCCGATAGATGAAACTGAGGTGTCTCGAAATACGTGCGCACAGGCACGCAAACCGAGGCAATGCCGTACGGAATGCAATGATGTTAAAATGGCATACAGGATGCAAAATGGACTTATACTGACATGAGTGAGCCTCAGCCACACTCACATAAGAAGCCGTCGGATAAAAAAGAGATGCCTCGAAATGCGTGCACGCGCATGCAAGCCTAGGCGATGACATACGGAGTGAAATGGCATACACAATGCAAATTGGACTTATACTAACATGAGAGTGCCTCAGCCACACTCACATAAGAGGCCGAGAGATGAAAAATGAAGTGCCTCGAAGTGCGCACACAGGGGCACGCAAACCGAGGCGACGTATTAAAACATGAAATGATATAGGGAATGGTATGCAAACATGCCAATGGATTTTCAGCACTCACAAATGATGCAAAACAGTCCCGAAAGGTGGGGAAATGACACCAAATGCACAAAACGGTCCCGAAATGCGATATTAAGCACCCGAAATGGCCTACAACCATACTAAACATGCATAATTGGTACATGACATGCAAAACAGTAGCAAGGCAGCCCCAAAATAGCATTTTTTACAATACAAAATATGGCGAAATAGTGAGCATAGATAGGACAACAATGGCATGCAAAAATGGGGGCCAAGAGAGGGGTATTGAAGCAAGTGATGTATACGATGCTCAAACTGAAAAATACAGTTCTACAACACTGAAGAGGGACCAAAAATATGAACATTTACAGTAGATGACATCCCCCAAATCAGTATGAAAACATGCTAAAAATGTCATGCAAGAATGAAGCCAACAAGGGCCAAAACATGAGGTATGCCAAGCATTCACCAAACAGCCTAAGACCCTTAACAAAACATGAAGAGTGGGTCATTTTAAGACTATTTTCAGTACTTCTCATGGCCGGAAACAGAAGCTAGGTAGGCCTAAAAAGGCATGCAAAATGGAGGTCAAAGAGGGATATAATGGCAAGTATAATAAGAAGACCCCCAACAAGGTTGATCCCTTATACAATGTTGTAGAGGGAAACAAAATAAGCTCAATTACAGTTTAAAGAATGCTCCAAAACAAACCACATGTAGGTTAAACAAATCATGCAAGTTTACGGTAAATATGAGAGATTATGAAGCAAGTGCATGATAGAGAGGCCAAACAGGGTTGATCCCTTCTTCAATGTTGAAGAGGGGCTCAAAATAGGCCCACTCACAGTTTATATTATTCTCGAAAAACAGATCACTCACAAGCTAGATGAAGCATGCAAAAACAAGGGCGAAACATGGATTCAAAGAAAGTGGCATATGGAGCATGAAAACAAGGTTGAGCCCTTCTTCAATGTTGAAGAGGGGCTCAAAATAAGCACAATATCAGTTCATGAGATGCTCCAAATCAGATCACACATAGGCCAAATATTCAATGCAAAATAATGGCATATAAGAGGATATTGAAACAAGTGCAAGATGGAGGGCTCAAACAGGGTTGAGCCCTTGAAAAAACATGAATAATGGCTCAAAACAAGGCCCCTTTCAGTTCTGGTAGGAGCCCAAAACAGTAAGCAAGTAGGCTTAAGAAAGGAGGCAAGAAAGTGCTACAAAAGAGGGAATTTGAGACTTACCCTTGAAGACCTCTTTTTTTCTACTTCTTGGCTTGAGGGAAGTTGCTTCTAAGCCTCTGAGAAAGCTCTCCTTGCTGCTGGAAATGGAGTGGTGGTAGTGGTGCTTGAAGGTAATGAAGAGATGGCACCAAACTTAGGAAAAATGAGAGAGATAGAGATGGAGATGTGTATGTATGCTTGAGGGAAATTTTTCTAACCCTTGGGACAGAGCTGGGAGGTCCCTTATATGGGCAAAAAGAGGGGTGTAAAGGTGGAGGGAAATGCACCCAAGTGTTCCCCTCCAAAATATCCCCGGATCTGAGATCTTTTCTAGGAAGCATTTGTATGGTTTGTATGTACAGTTTCAAGGAGCATAGGCTAGGCACTTTCTTGGAGGTGGCCGGCCGGCTACCCCCCATGGCCGGCCAGCCAGGGACAAAAATGGAAGTTTGGAATTGCTGGCCGAGCACCAAAGGGTGGTGTCCTCCCATATGTGCACAACAAGGCTCTGTGGTTGGAATTTGGCAACTCTGAAGCAAGAGAGACAACAAGCCACCTCTAGGAGAGGTCCAAAAATGAAAAGAAGAATTACTGGCCGAGCACCATTTTTTAGGGTCCTCCCATGTGTGTACAACACAAATATGTGGTTTTGGCTTGAAGAAAATGGCCCTAGGGTGTTCAACATTAGCCCGGAAGTGAGAAAGAAAGCGGCGAGAGGCGGAGGAGCATAAGCGGTTGTTGAGACAATTACTATCCTCCCACCCTCCAGTGAAGTTCCTTATGATAAAAAAGAGGAACCTGCCAAAACTGAACAAAACCGATGCAAAAGCGAATGCTCGGGGACCAAAACACGATTCGGTCCCAAAACCGTTAAGCAGAAAGTGGTGTTTGGCTGCAGTGGGTATCTAAGACCCAGTGTCCCTTGAAAGGGAGTAAATGAGATGCATGCCAAAAATCGGAGGAATCGGAGATGGTTAGACGGTCTGAACCGAGGCACACGGCCCGACGGCTCAAAACCGAGGCAAGGGCTCGAAATGGGCAAAATGGCCTCTGACCACGAAAAAGTAGCCCACGGCCACCGAGATATGGTCTCTGGGACCTCTCCCTCCCTCGGGAACAAAAATAGAGAAAACCGAGTTCGTTCGCGAAGAGACAAAGTCTGAAAGGGTTCGGAAGTCCGGAGGCAGGGCTCACGGCCGAGACTCTGAGACTTTTGAACGAGCACAAAATGCAACATCACCGAGCGCTCAATCGGTGACGTCTGAGTCTTAAAGTCGGTCAAAAATAGGGTGTCTACAGCTATGTTGCACAAGACAGAGTTCCTCCGATTGGTCTATATAGCCGGATTACTTTTCCTTCAGTCGGATGATTTTCTATATAGCTGCAGACACCCCATTTTTGACCGACCTTAAGACTCAGACGTCACCAAATGAGTGCTCGGCGATGTTGCATATTGTGCTTGTTCTGAAGTTACGGAATCACGCCCGCGAGCCTTACCTCCGGACTTCCGGACTCTTTTGTGCTGTCTCGGTTTGCGAACCAGGTCCCGTTTTCTCCATTTTCTCTTCTCGAAGGTAGGGAGAGGTCTCATAGACCATCTCTCAGTGGCCGTAGGCTACGTTTCGTGGTCGTAGGCCATTTTTCCTGTTTGGAGCCTGGTTTCTGGTTTTTTCGGAGCCGTCGGCCGTGTGCCTCGGTTCGGGACCGCTTAACCACCTCCGTTTGCTCCGGTTTTTGGCATACACCTTGTTTCCTCCCTTTTAAGGGACACTGTGGCTCGACAGACCGACTTCGTGGTCGAACGCCACTTGCGGTGCCTAACAGCCTGTTTTTGGGACCCTAGACCGCACGTTTTGGCCCCCGAACCCTCGTTTTTCATCGGTTAGGGTTCATTTTTGGCAGGAACCTTGGTTTCCTTATTAGAAAGGTTGTAGGAAGGTGGGAGGCCAGCAATTGTTCTAAAAAACCAGTTTTATTTCTTCATCGCTCTTCATCGCCCGTTTTCTTCACTAGAAAGCTGGTTTTTCTCACTCTCGGGCCACTTTTTCTGACTTTCCACCGCATCATTGTGTTGTACACATCTGGGAGGCCACCAATATGGGTAGGCCGGCCGGTAATTCCCCCTGACCCTTTTGAACCTTTCTAAAAAGTTGGTTTTTCTCTCTCCTAGGTTATATTTTCTGGTTTTTCTCCATATAGTTGTGTTGCACTCATCTGGGAGGCCACTTTTTTGGGGTGGCCGGCCAATAATTTTTCTTGACCCCTTTGACCCCTGGTCAGTCGGCCAGGGGAGGTGGCCACCACCACCGAACCTTTGAACTGGTGGCCAAGTTTGTCCCTCTCAGTGCATTCCATTTGTGCAATTGTTTTGCACTGCACTAGGGGTCTGTCCTTTTGAGGGGAGATTTGAATTGGTTTTTTCCCTTTTTCTTTGGCTCCTCTCCCTCTATATAACCAGCACCCCACCTCCATTTACAAGGGTTAGAAAAACCAGCTGGAGCATTATACATACATCTCCATATATCTCTCTCTTTTGTGCTAAAAGTCCACATTTTCTTGCATATTTACCTTACACCTCATAGCCTACCACCTCCATCACTCATTCTAGCACCTTGGAGGCCATTTGAAGAGGTTGAAAGCTCAGAATTTTGGACCAAAAGCTCCTGATTTGCTGCTCTTCAAGGGTAAGTACTTATTTCCCTTAAACTTGCATTTTTTTGCTTCATCTATAAGCTATACTTGCAAGCATTTTTGGGCTTCGACCTGAACTGAAAATAGTCTTATTTTGAGCTCATCTTCATGTTTGAACAAGGACTTTTCTCTGTTTGAGGTCTTCTACCCACCCTTTGTGCTTTATCCCACCTTTTGGCCCTTATCTTGCATGATATATTAGCCCTGTTTGTGAGTATTTTTGGGCTTCGAGCCAAACTGTAAAATGCCTTATTTTGAGTCCCTCTTCAACTTTTTTTAAGGGCTCTTTACTGTTTGAGGCCATCTACTGCCTCTTGTCCTCTATCTCTCTTTTAGGGCTATTTTTGCATCATGTTTTAGCCTTACTTTCAGACATTTTTGAGGTTTGTCATGAACTGAAAAAGATCTTTTTTTAATCTCCTCTTCAAGTTTGTTTAAGGTCCCATTTCTATTTGGGGTCATCTTCCCCCTGTGCATGCTTTATCTCTCCATAATTAGGGCTATGCATTAGAGCACTTGCATTGGCCATGGTTTGGCCTCTTAGCCACTGAAATCCAGTGGATTTTCAGTGGCTTTGATGTGTCTTTGAGTTCCAAAATCATGGAGGGGTGACCCTCTCACCCTTCATTCTCTTCACTAGCATTTTTGGCCTTTCAAAGAGGCCTTTCTTTGCATGCTTCCGAGACTGATTTCAGGGCCTATTTTGTGAGTTTTAGGGTTGTTATAGTCCATTTCCAGGGGTATTTTTACTATGCTTCATGTCTATCTTGTATGTGCTTAATAACCCCTTGTATGGCCCTCTAAAGGAGCTCACCATTTTTACACTTGTTGGCTGCATTTCAGTGATTATTTGGGTATATTTTGGCATGTTTTGTTCACTGATTTTTGCTGGTTTGATGAGTTCTCATACGATTCATGCACATGCCATGTAAACCATGTTTGCTAGTCAAAGTTGCATGCTATTTTAGTCCATCATACTAGCATCTTTTGTTCATGCTTTGAACTAAAAATGTTCATGTTTTGGGACTGCCTTGGCTTTGTCTTTGTGCTTCATGGTCAAATAATGCATGCTTTGTATAGCTATAAGTCAATACATGTGCCTAGTTTTGAGTTTCGGGGCTCATCTCATACATCGGGTGCCATATATCCATGATTCAGGATCATTTTGCATCATGTTTCAGTGCTAGAATTTGCATGTCTGTATGCCATATTTCATGCCTTGCTATGCCTTGTTAGAGTGGCATTTGGTGCCTTAGGTTCGGTCCTCGGTTTGTGCGCATGTGTGCACGCATTTCGGTTGCCTCATTTTCATCTCATGGCTACTGATGTGGGTGTGGCTAAGGTCCACTCACATTGGCGTAAGCCCATATTGCATTGTGTATGCCATCTTAGTCTATAGCATTATGTATGCTAGGTTGTATGTTAGAGCATTGTGTATGCCATGTTACATCGAGCATTGAGTATGCCATTTCATAGCATTGTGTATGCTAGGTTGCATGTTAGAATTGCATTCATGCATGTCATGCATATTGCATTGTGTTTGGGATAGGAGTTAGCCCGAGCACGGGAAACGAGGGACGTTCCGTACTCCGAGTGACGGAACGTGTCTCAATTCTCGGTCGCCGACACTCCGGATTATCCATGATGGAGTTTAGGTCTTGTTGTGTTTTCATGTGCATTCATTTCACATTGAGTCGTGCAATTCGACTCATCGGCCATCATGCATCGAAATGCGTGATTGGTGGCATAAGGATCGAGGCAAGCATACATATGTGAAAATACATTGCCATGCCCCTTTCTTGCTCTCTGTTGCAGCAAATCAAAAATCGACAGTCTTTTGGAGCTTCGCGCAATGTTTCGGGCTTAATTGTAAACAGAGGCTAATTGGGGCATCGCAATGGATTTCCGCGCAAGGCAACTCAAGCATGCATCATTTATCATTCGGAACAGAGCTGTGGCGGTCCATGGGCTTGCATGCCAATTTACTGTTTTCGTAGTTCATTTGTTAATTAATTAGGGTTTTGTACTTATTCGGACTGTAACTATTCATTTGGGACTGTATATTATTTATTCGGACCCTCCAAGCGAGGACACAACTGTAATAAGTGTGCGTGTGTGTGATGTATGTCTTCCAACCCCACGTCTTTCTCCCTTTTATTTACCAGCTTATGATGGTTAGATTAGGGCATGTTTCAATTAGCATACAGTATAATAGCATGTTTGCATTCATTCATCTGTTTTACATGCACCGGGCTCGGCGCATCATGACTCACTGCATTGTATTTCGATTCCAAGTTGAATACTTGTTAGTTGTAGCATCCCATATGCCATCTTTAGAATAGCCGAGCCTGCTACAGTCGCATTTTTGCATGTGTTGCATTAGGCATTCCTGTATAATTAGGGTCATGCATGGATTTCTAACATAGCTTCTTTTTTGGCTTGGAGTACTAGGTAAGTTCTATGCTTTAGCATCCTTGCATGTGTGTGAGTGACTACCATGATAGCATGCTTGCCATGAGGCTATATGCTTATGTGATATAACTGCCTGAATGCTTGTGGGTGAAGGTTGGGTTATTTGGGTTGGAACAAATCATCAACTATGAGTTTTAAGCCCACTAGATAGTGGCAAAACCATCTTTTCTAAGCCCACATGAGGGTGGCAAAATCTGCATTTTAAGCCTACTTGCGAGTAGCAAACCATCTTTCAAAAAACAAACATGAAATGTTTTGTTCCAAATCAGGCGATCCAGTCTACACTTGTATGCTGTGCGTATCACATAGTAAATCTAGGCTAATAACCGGAATAAGAACGCATAATGTTTTCAAAACTAGATATCACGGTTAGTAGAGGCCGATCTTTGATCGGGTGAGCGGAGGTGCTCAGGAAGTGACCTTCCCCAATCGTACCCAAGTTCCCGAGCCGAGGCAACTTTGGTGATGACGGACACATGGCCTTAGGCAAACGAGTCAGGGTTTTCTAAATTTCCCCCAAAATAAAATATTTAGGTGGCAACTCTGTATCTGGCAAAGCAGTCCGTGTTTGGCACTTCTTTTCTAAAAATCTGTTTTCTCAAAAACGATTTGTCGGATTTGGACTCTTTGGTTCAGATTACGAACCGTGACAATTTGAGTCCGAACTGTAGTGAGCCCAAAATGAACAGAACGGGACTTATCCTCCCGGGACGTTCGGGGACGTCTACAATGGCCTGATGATTTCTTTAAACAGAGTAAAACAGGACAGCTTTTGGAGGAGTGCTCTCCTGGGCATTTGTGATTATTATACTTTGTTTTTTTAAAATTTTATTATAATTTGTTAGATTCAGCTCCCATTTAGCTGAATCAATTCATTGTTATAATGACTTCCAACCCCACATCTATTCATTCAATTATTGTAATAACCTCAAACTCCACGTCTTTATATCCTTTTTATTTATACGCTTAAGTATCTATCAAGTAGCATCATGTTTTGTTTATCATGTCCATGCTTTATATCCATCTTTCGGCATTAAGATTCTGCTAATTTGCATATATGGGTTTCATCAATTCTTATGTGCCTGTGTTCTCTAATCCATGCCTTGACATGATTAATGTATAAAATGTTAGTAGCTAGATCTCTAGTCGCATTTTGTGTATGTATTGCATTAGCTATTTGTATATAGGATCATATATATGTGTATAATATATTATTTTGGTTCACCAGGGATGAATATTGGGTGAGCATTTCTAGTTTTAGCATCCCAATTGTATATTCCATTATTACTGTGTCTAGCATCTTATCTTGCAAGTACATGCTTAACTGATATATCTCTATAATTGCCAGTAGATGGAAGTTGTGTCGTTTAATTTGGAATAGTATTGATTCTTATGCTTGTGGGCTCAGTTTCATTTGAGTTGTACACATTTCAAAACTCTTTCAAAATACATGAGGTCCAAACGTTCCGAAATGAATAACACAGTTTATACTTGGTTGCTTCACATTGTAATTTGTAGCATTAATAAATAATCAGAACATGAGCATATATTGTCTATTAAACTCATATCATGGTTTACTAGAGGTTGATCTTTTGATCGAGTGAGCAGGGGTGCTCAATTAAATGACCTTCCCCTTTCATACCTAAGTTCCCGAATTGAGTCACTTTGGTTATTGTGAACAATGACCTTTGGCACGTGTCATAGGTTTTCTAGTTTTCTCAAAAGATTAGGTAGCAACTCTGAGATCTGGTGCTTTAGTCTATTTTTGGAAAATGTTTTGGAATAAAATGATTTCCTATAAAAGTTGTCAGATTTGGACTTTCATTTACGTTTCACATTGCATTTGTGAGACTAGATCAAGAGATCGGGAGTCTAAACTATCAAGCCCGCTCGGGTAACCCCAGAAGACCTATAGTTTTTTGCGACTCTGCCGGGGTAACTAAGAGAGCTTAACTCGAACTCTATGATATGAGATTTGTTTACATATATATGTTCATTGAATTGCATGCATTGGTGCCCATAAGTTACTGTGTTTGCCATTTGATATCTTTGACGGCTTGCTGGACATGGGCACTGTCATGGTGGGAATACAAGCCTCGGATCTGGATCACCAACGTACTGCTTGAGTCTCTGTTCACTTATAAGTGTTGGGAACAGTAAGTATATAGGTGTCTTGATGAGGTACCCTTTTTGACCAAACTGACCTAGTGCATATATTGAGCTGGAATAATTTTCCAACCTAGGACTGGATGCTCTCCCACTTTCAGGTTGTTGTGATACCGCTTGTTTGAATAGTGAAGCTCCTGATCTCTCCAAAGCTAGGACAAGGAAACCTTAACCTCTAGGGTTGTTTGGAATGCTTGCTTATGTGTGAATGTGAAATCTTGAGGAAAAAAGGGCACCAAATTCTTGGATAGTCTTAACTTTAAAAGGATTCTTTCAAATTTTAGGGTTGTATCAGAATCAGAATTTGGGTTAGAATCTAAGGGGTTGTATTTGGTGGAGGATTAGAATTTGGGGATTATATCTGAATGGTTAACTCTGTAGTACGATTAGAACCAGGAAGTCAAAAATTGTGTTTTGCTTTATTTTGACCGACATGTCTAGTATCATAATCAGATGGGGCATTTGTTTTAATGATAGGATTCACCAAGGCTAGGAGAGCTCGATTCTGTATACTTTGGTGGATCACCCAAGAGAAATAATACCCAATTTAGAAATAGCCTAACTAACCCAATCTAGGAAAAGCCAAGTCAAAACCAACTCACGAAAAGCTTAACCCATCTCACTTCATGTAAATCTGACCTATCCAAGTCAAAAACACTATAGTCTATCCAAACCTAAAAAATCCATCTCCGACAAAGTCACATCCACACAGTTCCCCAATTGTTTAGTCACCAGATCCCAATCCATATAAATCCCAGTGCATATAAATCCGATCTATCTAAGTCAAAAACACTATAGTCTATCCAAACCCGAAAAATCCATCTTCAACAAAGTCGAATCCACCCGAAAAACCCATCCCACTCTATATAAATCCGACCTATCTAAGTAAAAAACACTATAGTCTATCCAAACCTAAAAACCCCATCTCTGACAAAGTCACATCCACCCAGTTCCCCAATTGTTAACTCACTAGATCCCATAATGGCCCAAAATCCAATGGATCTAGTAGACATACCTACGTCCCTTCAGCGGACTATGGATGCTCTTAATTGCACAATTGCCATCCAAGCTGAGACAATTGCTGGATTGTAGCATCTATCTAGGCATCCATTACTCATCCACTTCTAGCCTATCATCCAGTTCCAGATCCACCTTCACCAGCTGAAGACTTCCAGGGTCTTGTTGTACAAGAAGGATTAGGCCAGACCCATACTGCCAAAGCTTTGGCATAACCCATTTAGGGTTTTTCCCCCCATTAATCTTAGTGAGTTTAACCCAGCTATATTGAAAATAGCTAAACTTGAAAAGCTGTTTAAAGGGTCAAAAGGAATTAACTCCATTCTGGACATTGAGGATGGAAAGATGTTGCAGAAAATAATAGCCCTTCCACTTTTCACTTTTAAGGAGTTCTATGAAATGAGGTTCAGATTGAAGATGCCATTAAGCAAGAAATTATAGTAGATGAAAATGAGCCCTTAAGGAAGTCATTCACCTGTAGTTCCAATGCTACTACCAATAGTAGCACAACTGCCAATGCCAAGCCCTTAAAAATCGATACAGTTACCATTACTGCCAAAATGACCAATCCCTTCACCAATGCCAACCTACAAATGGCCAACTCAACTCGAGCCTAGAAAAAAACTTATCATCCTTTTCATATGTCCCCAACCCGAGCCATGAAAGTCTTGTAGAAAAGGGCATCTCAAATCCCTTGAGCCCCGACCTTTCCATGTTCCTCTTCTAGCTAGACATGACCTTACCAAATACTATGCCTTTCACCAACATCATGGTCATGACACTGATCGTTGATATCACCTTCTTCATGAAATTCAAGATCTCATTGACAACAAAATAATAGCTCCACCTCAAGTTCAGTCAACTCAGAAAGTTCCAGCTCAGTCAATCCATCTAGACCAATCCGGTTCAAATACACCAAGTGCGCCAATGGCCGAACCCACTCCTTCTAAGATGTTGAGAATGATTGAATATCGTTAAAGAACTATGGCAGATTTAAGCTTTAGGGTTTTTTCCTCGTCATTGGCCACATCCCATGTTGGGAATTTCGCATCAAAGAGCCCTCCAAGCTTGGGGCAAGCTAAAAATGGAATGCGCCAACCCAAAGTTGAAATTGTGATGAAGGTTGATGGTGATAGTAGAAGCGTAGCCTAATTAGACACATTGTTACAAATAATCTCAAGCCTGGGTGATATCATGTCAACAATAAATAAGCCTTGCCTAGATATATCCATCCAATTCCTTGACAAGGCTCAAGTAGCAAGAATAAGTCTGGGGCAAGTATTGATCCTTGTGCACATCTCCGATGGATTATTGAGACTCTGAAGATTAAAGGCCTAAACAAACAGAAAGTCCTTGCAGTTGTTGAGAAGACTATAGATAAAACATCTGCCGCTTAATAAGGAGTACTGCAAGTGAATTCAATGTGAGAAGCTAGGTTGAGGGCACTTTAAAGTAGGAGTCAACAAATAAAGGAACGCCAAGCCATAGAGACAGAAGCTTTATAGGAGGCATTCATCGTAACTCTAATCTCAAACCTATAGGAATCCTTTCCATGAGTACCTAGTCAACTCCCGCCAACCCTTTTTCAAATGCTTGTAGGTTTGGTACTCGTTGCTCCCAAAATTGCACCTTCGATTCTCTCATGAACTTGTCCAAAGCTATTCAAATCCTTACAAAGGAAGGTCATCTCAAACCTCTTGAACCATAGCCACTCACAACTCCACTCCCAACTAGACATAACCCCACCCAGTATTGTGACTTCCATTAGTAACACGGTCTAGACACCCTATTTTGACCGGCCCTAAGACTTAAATGCTTTCTTCCGAACACCCGATGATGAGAGTTGGAATATGCTATCTTACAAATTCCGCAGCAAAAGAGTCAGGTTCAAGTTTTAATCCCAACCTTACACTCGTTTTGGCCAAAATGCTTTTCGACCAAATTAAAACCTTTTCCCAAATACATTTGGTTGTGGAATTCAAAACATTTTTACAAATGTCCTGAGGCTCGCCTTTTCAAACTCCAAATGTTGTCTTTTTCAGTAGATTGAGCAAGGGGTATAGTGGGAACGAATGGAAGAGGTGGAATCCTTTAAAATACCTTTTTTTCCTTTCAAATCATGCTAACTTTATCCTATTGATCTAAATGGTATATATTTCATTTGGCCATACAACAATTTATGGACAGATAAAAAATGTAGTCGGCCGGATGAATAATGGTATAGCAGGTTGAATTGTCTGGGGTACATAGCATTTTTGGAATTTTGGCTTTTTCTACAAATATCTAAGATATTTTTACATTTGGCTTCCTCTTTAAGTTTCGTACAAATATCTTAGATATTTACCTTGGCTTCCTATGTAAGCTTTATGCAAATATTTTAGATATTTTGCGTTTGGCTTCCTATGTAAGCTTTGCTCCAAAAGTCTATATAAATACCTCTCCAATTCATTTCTAAGAGGTTGGCAATTCATTTGAAGGGTTGCAAAATATTTTTAAAGGCTAAGAGACTTGTTTGAGAGCCTCTTGCACTTCATTTTCAACCTCCATTTCTTATACACCAACCATCAAAACTTCATTAAAGCTTGACTCCAAGCTTCTTACTAAGGATCCTGAGAACTCTAAGCCATATCTAAAGGACCTTGAGGGTACTAAGAGAGCATTTGTGAATTAGAAAGCTTATGCTCTCTTCAAGAGGTGGACTTTTTCCATTTTTCTCACTCTCTTTTTTTCTTCATCTCTAAGCTCTGTATTTTACTATTAGCTTGTTGTAATAATGTGATGAGTCATCATGGATGTGGAGGGAACTAGGATTCAGCCACCTATCCATTGAGTTGATTGTTCTCACACTTTTCTTGCTTTCTAGTACTATAATTCATTGTTGTTGTACACAAATATGTTAATTGGAATCTTGCAGATGTGAAAGCAAGTAGAAAGTAGCCACCTATCCACAAGTTTGATTATGTAGTATAGTTTCTTTCATTTTTACACACTTTCTTATCACCTATCTCATCATTCAAGCATGTAGGCTTATATGCTTCAATCCATACTCAATTTTGATGAGTGGATGTGGTTATTGCATGGAGCCGCTTGGATGATTTTTAGAGTTTGATGTTAAGAAGATAGTTGGTTTTCATTTTCATTGATTGTTTTTTGGAAGCAAAACAAGAGATTCTATGTCAAGAATGTTTAAATCTCTCTTTTCAATCATTCCTGAACACGGAAAGGGGTGGAAACATCCTTGTTCCATGAATAGAAGAAAAGTTCTCAATAGCTTTTTATGAATCCCTTACTTTAAAAGAAAAGCTTTTACTAAGAAATGATGTGCATTAATCTACTTTCTTTAATTAATAGCATGGATTTGGGGTATTAACTTGTCCTCATTCACAAAGCGATGATGTAGGTTCCCATCTATTTGTTAGGCTTGAATTTGTTCTTGCTTTAATTCATTTAATTTGAGAAATTATTATAAACATCATGTTGTATATAGCTTCTTGTGTTGTTAAATAACGATTGAGGCCTATCTGCCTCTTCCTAGGATGTTTTGTGCAAGAGGGAGAGATAAAAGGGATGAACAGCCCTTAGAAGATGTATTTTGCTTATGTTTTAGAGTTTTCTCCAAATGTTATGTTCGGCCAAATATCTTTTCAATCGGCTGAACAAATTTATGTCTGGTTAGATGAATTTTCTAGAGCAGAACATGACAGTTTCTAGGGAGTGTTCTCCTAGGCGTTTCTGGAGCTAATGTTTAAATTCTTTTATTTATCTTGTATGATTTATTAGATTCAGCAATAATTAGGATGAATCAATTCCTTGTTGTAATAATTCTTCTAACTCGACATCTTTTCTTTTCCTTATTTATTCAGTTGTTGTAATGATTTCTCTCCCTTCCTCATTTTTCATTCGAATTGTTGTAATAACTTCCAACCCCACGTCTTTCTCTCATTTTTCTTTATACACTTTATGTCTATATAGCATCATGTTTTGTTTATCATATTCATGACTTGCATCATTTTTTCATGCAATAGGTTTCGGCCAATTTGCATTTTTAGAATTTTTATCAATTCTTATGTGCTTTTGTGTGCTAATTCATTCCTTGAGATAATTCATGTATCAAATATTAGTAGCTGAATCTTTAGTTGCATTCTATGTATGTATTGAATTGGATATGTGCATATAGGATCATGCATATGTTCATAGCATATTACTTTTGTGCTTACTGCGGAGGAGTACTAGGTGAGCATTTATAGTTCTAGCATCATGTGCGTGTATGTTATTGTACTATGTTTGGCATTATAATATGTGGTTACCTACTTACCTGGAATATCTGTATAAATGCCTATGGATAGAGGTTGTGTTGCTTAGGTTGGAATGATGTTGATTGATATGCACGCAAGCTCAATTTTTCGTACATTTATTCAAAATCCTTTCAAAATGCATGAAATCAAAGCATACCAAAATGAGTGACATGATCTATACTTGTTTGCTTCACATGGTAAAGTTAGTATTATTAAAACCAGAACATAAGCATATAATACTTATAAAACTCATATCATGGTTTAGTAGAAGCCGATCTTTTGATTGGGTGGGTGGAGGTGCTCAATTCATGACCTTCCCCCCATATACCTAAGGTTCCAAACTGATAAATCTTTGGTTATGACGAACAGTGGCTTTTAGCATGAGTCACGGATTTCCTAATTTTCTCAAAAGATTAGGTGGTGACTCTGAAATCTGGTGATGTAGTCCATTTCTAGCATATTTTTCAATAAATGGATTTTCAAAAGTTGCTAGATTTGGACTCTCATTTTCTGTTTCACATTGCACTAGTGAGACTAGATCAAGAGATTGAGAGTCTGAACTATATGGTGCGTTTTGTAACCCTAAAAGCATCCTACACAATACTAACCATTGCTTTCGCCTCCGCCATGAAATTCAAGACTTGATTGACAACAAGGTCATCACCTCATCTAAAAACCCTAAAGTTGCCAACAATCCTTTCCCTGATCGCAACAGATTACCACCGCACAACATAAACTCCATCCATGTCTAGCCAGCAATCAACTTTAACCCTAGCCAATACATCATACTTGCCACTGAGCCCGAACCAATGGTGTTCATTCCTGAATCTTTAGATCTCTGCCTCATCAAAAATTTTAAGAAAGAAGAGTAAAATGAATAAAATTTTTCAAGAGGTGGAAGACTTACTCAATCTTGATGAGCTTGTCCTTAATGGTGCTAAAGTCAAGCAGGCGACTCACTTAACTATTGCCAACAATGATGGTTGGAATGATGAGTCTCAAGATCAAGTAGGGACAATTGTTGAAAGTGCTTGGAAAGGACATTTGAACTAGGGGCATGGTATGCAAAATTTGAAAGGAATTTTCTTTAGTCGAAGAGAAGTTTAGAGGCTAGTAGGCAAGTTTTGGATAGTGATGCTGAAATAAAAACGAGTTGGGACCTACTAATGGGCTATTTGAAGTTTGTCATGAATTCTGCTGATGGACTTGAAAAATGTAAAACTCTTTTGTGGTTGGGAGGCTAATGATATGATTTAGGTTAAACTCCGAGTTGTGTCTTATGGGTGGTTGAGTCGTGTGCCACGTTAGAGTATTGTTTTCTTTGTCTTTTCTTGTGTCATTGCGTCAATTGAGTCTTTTCCTTTGAGTTGCTCTTGTCCACCCTTGGGTCTTCATCCTTCAATAAGAGAAAGACAGTCGATTTTTTAATCGATTGATTTTGCCTACAGTAATCCATGTGTGACCTAATGAGAACAAGAAAAATTTTGAAAATTTCAATTAAACAAAGGAAAGGTGTAAATTGTCCAATGTGCTAATGAGAATGGGACTTCACTAATAAGCTCGAGTATTGAAAAGGATTATCCAAATGGTTCTGAATGAATTCTAAATTGCCGTCACAATGCTCTTCATGATTGTTCCAAAATTTCAAGTGGTTTTTTTTTTTTTTGCAAACTTGCGAGGATAGATCCAGAATTGTGTGTGGTGTTTTACACTATTTTGGGAATTTTCTTCACACTCTAGCAATCATTTTGGTTGGCGCAAGATGGTTTTCAAACCTCACAATTCATTTCCATGACATTATCATCACTCAAAAGAAAGGAGAAAAGAGAAAAAAGAAAAAAGAAAGAAAAAAAGAAAGAGAAGAACAAGAAAAGAAGAAGAGGAAAAGTCAACTATCAAGCCAGGGGCATCTATTGAATGAAATCCAATCAACGATGAGGAAGAGAAGTTTTGTTTGAATTCCAAAAAACCAATGCAAGAAGGTACCACATTGTGAGGAGAATTAACCTTGAAAGTAAAGTGAAAGTAAGGAAGATGATATGCACAAGTCAAGAGAGAATCAAACTCAAATCAAGGCGAAGCGAATTTCCTTGTTAGGGCAAGGATGATTGTTGATCAAATTCATTGCAAATATTATAACACTACCCTTAAGAGGCTTGTTGGGCCGAAAAATGAAAAGTGAAAAATGAAAAAATGAGAGCTTGCATGGCCAAAAACTCAAAAGGGTGGCTTTGGCAAAAGTTAGAGTGCAAAAGGAGAGTGTCAATACCCGAGTGAACCTTAACTATGAACTATGTGAGGTTTGATTCTCATTTTTGAGATATGTAGGCAACCTTTTCCTGAGGTTCAACCAAATATCCTTGCCTGATTCATATCTTTAGCTATGCATCCATCCAGGAGATACAATGACTACTACACATGGCATATTTGCGTTGGGTGAGGAAGAACTAGTTTGAATCAATAGATGAAGAAATTTTCAATACTTGAATTTATTAGTGAAATCTCTAACTTAAGCCTCAAGGGAATTGAAACCTAACTTTTGCAAAGTCTATTTCTAAAGGCGATTCTTGAATAAATGAGTGAGTGTAAGGAATACTAGGGGCACAATGAATGATCAGTTGCTTTGAGTTCTTTCTTTTCTTCTTTAATATTTGGGGTCAGTTGTGAGTCATGTTGTTTTAGTGTTAAGTATGTGTGGTTGCTCAATATTTGGGCTCACGCACTCATGCTCACACACTTTGGTTGATTCAAACTACATGAGTGGTTGCTCTTGCTCTCAACTTTGCTTTATACTTGTAAATATCAATAGCTGAGTTGTGTTGAGTTGTCTTGATTGTTGGTTAGGTTTAACTTATGGAGTTGGTTTCACTTTAATAAGTTGCATAGGTTGTCATGTTTTCATTGCCTAAATGTGGTATGACCTGTACACTACCTTGCATTAATTTCATGAGATATGTGATGCACTACTCTCCCTCATGCTCATCTCATAGAGTGCATCATGTATCGTTCCATATACTATGCATATGTCGCTTTATTTATCATGCACTACTTTCCATGCCATCAATGCCTTGAGAAATGCATCATGTACCTCTTTTATTTATAGGATTTTCAAACGAAGTGTGTCCACTTAGACTGCCTTTGCCCTCTTTCATTTGTATTGAGGCACATTTATATGCGATGCGCCTCCCTCTTTCATTTGTGCTGAAGTATATCTATATACGATGCATCATCCTCTTTCATTTGTGTTGAGGCACATTTGTATGTGATACACACCCCCTTTTTTAGTTGTGTGACAACACATTTGTATGTGATGCACACCCTCTTCTTTCATATGTGCGACAACACATTTGTATGCGATGCACCCCCTTTTTTCAATTGTGCAAAAACATGTCTGTATGTGATGCACCCCACCTCTTTCAGTTGTGTGATAACACATCTATATGCGATGCACACCCCCTCTTTCAATTGTGCAACAATACATCTATATGCGATACACCCCCTCTTTTAGTTATACGACAACAGATCTGTATGTGATGCACATCTCCCTATTTTAGTTGTTTGACAACACATCTGTATACAATGCACACCCCCATTTTTTAGTTGTGTGACAACACATCTGTATGCGATGCACTTTTTGTTATCTTTGTTCACCTCCTTGACATGTGAAAAACACCAAAAGGTTGCATTTTTCACCCCCACATCTTTTGTTATGCTATATATCATTTGTATCCTGCCCTTGAACTACGCTGGTTTGATTTCTCAGAAAAGGATATGTAGGCAATCTTTGGGTTCAACAAATTGCAGCTACATTTTTTTTGTTTGTCCAAATCTTACAGCCTTGTCAAAAAGGTCATCTTCGGGTTTTGACATTCATTCACATCACAAAATGACACATCAAGTTCTGTCAAAGAAAGGCAACTATAGACACCCTATTTTGACCGACCCTAAGACTTGGGTGCTTTCTTCTAAACACCCAATAATGAAAGTTGGATTGTGCTATCTTATGAATTCCTCAATAGAAAAGCTGGGTTTAAGCTTTAATCCCAAACTTACACCCGTTTTGGCCAAAACATTTTAGACCTTCTCAAAACCCTTTCCAAAGTTTTTTTTTTTTTTTTTGGTCGTATGGATCCAAACATCTCTACAAAGTTTCGAGGCTCGCATTTTCAAAATTCAAGTGTTATACTTTTTTAGTAAATTGAGCAAAGACAAAGTTGTGATGAATGGAACGAATGAGAACTCTTTGGGGAAAAAAAAAAACCTTTTTTTTCCTTTAAAAACTAATCTGGCTATGTAGGAAAAAATTGTCTGGCCAAACGCTCTTTTCTTTTTTTTTTTTTTTCTTTGGCAAACAATTTTTCGTTTTGTCGAATGATTTTTGTCTAGTTGGGATGATTTGTCTAGGAAACATAGCAATTTTGGGGAAAATTCAGCTTTTTCTGAGTTCTACACAAATATCTTAGATATTTTGCCTTTGAGCTTCTTCTGCAAGTTTACTAGATATTTTGTTTTATCTCCAAGTCTATAAATATGACCCCCCCTTCATTAAAAGGGGTTACAAAATTTTCAAGAGGCAAAGAGACTAGTTTGGGAGCCCATCCTCACTACTTCATCTTCAACGTCCATTTTTCATACACATACCACCTAAATATCATTAAAGCTTAGCTTGAAGCTCATTGTTGAAGATTCTAAGCCATACTCAAGGTCTTTGAGAGTGCTAGGAAAAGGGTTTGACAACAAAGAAGCTAACCCACTTTACAAGAGGTGAACTTTTGCCTCTTTTCCTCAACTTCTCTCTCTTTTTTCATCGTTAAGCCTTGTGCTTCACTATTAACTTGTTGTAACCATGTGACGGGTCCTCATGAATGTGGGAGGAACTAGGATATAGCCACCCATGGATTGAGTTGATGAAGTTCTTTACTTTTCTATACTTTTGTACTATTTTCTTGCTTTCTAGTGCTATGATTCATTATTGTTGTATACAGATGTGTTAATTGGAACCTTGTGGACGTGGAAGGAGATATAAAGCAACCATCCATCCACAAGTTTGATTATGTAGTTTAGTTTCTTTCATTTTCAAACTTTCTTATCACCTATCTCATCATTCAAGCATGTTGGCTTTTATGCTTCAATCCATACTCAATTCTAATGAGTAGCTGTGATTGTTACATGGAGTTATTTTGATGATTCTTGAGATTTGGTGTTGACAGAGTTGTTAGCTTTCGTTTTTGTTATTTTCCTTGGAAGCCAAGTAAAAGATTCTTAGTCAAGGGTAGTAACAGGCCCTTTCTTAATTCATTTTGAGCATGGAAAGGGATGTGATATCCGTATTCCATGATAAGAAAGAGAAGTTTCCAATAACCTTTAATGAATCATTTGCTTGCAAAACAAAGCTTCCAGTAAGAAATGGCATGCGTTAATCTACTCTCTCAAATTAATAGCCTGGATTTGAGTACTAACATGTTTTTATTCACAAAGAGATGTGAAAAAATCTAGAAACCCCCTAGATGTTGATTTGTGATTATGTATCAATTTTAAGCAGAATATAAAAATATAACAATCCCAATCAAACAATCAAAAGAAAGAGACACAAAGATTTTACGTGGAAAAACCACAATTGGACACCTTCCAATTGTGATTAAAAAACCACGGCAAATTGACCACAAGAACAATCCACTAAGAAGATATAAAGGAATTACGGTATCACTCAATTATCTAGCGAATTCACAACGCCTAATTGAACCAACCTCTATGTGCCTCTTCCAATCCCATCTTCAAGACGAATTGTATTTCGATGAGCCACTCGGATTCCTCCAAAGCTTCAGTTCAATTCTTGAGAATTCACAATGAAGAACAACTCTCTCTTTGTGTATAACAAACAAGCCTTTGATGTACTCTCTTTAGACCATGAGTTGAATACTCAATAAAACATCAAAGAAAATTAACAAAATATCCCCAGATATAAACCTTTAAGAACCAAAAAGAAGATCTGGAGGACTTCAATCAATTACTTAGTTTTGGGAGAAAACCAAGAATTTATAGAGAACCAAAAGTAATCCAAGATTGGGAAGAAATCAAACTCCTTGAGGAATCCGGATTACGAGGCTCGCCGAGCGAAGCTTTCTGCTCGGCGAGGAGAGTAATTTTCATGATTTCTACTAGTGCCTTGGCTCGAGCGACGGATCCTTGGCTCGAGCGAGGAATACACTTCTTCAGGTTTTTGTATGGACGCAATCCTTGGCTCGAGCGAGCATTCCTTGGATCGAGCGAGCAAACCTTCGCTCGAGCGAGATATTCTTGGCTCGAGCGACCAATGGCAGATATGCAATTTTCAATGCAATTTTGCATTTTGCTTCGGCCCCCGTACTAATTAGCGAAGTGGCAATCTTGAAAGCATTAACATCACAAACTTCTTCGCAAAGCTCGATTCGGGTTGGATTCGCATCTAATAAACTCATAACCTCACTGAATAAAAGTGCGAAAATAAATACATCTGAAAGGAGTTTTGTCAAACGGGGTTGCCAACAATAAAAACCTAACAAGATGACTATTGGTTCCAATCTATTTCTTGGGCTTGATGTTTTCAATGTCAATTTCTATTTCATTTGATATCATGTAGGATATAGCTCTTTGTATTGTTAAATAAGGGTTGAGGCTTATCTACCCTTTTCTTGAGCATACATATAAGAGGAAGACGTAGGAAAGATGAGTACCATTTAGAAGATGTGTTTTGGTTCTACTGCACAAAACAGAGTTCCCTCAAATGTTCTATATGACTAGATTACTTTTCCTTCAGCTGGATGATTTTTCTATATGGCCAGATGATTTCTCTAAGCAGAACAGAGTAGAACAGGGCAATTTTTGGAGAAGTGCTCTCATGGGCATTTGTGATTATTATTATACTATGTTTTTTTAATTTTATTACGATTTGTTAGATTCAGCTCCCATTTAGCTGAATCAAGTCATTGTTGTAATGACTTCCAACCCCATGTCTATTCATTCAATTATTGTAATAATCTCAAACTCCACATCTTTCTATCCCTTTTATTTACACACTTAAGTATCTGTTGAGTAGCATCATGTTTTGTTTATCATGTCCATCATTTGCATCCATCTTTCATGCATTAAGATTCTGCTAATTTACATATGTAGGTTTCATCAATTCTTATGTGCCTGTGTTCTCTAATCCATGCCTTGACATGATTAATGTATAAAATATTAGTAGCTAGATCTCTAGTCACATTTTGTGTATGTATTGCATTAGCTATTTGTATATAGGATCATATATATGTGTATAATATATTATTTTGGTTCACCAGGGATGAATATTGGCTGAGCATATCTAGTTTTAGCATCCTAGTTGTGTATGCCATTATTACTGTGTCTAGCATCTTATCTTGCAACTACATGCTTAACTGATATATCTTTATAATTGCTAGTGGATGGAGGTTGTGTCGTTAATTTGTATTAGTATTGATTCTTATGCCTGTGGGCTTAGTTTCATTTGAGTTGTACAAATTTTAAAACTCTTTCAAAATATATGAGGTCCAAACATTCCCAAATGAATGACACAGTCTACACTTTGTTGTTTCACGTAGTAATTTGTAGCATTAATAAATAATCAGAACATGAGTATACATTATCTATAAAACTCATATCATGGTTTAGTAGAGGCCACTCTTTTGATCGAGTGAGCTATGGTGCTCAATTAAATGACTTTCCCTATTCATACCTAAGGTCCCAGACTGAGACACTTTGGTTATGACGAATAGTGGCATTTGGCACGAGTCACAGCTTTCCTAGTTTTTCCAAAAGATTAGGTGGTGACTCTAAAATTTGGCGACGTAGCCTATTTTTGGAAATTGTTTTGCAATAAAATGATTTTCTATAAAAATTGTCAGATATGGACTCTCATTTATGTTTCACATTGCAGTTGTGAGACTAATTCAAAAGATCGGGAATTTGAACTATCGGGCGTGCTTGGGTAACCTCGAGACACCTACAAGTTGGTTGTTTGGTTGTTTGTGTTGAGTAATGAAAGCATTGAAGAAAATGTAATCAAAGTTTTAAAAACCGTTTTGAATTGGAAATGATGAATGATAAAGGTAGCAATAAGTTTTTCTTGAATTAGGAAGAGAAACTTTTGAGAAAGATATACATACGTACGTGTATTTGGAATATGAAAAGTCACATTACTTATAATTTATAATTTGAAGTAATCATGATCATCGCTATCTATATGTCGTTATTGTGTAGAGGCATTGGGATCTCTACTAGACATTTGTGTTTATCCCACGTTGTTGAATATTTTTCAGGAATGAAGATTTAAAGATCGTCCAAGACTTGAAGTCTTTTATTTTGTTGGCCACGGGCCTTTTAATTTGTTAGTAGAATGGCATGTTTTGTTAAGGGTAAATTCCTTTTGTTTATTTATATTTATGCCTAAGGGCATTGTAACAAATTGTATTTAATAAACGATCATTGTTTGTATGAGGGAGTGCATGAAATGTCATGTCTTTATCTCTTTCTTTATGCTTCCATCTTTATACACTGAAAATGGACTTTAATAATGGATTTGGTAATGGATTCAAGTGATAAAAGTCGGGGCGTGACAACTTGCTATTAGAGCGAGTTTAGTTTGAAAACTTTGGGCATGTGAGAAGTGGTTTTTACCACAATGGAGTTATTATGCTAGGTGAGGACGTTTGCATATAGTTAGAATAAGCATTAGGACTTTATGTGTTGCATTTATACAAGCATGGGATTAAGTTTTATGGATAGTGCTTGTAGCCAGTGAACTTGCTTTAAGGTCTCATTGGAAACACGTTTGATTAATGTGGTTTCTTATGAGAATTCTTTGAGAGTTCCAGGATGAGTAGCCATCTTTGTGAACTTGACTCGATTATGTGATTAAGTGTTTCAACTATTTATGTGCGTTGTGTTTATGTGATTATGTGTTAAGTGGGTTTTGTGGTTTAGCGGTGGTAAGTGAGTTCCTTGGGAAGGTCGTTGTGTTGTTCACTAAGTTTTTTTGGTTTTTGGTTTTCATAGGATTTCTACACAAGGGAGTGTTGGTAGAGGCATAACAGTTCCAGTAGCACCTTCCCTTACAGCACCGGCTATAGGCAAAGAAGTTGCACGCGAGATTGTGAGAGCGGTGAGAGATGCTCTAGCTCACAATGAGGGGGACGACGAACGTACCTTCAAGCTTACCAAGGAGTTTTTTTTATTTCAACCCACCTAAGTTTTTAGGATAGCCTAAACTGTTGGAGATTGCTTAGAACAAATAACCAAGACTCTTGATCTGTCCAGAGTTGTAGATGATGGTTGAGGGTTGCATTGGAAGGTTTCCAATTAAGGGGAGACGCTGAGTATTGGTGAAAGTATGCAAGGACCATAATAGTTATGACTTGCGTTGCGTTCATCGAGGCCTTCTTGGCCAAGTATTTTCCTTCCTTTGCTTGGGAAGGATTGAGAAACTAGTTTGTGGAGTTGCGCTAGGATAATATTTCTTTGGCACAGTTTGAGGTGAGGTTAACCAATTTGTTGAGATTTGCTCCAAAGTTCATAGCAATAGAAAAGTGTCATTGTATTGAGTTTGGGTTGAGGTTACATGATGATATCCCAAAAAGGGTGGCCGGATCCATGCATCGGGTTTATCACACGCTTGTAAAGGTGGTGACCCATGTTGAGGCCACCATTTTGGAGTTTGGTTATGATAGAGAGGCCATCTTGGCGATTCCTATAGTTTGAGGGTATGGTAGACCTAGTAAGTAGCAAAGGAGGGTAGGGTTTCAAACCCAATCAAAACTTACATTCCAATGACCGTTTGGTCAGTTGGGATAAAGGGTAGCTGGTTACTTACAAAGGGAGTAATCACTAGTATCGTTGCGTATTCAGGCTCCAAATCTTTCGTAGAGTCAGGGATCACTAGTTTGTTTCAAATGTGGCCAACTAAGGTACATCAGTCATCTTTGTCCTCATCGTTGGAGTTCTAGGAGTGTCTTAGGGTTTGAGCAAACCTAGTCTCGGCAATCCAGATAAGAACATAGACAGTATTAGAGATCAGTAGAATGGTTTTGCGATTTTGTTATTGTAAAGGATGTGTTATTAGATGCCAAGGCATCATGACTACCAGTTTGTTTGTATGTGTATTTGTTTGTTTATCCTAATGATTTGGGAATGTAATGAATATTGAACTTCTTAATTTGATGAAGTTGTTATTAGGATCAGTAAATCCTAATATTGTTATTTATCTGTGTATTGTCTCATGGGTTGAGCATTGTGAGGGCTTGTAAGCCTTATTTTGATTGAGTTATTTGTTGGGGATGAGTAATTTATATGTTGTTGTGGCTAGTGTTAGGGGTGTTTGAGAGTGGAGTCTTATTATCTCAAATGTGTGTGGTTTGGATAGTGTGATCAATTTGAGTTTTATGAATTGAGGAGGGTTTGTGGCTACGTGTTGAGAGTGTCTTTTTAGGGAGTATGAGACTTATGTCTCTTAGTGATGGGTGTAATGCTTATATTAGTTTGTGGGTATGCTCGGGTTTGTGTGATTAGTGAGTTTGTCATTGATCGTATCGATCTTTTGTGTGTGAGGTGAAATGAATGATTGCCACATAGGCATGGATGCCGCATGTGCGGCACTCTGGCAGTCCGAAATCCTTGTTTTTCTTCTCTTTTAGTCCGAAAGTGTATCTCATTTTTGACACTTCTCTCTCACTCTAAAACATATTTTCCTCCTTCTCCTCTCTAGAAAACCCTCTCAAACACCAAAATACTTTGATTCTTGCAAATCTTGAGTTAAGATCGTCATCATCTACCTCTAGTTTTGAAGATCAAGAACTAGGGTTTCACTTGGTGTGGTGGAAATCCAAGATCCCCTCATCCTTTGACTCTAGGGTTTTATCCTTCTTCTTCATCAAACATTGAGGTGGGGAATTCTTGAGTTATATATATATATATATGTTTTGCTACATAAATGTTGATTTTAAAGCTTCCATAAGGTAGTTGTGTTGTTTTTAATCTTGCACTAAATGAAGAGAGAGAAAGAGAGTTTTTCAAGATGGGTTTGCTAAAATCTCAACTCTTTTGCTCCTCCTAGAGGGCTTTCTTTTCATTTGACTCATGAAATGTGATTTTGGGTTGGTTTCCACTTTGAAGTGGACAAATGTTGGATTTTTGACGAAAACCCTAGAAATAGGGGATTTTGGAAAAGATGGAAATATTTATGGTATTTTTATTCTTCTTGTGTTAAAAAGAATAGATGAGTGTAGATTTCATGAGTGTTTTGAAAAATGACCATCTTATGATATGTATATTGAAATGGAGAACTTTGTTTCAAAGACTATAGTTAAATACATGATGACATAATGTTGTGAGATGACAAAATTGTTGTGCACTATAGATTGGGTGAATCATGAATAATGGAGATTTATGGTGAAAATATTACATGTAGCCTTGGAAGGATTAAATTGATTAGAATTGTGTATGATGGGAAATTATTGTTGTGTGTTGAAGGCAGATGGTTATTTGTGTGAAACAACATTAAAGGGAGGAAATGAGAAATGGAATTGTTTTGTCATTGTTGTTAAGATATTTGAAATTGGAAAAGTGTTATGAGATATGGAAAGATCATGGCATTACATTTTCATTCTGTTGTTATTTTACATTGTAATTTAGATTGACGATATTCATTTCATGAAAGAACATGATATTGTAATAAGAACTATGGAAATGTGGCATGGCGTAAATACGTGGTAAGTCCGGATAGGGGGTGTAGTTAATCTTGATATATTGGCCTGAGTGTCCATGGTGAAAGACCAGAAATCGCGCGGCTAGGTGTCGAGCCTTCCGGTTAATACTGGTAAAAATGACAATTTGGTAGGACTTGTAGAGTCTACTTGCAGACACCAGCCTAGGGATTATCAGTGTCGTAGTTACCGCCCCTATTGATTAAAATTGGAAGTTTTGAAATGTATTGCGATTGTAAGCTTGTATTGAAAAATTGTAATCTTCAAGAAGTGCATGAAATGAAATTTCTTTAAAAGAGTATGACATGGCATGGACATTTGCATTTTTATTTTGAGTTGCATAACTGTATATACTTTGTGAGAATTCTCTACTGGGCTTTATGCTCGCCGCTATGGGACTTTTGTACAGGTAAGGATGTGGTGATCCCGCCGAGCTAAGGGCGTGGATATGTTTGATGAAGAGTAGTTTTGCTTTTACTTTTATTGTGATATTTTTGGAAAGCCTAGGGCTAATTTGGTATGGGTCCGAGAGACCATTTTGTGTAACCGAGCTATTGCCTTGGAAGATGTAAGCCCTTAAGGGCATTTTATTATTTTGTGACTAGATGCTTCACATGCTATAGATTCATGTATTCTTTTGTTTCGTTGAATGTATACCGCATGTGGAACTTTTGTATCAAACTCATTTATTAAATATGTGAAGATGGAAGGATTATTGTTATTGTTTAGCGAATGTTCATTAGAGTGGGTAGTTCATGTTGAACAATTTTGGGTGTTACAACATAGGCATGAATGTATAGTGAGTGGAGAAGGGAATGAGAATTGTGAGATGGGTTTCTAGGAAAAAAAAAATTGTTTAGAGAGATAATGGCCATAGTGTGTTTGGTCTTGATGAGTTCAACTTGGACTCGTATGTTAGATGGGTAAGGTGTTGAACCCCAGGTAGGGCTGAACGGTGTTGGGTAATAGGTCAGTGTTCGGTGCCAAGTAGAGAGTTGTTGAGTTGAATGTTTGATATCCAATTTGATTGACAAGTAGTCACCTCAGGAATTTATTCAGTTTGAGCAAACGGCTGTAAGGTTGCGTAATACCTTAGGTTACACTTGAGAGTGTAACGTCTCACTTATGTGAGGGTGTAGCTTTATGCAAGCTTGAGGAAATCCCTTGAGTTGGGGCGACGTAGTGGAATCTTGATTTTTGTGAGTGCACTTGTGCCAATATTTATAACTATTTAACCATGTTAGTGTTTGTGATAGTTTGGAACTTCCAAAATTTGTGAAGTCGTTTGTGCTTTGTCATTTTGTTAGCACAAAGGTTATTACTATTAATCATTATTATAGCAATGTGGTGTTTGTGTTGTGGCATCACCATAAGAGTGATGGATATTGTTAGGTGATGATTGAGGATCACTGGTTGTATTGTTGTGAATAGTTTTGGAAAATGAATTTCCAAGAATTGTGGCTTCATATGGCATTGTTTAATTGAAAACATTGTGGTTGAAATTGTACTTTTCTTTTAGGAAAATGTTTGCAAAACAATTGAATTTTACTTGAGATTTTGGAAAAGTGCTTCTCGTTGAAATACGGTATGAGTTCGGAACATCTTTTGAGAAAACCTTATGAATATGAAAAGTGTTTCCAAATTAATGAGAAATTTTCTTTTAACAGAGGTGTAATTGATTTTGCAACCTTGTGTGGTTGTAGTGTGTAAAAGACTTAGCATGGATTGCTAGTTATGTAGTTATGTGTTTTGTTTGAATGGATGTTCTAGCTCGGCTTTTCGCGCTCCCTTTCGGAAGGATGAATAGCCCTTACAGTTCAGACTCCACTTGTGTTGGTTCTGATTTTGATTTCACAAGTGCAATGTGAAATAGTGAAAACACAAAAAGAGTCCAAATCCGGCAATTTCTTTTGGAAAATCGATGTTTGAATCAAATGCCAAAAATGGACTGTTTTGCCAAATATCAGAGTCGCCACCTAAATTTTTGAAAAATTTAGGAAACCCATGACTCGTGCCAAAGGCCATTAGTCCATCGTTACCAAAGTGTCTTGGTTCGGGAACTTAGGTATGAGAGGGGAAGGTCAATAATTGAACACCCCACTCACCCGATCAAAGATCAGCCTCTACTAATCATGATGTGGTTTTTATGTAGAGTATATGCTCTTGTTCTATATGTAACATACAAGTATAGACTAATTTCACGAAAAGTTGGAATGTTTGATTTCATGTTTGTTTTGAAAAAAAGTATTTTGAATATGTATCACTTAAAATGGTGATCTCATATATACATGAATCAAAGTATCCCAATTCAAGTGATTAGCCTTCATCCACAGGCATTCAAACAGGTATATCAAATAAGCAGTTAGCCTCATGGTAGTATGTTTGATATGACAGCATTCACACTTATGCAATATGCTAAAGCAAAAATGCTTACCTTAATATTCGAAGGCGAGTCCAAAAAGAAAGCCAATAGTTAGAAAAAAATGCATGATCCTAATTTAATGACTAATGCAACACATGCAACGTGCAATTAAGGTTCGGCTACTAGTATGGCATGTGAGTCAATTCAAGGCATGTGATAGTGCATGTATGCAAGTAAGGAGTTTGAATTTGACATTTGAATAATATGATGAGCTGAACTTTTATGCATGTAAACGAATGGATGCAAATCATGGAAAATGCTAATTAAACATGATGTCTCTAATCTAACCATCATAAGCAGTGAAATAAAAGGCAGAAAGAATGGGGGTTGGAAGATATACAACTTATTACATATTTGTCCTCGCGAAGGAGAATCTAAATGTCCAAGTGTCCGAATAAATAATTATTACAAAGCCGAATGACTAATAAATGAAAAGGGGTTGTCTAATTTATTACAATAATAATATGCAATGATTGCTCAATGCTCCAAAGGAATTATTCTATCTGCCTTGCTGGGATTTGTTCTGCTTCACTACTAGTTACTGCTTTCGAAAAGTGTATTGTTTTGCAATTTATTAGAGCCTTGCCGACCCCGAAACACGACTCAGTCGAGCCCCAAATAAATCCAATATGTGGAAATCTGTTTTTTGTACCTGAGGTGAAACAATGCAGACAGGGTATTCCTAGCTATGTTTGTCTTTATTTTTTTTTTACCCTTTTCTATCATAAAAATACTCAAGAGAGGGTTGGAATCATCTCCAAAACCATCAATTAGCAAGTTGATTGCTTGATGATCTTGGATACAATTTGGACAATGATCAATAAATGTAATGAATAAACAATGAAGTGAATTCAAGAAGGGAAGTAGAGACGCTTCAAGGTTCATCAAAATGTCATGAATTGATATAAGATAAGCCTTGACACAATAGACTCAGTATAACGTCCGACCGAGTCCATCTAATCTTGTTAATTCTTGACGTCGGTTGTAATCCAATTTTAACCAATTTTTTTAGCCTTTTTTATTACCTTTCCATTTCTTTATCTTTTTTCCTGTTTGTGCAAAAGTGATATTTACGTCCACTAAGTCTAAAATGCAATAAAGAGAAACAAGCATCAACTTAATCCGAGAAACAAATCTTATTTTTCTTCGGGGGAAATTACAAAGGAAGAGTCAAACTTATTTACAAGCGATAAGGGATTCCAAGTCAAACTCAAGATGTGCAACAAGGACTAGTCAAACTCAAAAGAGTGATAATGACTTAGAAAACCCAAACCTTAGTGATAATGACTTGAAATCCAAACTTGATAATAAGTGATAATGACATTTCCTTGGTGATTTGCAAGGGTCAATTAGTCCCTTAGAAGTAAACACACTGATGAATAAAGAGAAATGAAAAATAAAATATTGTGCTTTAGTATAAGAACATGTATACATTTGGGGTAGTGAATCTCCAAAGAATTTAAACTGTTAAGTATAGAGCATTTTATGCCTTTGGTAGTAAATCTCCTTAGAGATTAAATCAGTAAGCATAGAACGTTGTATACTTTTGATAATGAACCTCCTAAGCATAAAACGTTTTATGCCTTTGGTAGTGAATCTCCAAAGAGATTAAACCATTAAGCATAGAACGTTTTATACCTTTGATAATGAACCTCCTAAGCATAAAATGTTTTATGCCTTTGGTAGTGAATCTCCAAAGAGATTAAACCATTAAGCATAGAACATTTTATACCTTTGGTAATGAACCTCCTAAGCATAAAACATGTTATGCCTTTGGTAGTGAATCTCCAAAGAGATTAAACCATTAAGCATAGAGCGTTTTATACATTTGGTAATGAACCTCCGAAGAGATTAAACAATTAAGCATGAAAGAGTTCCTTTCTTATACTTGAACCACAATATTAATTTTTCACAACTTTTTAATCGAAATAAGCAAAGAATGGAGGGAGGTTGCAGAGATGATTATGCAAAGTTGATTAATTGGTTAGTTCAAACAAACTTGATATTGAAAACATAAATTATTGAAATAAATTAAACAGCCCTTTAAATAGCATACAATAGTATTGAAATTAAGCTATAGAAAGCAAGCAAAATTAAATAGGATCAAGTTAGTAAACAAGTAGAAGGAAGGGTGGCTAACCCCTTCATTTTTACAACTTCAAATCACATAGTTTAGATGTTGAAAAACAGCCCCAAAAGAATTTGAGAGAAACCTACCATTTTACTATTCACCGTCGGAGGTTACTATTCACCGCCGGAGGTACTATTCATCGTCGGGGTTACTATTCATCACCGGAGGTACTATTCACCGCCAGAGGTTACTATTCATCCGATGGGGGTAAACTATTTAAAGTAATAAATTACAACAGTTTATATATAATATTTAAATTACAGCAGATATGTGGGTGGTGCGATGCAGCCTTCCCTTTGAAACAGTAAAACAATATAATAAGAATAATAATAAATTACAACAGATATGTGAGTGGTGCAGCCTTCCCATTAAAGCGATAAAAAAAATAGTTATGAAAAGAAGTAAATAAAGTATTTAAACAAATTATATCACATTTTTAAATTAAATGAAAATTTGTGAAAACTCATCTTTTGGGGAAATGATGAATTTTTTGAGTCACAAACTTTCTTTTGATTACTCTCAAGTTTGTGGAATGTGTTCTCAATTCTCAGTAGCTATGGAAGTTTAGAAGTATTTTGGCTCAAAATTGAAATATTTTCTCTCTTTTCTCTCTAACTCAAATGTTTTTTGCTTCTTGAATCAATTTTTTTTCGTCCCCTTTAAATCATCCATTTGGTTGCTTTATATAAGCAACAAACCAAAATATAATAATATAAATCCTATATAAATATCATCTATATGCATATTATATAATATATAATATATATATGTTCAGTTGAGTGAATTGATGTCAGCATGCCGACATCAATATAATTTTTTATTATTTTTCTTTTATAATATATATAATATAATATATAATTTATATAATTTATACCAAAATATTAAACATATAATATAATAATATAACTTTTTTTATTATTTTATTTTATATATATATAATATATAATTTATACCAATTTATATAAAAACACCAAAAATATGAACAAACACATAAAATTATCCAAAATTACAAAATACTAAACTAATAAAATATTTAGTAGTTTAAAACAATTTGGCCATCATGGTGAAGGTTGGGATTAAAGTTCAAATTCCATCTCTCTTACTGAGGATTCTGTGAGAAACACATTCTAATTGTCATCATCAAGTAATCAAAAGAAAGTGCCCAAGTCTTAGGGACAGTCAAAATGGGGTGTCTACAGATGTGCGTTGTTAAATTTTGTTGCACCTTAGGGTTGTTTTATGAGCTGGGTATATTGGTGAGTCGTCTTCCTTTCTGAGAGTTGATTGGAGTTTCTTGTTGTGAACGTAGTTTCATCCATGGTGTTTAGGGGGTTAAACTCTTAGTTATTGTTTAAGTGTTGATATCCGGTTGAGACATGGTTGGCATTTTTGGGTGTGAGTAGGACTCATTGTTTGAATCTATAGTCTCGTAGACCCCAACGAGTTTATGTGAGTTGAAGACGATTGTATTTTTGTCGCCGTGGGTTTTTAGATTATCTCTTCTTCGCTTCAAGAGGTAGCGATTTTTTTGCTCCTTTGCAATACCTCATCATAGATAGACTTGTGGTAGTTTTTATTGCATAAAAACATGATTTGCTATGCAATTTCTAAAAGCATGAGTTTTATAGTTTGGGTTCTGGGAGTTTATGGGTTTAAACTATGTTTTGTTGTTGATTTTGGGAAAATGGTGTTACTTGAGCATCTTTAGGATGTTATAACTTGAAAGCCCTAATTTGTGTTATTTGGTTGTGAATGGAATTTATCAATGTTGTGTGTGTGTGTGTGTGTGTGTGTGTTGGGTTATGTGTTGATATCAACGGATTGGGTCTTGATAATTCAAGAATAGAGATATATGGAATCATTTATAAAATGTATAAATGAAAATGAGAAGCGAAAGAATATTCATAAACCCTTTTATGAATTGAGAAATAGGAAGTGGAAAGAGGTAATGGTTGCATTGAGCTTGTGTTAAAAAGATGATATTGATAAGTTGAAATCATGAAACTAGTCATGAATTTAATTGTGAGAATTGGGAAATTAACTAAGATAGTTATGTTGTCCTTAGTTAAGAAGGGTATGTTGTTTCATTGTGAGGGTTGTGTATTCACAAGTTAGAGGTTTTGTCCTTGGCCATCGATGGAAGAAGATATTGATTGTTGTTGAGTTGAGTACACATGCTTATATGCTGTAGATTAATCGTATAATCTAGAATGAAATGAGTATATGATGTGAAGGAAGTGGTTGTGCTATATTGAGGTTATGCATTCCTTTCGATTAGCACCAGTAAAGCAGGTGAATGTGTTGTATTGAGGTAATGTGTTCCTTTTGTTTAGCACCCTGATAACGCTGGTCGATGCTATGTAGAGGTAATGCATTCCCTTCGGTTAGCACCTGGTAAAGTAGGCTAATGGGGGTGCTTAGTGAGTCTTTGGTTGTAACATGGTACTTATTGGGACCATAGGTTGTTGTTGTTTCCTTGAGGCCTTGTTATTAGAGTATGGTTATCAGTATGAATATATGTTGATGAATGATTATGTTGTGAATATGATCATGACTATATTATGGGATGGTTAGCGAGTTTAGCAACCATCTAGGTGATGTTTGCTTGGAATTGATAGAATACAACGAGGGAACTATGAGTTGTAAATTTGTGTTTAACCAGTTAGTTTTAGTTGGTTGTCTGGTTGTTTGTGTTGAGTAATGAAAACATAGAAAAAAATGTAATCAAAGTTTCAGAAATCATTTGAATTGGAAATGATGAAGGTAACAACAAGTTTTTCTTGAATTATAAAGAGAAAGTTTTAAGAAAGATATCACATTACTTATATTTATAATGTGAAGCAATCAAGATCATTGTTATCCATATGTTGTTATTGTTTAGACGCATTGGGATCTCTATTGAACCTTTGTGTTCATCCCACGCTGTTGAATATTTTTCAGTAATAAAGATTTGAAGATCGTCAAAGACTTGAAGTCTTTTATTTTGTTGGCCACTGGGCCTTTTAATTTGTTGGCAGAATGCCATGTTTTGTGTAAGGGTAAATCCCTTTTGTTTATTTATGTAACGACTTGGGTCGAGATCTGATCCCTATTATTTTCGTATAAAGATGGTTGTGTTAAAAAAACTTTATGTCAAAGATTGGATTTAGCCTGAAATTTTTTTCTAAGTGTAACAGTCTGATTTTCAAAACTTATAATTTTGAAACAATTTTTGGCGGTAATTGTTCCTTATATAATAAATAGTCTAATTTGATTTTATGAGATTTTTCTATGAGGTATTAACCATTTTATTTCAACATCAAACTTAGAAATTTCAGTCAGAAAATTATTTTTGTACTAAAACAAGGTAAATCACTTTTTGATTTAATTGGGTTTTGATTTTTTTTTTTTTTTTTTTTTTTTTTGGTATTTTTCTCCGAATCCAAATGGGGGTATTTTCTTATTTACATTGTAAACTTGAGTAAATGAAATATAAGTGTAGGAGGCTAAATGAAAGCATTTAATCAAATGTAAAATTAAGTAAATGAAATATAAATGTAAGAGGGTAAATAAAAGCATTTAATCAAATGGTTACATATGGAAATAAGATTGATGTGCAGGGAGTGCCTTAGGAACTGAGTCTGTGTGACTAGCTGTGTCATTGGTGACCGCTCGAGCTGTTGGTTTACCGCTCAAACCGTGAGTTGGGTGCATCTACTACTTTGCTCTACAAGTCTAAAATACTAGGACTATGGGTTCATCGCCCGAGTGATGGAAAGACCGCTCGAGTGGTCTATTTGGGTTTAGCCAGTATAAAGCCCACTTTTTGCCCATTCTCACTTTTTCTGATTCTCTCTGTCTCTTCTCTCTCTTTCCTTCCATCATTTTTCTGCTCATAAAACTTTTAGACTTGGGTTTCATCTATTTCCATCCATTTTTCTATCCCTAGTTCCATATACCAAAATGTAGAGCTCAGTGAGGGATTCTATTTAATCTAAGCAGATCGTCATTTCGTCGCTGACGAATTTTCTGACTTGTCTTATCTTTACTTCAAGAGTTAGGGTTTATTTCCTATGTGAGTTTGGTGGTGTATTTTGATATCAAGATTTTGTTAATTGTTAGGTTGGTTTTGGAAATTTTATTGTAGATTGAGGGATTTGTTAAATTAGGGGTTGTTTAGCTATGATTTTATTATTAATCAATTTTTTGGTATATAGAAATGCATGTGAGTATCTAAAAGTGGAAAAAAAAATCCCCAATCTATGAAAAACCCTAAATGTTACTATATTGGGAGTTGTTTGGATTTTTGGAAAGGGTTGGGTGTTATTTGAAATAGAAGATTTGGTTGGAAATTTTATTTAAAATTATTAGATTTCGAGTATTGATTGCTTTTTTGAAATGCTGGGTTGGATAAATTTTTTTAAAAAAAAGAATGTAAGTTTTAGAAATTAGCTTTAAAATGTGGAATATGGATTATTCCAATATTGAATTTTGTATTCATATTGTTTATTTTTTTAATTATTGCATTAGAGATAACTATTTTTGCCATCGGTGAAGGATATCATTGTTGTGTGTTAGAAATTGCATGTGATTAGGCAATTGGATTACTTATGAAATCATGTATCTCATTATGCATGTCATGGATTTGGAAACCTTATGTTTTTGAAAATGTAATTTTAAAACACTTATATCATTTGTTAAAAAAGGTGAATACCGGGTGAAATCTGGATAGGGTGTGTGGTTACGGTTAATTAAGTTAGCCTTTGTGTCCACAGTGAAAGTCCAAAAACCCGCGCGTATACATGGGTGCCGATCTTGCTGGCAAAATACCAGTAAAATGGCAGTTAGAGTTTTTATAGCCTATGTTTACATGGATGCTGATCCCACTTCGAAATGCCAGTAAAATGGCAGTCGTGGTAGTGCTTTTATAGCCTACTTTTGATGCACTTGCCTAAAGATTCCAGTGTCTGTATTTAACGCCATATGAAAATTTTTTGTTTAAGAAAAAGTATAATAACTCATAATTTGGAAATTGGAAAAATGTAAAGCAATGTATTTGCTAATTGGTTTATGATTTCAAAAAAAATGTATTGGGAAGTTGTTTTGAATAAACCAAATGTGTTGTTAATGAATAACGTTTTGAATAAACGAAAGGTTTTGATCATAATGGAAATGTTTTTGTGGAGGAATCATATGGATTTGAAATGCATAGAGTATATTATACATGTATTGCATTCATGATCATTTATATAAGTGGAGCATGTTTTATTTTTAGAATACTGGGCTTTATATTCAACCTACGTGGCTGAAATATTTTTCTGGTATATTGGCTTGCCCAGATGTGAAGATGTGGCATCAATTGTGGTTGTGGTTTGTGGAAGGTTTGTAACGCCCTGAAATAATAACATGATATTCAATGGAAAAGCAGAAACTTACATAACATTAACCTTTCACTGATATTCTTTTCTTGTACAAAAGATAACATATGCATGTATAAATTCATAAATCTTAGATCCTAAATCTATAGCAAATGACGTGTATGTATAAACTGGAACAGAAGGAAGTACCTATAAGTTTACGCCATAATGTCTACATATTTCCAAGACAATACTTAGTTACAACAAAAGTGGATCAAATCCCAAAACAATTAAAAAGATGGAGACTTGTACAAAAGATAATTACAATAAAAGAAACAAAATGAGCCTTGAACACCACAATCCTCCCAAGCTACGTACTTGTTGAAGGTATATCATCAACACTTGAAAGTTGGTTTTTCATATAGGGTGAGCTAAAACCCAGTAGAGACACTTTAACATAATGTATGATGCATAACAATATCATATGGTGAATACATATGCATGCCATTTACCAAAACGTTACATTTTCTTTTCCAAAACAATAAGATGCCATAGGTATATGTCAATCCATAAAATAATACATTTTAAACTGAAAAACAGGGCAGTTGATACAAAACACTAGGAATCTCAAGGTATGTATCTACAAGTAGGCTATACAAGCACTACCAAAGCCATTTTACCAGTACTAACTGGAATGATCAACACTAAACGCATGGGTTTCTAGACTTTTACCAAGGACACATAGGCCAACATAATAAAACCACAACCACACCCCCTAACCAGATTCACCACGGTATAAACGATACATTTTCAATATTTAAGTATGAAGTAATATTCAATGCAAGATGTATGAATAGTTGGTTTCAATTAATCTAATCCTCATACAATTTCTACAACAATCAAAGCTATCCTCCACCAATAGCCGAAAACAAATATCTCTATACAACAGATAAATTTCCAACAACAATAATAATTTCATAATCTCAAAATGGGAGTGATAACACATATCCAACTCCATTCTCATCATCAACAAATACATTTATTTTATCTTTTCAAAATCCAACATCTTTTCCATTTCATGCATAGGTCATACACCATTGATTTCCAATAAAATATTTTTTACTTTCAAAAATTCATTTTTAGGAGAAATTTTCAATATTTCAACACAACTCAACAATATACTCATTCCTACAATCCTTCTCAAGAACCCATTTGAAAACGTCTCCTTATACATTTTCAAAATCAAAACCCTAATCAAAATCCACAACACTCAGTCACTATCCTCCTTTCAAAAAAGAAAATAATAAGGCTAAGAATCATACAAGACTTGAAAAAATCCCTACCTCAAGATTAGAAGAAGAAGATAACAAGTGTTGAAGTTTGGCGGACCTGAAAATGAAATCTTCTCCAATTAGATTGATCTCCTCTATGAGCTCTACGGTTTACTCCAAAGCACCAAACCACCGCTCAAGCGTCAGACACAAGAAGCTGACACCGCTCGAGCAACCAAAACACGACTTGAGCGCACAGTGATTCATTTCCAGAAGTATACAAAAGATGACATACGCAAGTATACATTCATAAATCCAAGATTTTGAATCTATAGCATATGTCATGTATGAGTGAACTGAAAATAAAAAGGAATACATATAAGTTAATGCTTTAATGACTACATCTTTCCAAGACATTGCTTGGTTACAACAAGGAGTATCAAGTCCAAAACAATTAAAAAGCTCAAGGCTTGTACAAAGATAATCACAATAAAAGGGGCAAAAATGAGCCTTCAACTCCATGGTCCTCTCAAGCTAAGTCCTTGGTGGAGGCATATTATCAACACTTGAAAGTTGTTTTCCACATAGGGTGAGTTAAAGTCCAGTAGAGATACTTTTACACAGTGTATAAAACTTAACAAAGTCATAAGGTAAATGTATATGCATGTCATTTGCCAAACATTATACCTTTCCATCTCAAAACAATGTAATGCCAATATTATGTATCAATTTGTAAAAAAAATACTTTTATATAAAAAAATAGGGCAGTGGATACAAAACATTAGGAATCTCTAGGTACATTTTTGCCAGTAGGTTATACAAGTACTACCAAAGCCATTTTATCGATAGTTACTAGAAAAATCAACACCTAACCATGCAGATTTTTGGACTTTCACCAAGGACACATAGGCCAACATAATAAATCACAATCACACCCTTTAACTAGATTCACCAAGGTATACACCCCATTTTCTCCAAATAATACATTTTTCAATGTTTAAGAATGAAACAATACTCAATGCAAGATGCATGAGTAATTAGTTTCAATTCACCAAATCCTTGTGCAATTTTTACAACAATCAAAGCTATCCTCTATCGATAGCCCAAAAATAAATATTTCTACTCAACAAATAATTTTCCAATAACCGATCCAATCTCATAATTTTTGAAATGGGAGTGATAATACATATTGAACTCCACTCTCATCATTAACAAATACATTCTTCTTGTATTTTCAAGCCGAATATCTTTTTATTTTCTTTCATGAATCAAACATCATTGATTTTCAAACAAAACCTCATTTTCTTTCCAAATCACATTTAAGGAAAGAAATTCCAACATTTCAACACAACCCAACAATATACATACTCCCACAACCTTTCTCAAGAATTTATTTGAAAAACCCCTCTTTTACATTTCAAGATCAAACCCTAGGTTTAACCTAAAATCCCCAAATCTCTAAACCTTTTCAAAGAGAAAATAATTAAGCTAAGAATTATACCAAAAGTTAAAAAAATCCCTACCTCAAGATTAGAAGAAAAAAAGAATAAGTGTTGAAGTTTGGCAGAGCCAAAAATGAAATCAATTTTGATTAGATTGACCTCTTCGACGAACTCTATGTTTTACTCCGAAGCATAATGGTAGTGAAATCAATGGATTAGGATATATGAGAGGGTTTTAAGAAAGAACTAGAGAGAGAAGGGAAAAAAATTAGGTTTTGAGAGGTTTTAGAGAGAGAGGGAGTAAAAAAGTGACAAAAAGCCATTTTTTCCGAACTTATATATGCATAGACCGCTCGAGTAACCAAACCATTGCTTGAGTGATAGACACAACAAGTGACACTCTGATACTGGTCGAGCAAACAAAAACACCGCTCAAGCACACAATGACCTCCTCCTAGAAGTTCAGACCTACAAAAGACTGCTTGAGCAAAGATCACCCATTCCCAGAAGTTTTACTGGTCTGCAAAAATAATGAGAGATCTCAAAGATCGCTCAAGTGAACTGAAAGTGAAACAGACAGCAACTCTTTTGAAAAACTAACTCCTAGCCTGTTTTAAACACAACTAACAACTCAACGTAACTATCAACAAGATGATAAAAGGCATAAACAATAATTAAAGTTACAGAATCTCAGATCTAAGAGTACAAAAAAGGTCAGAGCTAAACCGGAATCGTTATACTATTTGTTTGATTAATTAAAATGAAAACTAATTTCATAACTTAGGGATAAAGATTTGAATTTCAAAATTTCTCCATATAGATAAACATATAAAAACTAATAAATAATTTATGAAAATTAATTTCTGGTCTACAAATAAATATAAAAATTAAATAATTAATTAAAAAAATTAATTTCATAACTTATAGATAATTTAAAATTTCTTCCCACAAATAAACATATAAAAAGTGATAAATAACTTATAAAAATTAATTGCATGGCCTACAAATAAAGATAAAGGTTAAATAATTGATTTAAAATAAACAAAATTACTCTTTTTTTCTTTTGCCCTTCATTTTATACTTTAATTAATTTCATTATAGATAAACATATACAAATTCATAAATAATTTATGAAAATTTATTTCATGACATATAGATAAAGATAAAAATTTTTAAAAATTAATTTCATGACTTATAGACAAATAAACATATAAAAATTGATTTCGTGGTCTACAAATAAAGATAAATATTAAAAAAAGTGATTTACGAAAAATTAAAATAATAAAATTTAGATAAAGATATGATTTGTTAATATATATCTATCAAAAACATATCTATCGAATTTATTTTGATTTTGTAGCACTCCAGAAATTTTTTTCTTCTCATCGCTCGAGCGATGGAACGATTGCTCAAGCGGTCTTGCATAGCTTCTAGTATTTTTGCAGGTCTAAGATTCTGGGAGTTGTTGATTTTTGCTCGAACGCAAGGTTAATCGCTCGAGCGGTGTAGTGTCTCCGACGCTCGAGCACAAGAGTGATCACTCGAGCGGTTTGTTCGGGATTTAGCATCTATAAAACCCATTTTGGTCCACTTTTCTTCATTCTTTCATCTTTTTTTCTCTCTCCTCTACCTCTATTTCGCCATTTTTTAGGGTTTCAAGCTTGATTTTCATCTCATCTTACTTATTTTTTACCCCATGTTCCTTTTATAAAAATATAGAGCACACCGAGGGCTTTCTATCCATCCAAGCAGATCGCTTTTCCGTCGAAGTTAGAAATTGGGGTTTCTTATCTCTTGCTAGAGGTAAGGATATCCTTTCTTTTTTACAATATTTTCTTATATATAGATGGGTGGTAGTTTGTATATTGCATAAAAACCTTTTATTGAGGATATTCTCTCAAAAGAATGAAAAGGGAGTTAGGGTTTTCAAAATAATGGAATTAAATGTGAAATTGAGGTGGGTTATGGAAGTGTTGGCTAGTTAAAATATGATTTTGTGCCCCAAGGTAAAAAGCCCTATCTTTGGTCTAACCCTAATTATGGACTTACTTTAAACATTAGTATTTGTTATAATTTTTTCAATTTCTTGAAATTAAGTGTGTGAAAATAATATTGGTATGTGGGAGTTATGTTTGGGAAGAATTGATTGTTGGAGATTGAATTAATAAAGTTAGGGGAAGTGTAGGATTCTAATTGTGTTTTATAAGTGAATATAACGAATTGTTGTTAATTGTAAAGAAGTAAAGAATATTGTGGAAATTTTTTTTTTTAATTGTTTCTTAAGATAACTCATGTGCTTGTTATGGAATGTGTTGTTGGTTAATTGTATAATGGAATAAATGAGCAATGTTGGTAGTTATCCTTGAGTTGTAATAACGAATAACATGATGAATTGATGGATTGTGATATTGGAATAAGGGTCTGTTTCCTTCCAGCTTGTGATCGAAAAAGTGTGGCGCTTGATAGAGGTTCCACATTCCTTCCGGAGTAGCGCTCGAAAGAGCATGTGGTTTGTTGAGATGTGTTGATGTTCTGCAATCCTTCTGGCATGGGACTGGTAAAGCATGGCGCTTGACCGAGGTTCCACATTCCTTCTAGAGTAGCGCCCAAAAAAGCATGTGGTTTGTTGATATGGCTTGGTAATGGAGTCAGTTGTAGTTTGTGGACTTGTATGAAATATTTATAATGTGATTGGTATGCATGAATTTTATAAGTGGAAATGAATTGAGTTTTTATATGGACTGGTTATTTAATATATGTTGAGACAATAGTAGTTACATGTGTATAACTAGTCCATATATTTATTGATCACATATATCTATTGATTTTATTGTGGAGAATCATGGTAGATCTTTACTGCACATATTTGTTCATCCCACGTTATTTTTACCATTTTGAAGATCGAAGTTGGAAACATCGGTTTGAAGATTTAAGAAGTCTAAATTTCTTTTATGTAGGTTGTAATACAAAATGTAAATGAGAGATATGTGGTGAATTGAGAATTGTGAGTGACTTCTCATGTAATTTTTTCCTATGAGCATTTCAATGTAAACTTTGGCATGTAGAGAACACTCTCTATTCACCTACATGTAAGGTTATTCCTATACATGTTATGTAATTGGACTTAATCTAAAGGTTTTGGTAATGAGTTCAGATAATAAAATTGGAGCGTGACAACTCGGTATCAAAACTAATCGGGTTTGAAAACCTTGTGCTAGTGGGAAGTGGTTTTTACCACAATGGGTCGGCTTCACTTGGTCCAGATGTTGCATCTAGGAAGTATGAGGTGTAAGAAATTATGTGTTGTATTTGTATGGCCCTAGGGTTGAGTTTTAGAGATGATGCTCGTAACCGGCTAACTTGCTTTGAGATCTCATTGGAAACGCGTCTGATCAACGTGGTTTCTGGTGAGGGTTCCTTGGAATTTTGAGGACATGTGGCTATCCCTGTAGACTTGACTTGATTAAGTGGTATGATGCTTAAATTTGTTTATGAGCTATGTGAATATATGTTAGATTGGTTTTGTGTTTTGGTAAGAAAAGTAAGTGTCCCGGGAAAGGGCTAGAGTTCGGTTGATTTACGCTTGATATTGTTATTGATAGGATGTCAGGGCGAGCTAGTAAAGGTCGTGTTGGGACTAGAAGCGTCGGTAGGGGCACAATAGTTCTAGAAGTACCTGTACCTACAACACCAGCTGTGGGTGAGGAGATTGCACGCGAGATTGTAAGAGCCGTACGAGAGGTGTTAACTCACGATAAGGGAGATAAGTCTTGTGCCCTCAAGATCACTAAGGAGTTCTTTCACTTCAATCCATCGGAGTTTGCTAGAGGGCCGAAACCGTTAGAGGCAGAAAGTTGGTTAGAACAAATCACCAAGACTTTTGATATGCTCAAAGTCATGGATGAGGGGTTGAGAGTAGCGTTAGTGAGTTTTCTATTGAAGGGAGATGTTGGGCATTGGTGGAAGTATGTACGTCCTACCATAGGCACCACATAGGCTGCCTTCACTAAGGCCACCTTCACTAAGGCCTTTTGGGCGAAGTACTTTCCTTCTTCCACTTGGGAAATATTGAGGAAACAATTTGTGGAGTTGCGCCAAGGTACCACATCTTTGGCACAGTTTGAGGCAAGATTCACCAGTTTGTCTAGATTTTCTCCAGAGTTAGTAGCAATTGAGGAACGTCATATGCGATTATAACCAATGGAAGGTAGTGGGGTGCATGCATTGGAATTATCACACACTACTAGAAGCGGCGACTCACGTGGAAGCCATCAATCTTGGAGTTGGGCAAGATGAAGGAGAAAAGGGCCATATTGGCGAGTTCGAGGGTTCGAGAACATATCAGACTAAGTAGGAGACAAAGGAGAATAGAATCTCAATCGCAATCCCAGTCTCAGCCTCAATCTAGCTTTACCTCGTCAAGTTCATTTGTTGGGAGATCCAACCAGACTCAGGTTTTCTTGAGTTAGTTATAGAGAAGAAGACCACCCTTTTATTCTAAGTGTAGGCAGTTGGGCCATGTTAGGCGTTGTTGCCTTTTGCATGGACTGGGTTTGTCTCAATAGTTTAGTCAGGGGTGATAAGAGTGTCATGATGTGGTGGCGTTTTTGTGCTTTAGTACCTTGATGTAATCTTTCCTTGTAGGGCTTTATGCTTACGAACACTGTGTATGTATATACATATATGTGTGTGTGTGTGTGTGTGTGTGTGTGTGTGTTTTTCAAAACCCAACTGTGTGGATATGTAATGAAATTTGGAACTTGTTTATGTTGGAAAGTGTTGTAAGAATTTGTAACCTTAATTTTGTTGTTTAGATGTTCTTATTTCCTAAATGAAGTATGTATTGGCTTATGAGCCTTAAATGGAATTAGAGTGTTTGTTGGAAAGCGGGTGTTGTGCAGTCCTTAAGGAGCATGGTTGGGACAAGGTGGAGCCTTAGGATGATAAAAGGTTGATTTAGTGATATAAAAGATTATGAAAGTTCTTGGAAAGGGTGTGAGATTTGTGTTTTGTAAGGGTGATGGTAGGTAGCGTTTGTGTAATGTTGTCGAGAGTTGGTAGTTATGCATGGATGTAAAGAGGTTTGCGGTATCCAAGTATTGAGTGTCGTTGTCAAGGCTTATATGGTCCATGAGCATAAAGGGTCCTTACGGGTTAGATGCTAGAAGTTTTCTTGGGAGGAAGTACAAATTGTAATCTCGAGTAATGAGGGTAGTATGGGTGAAGATTATTTTGTTGAGTGCAAAAAGAGGACGTTGCCATATCGGCATAAGAGTGATAAAAAATATTGGAAATGGTGCTAGTGCGATGTATGTGTGAGAAATCCAGTGAGACTCTAGTAATGTGTGGAACAGTGTATGTAGGCCCATCGTAAAGTAAACAACGCAGGACAAATGTGGGTGTTGAGTCTAGGGATGTAGTTCCTTTGGTAGCTAGTCGGATTGGTTGATATCAGAGTTAGGTGACAAATAGTTACTTCAAAATGGTTTGGTTCAGTTTGGTTGTTTTGGTTTGGGTTGGAACCAGTGGGTTGGTTGAGCGGTATTCGAAGTTGATTGACACTTCATTTTAGGAGTTGCTTTGGTTCGAGTTAATGGTGGTACGGTTAAGTAGTACCTTAGATGGTACTTGATGGTATTGAGCCTTGTTTGTGCATGCATGTTGTTGAAGTGAAATCATGAAATCTCTTGAGTTGGGATAACATGTTAAAATTTGGATTGTTGAGGTACACTTGTGTCAGTGTGTATTATTGATTATCTGTGATGATGTTGGTAGTGGTTTGGAACTTCTAACTCCTGGGAAGTTGTGTGTGCTATATTACCTCTTGTAGCATAGTAATTGTTTCTATTCATTATTATTATGGATAAGTGTTGGAAATATGTTGTGATATCACCGAGTGAGTGATAGAATTGTTGGGTGGTAGTTGGGATTCACTGGATGTTTGTTGAGAAAATGAATTGGAAGGTGATTACTGGTTTTTATAACCTCTCATGGAATTTTGTTTCAACAGAAAACCTTGGGGTGAAATTTTACGTTTTGTTTTGGAAAAATGTTTGCAAAACAATTGGTTTTACTTGGATATTATGAAACGAATCTTTTGTTGGAAAATGAAATGAGTTTGGTCAAGTTTTGAAATATATATATATACTTTATATAATCAAAAAACTCTCATTTTGACAAGTTACGTGATTGTTTCTTTACCTTATGTGGTTGAATTGTGTAGTAGCTTAACTTATATTGTTGGTTAAGTGGTTTGGTTTGAGCGAGTTTGGTGTTGGTTATTTTTGGTTGGGACGAAGAGTTATCTTTATGGACTACAGATTTTGGGTGTACTCCTTTTTCCTCGGTGAGGATTGACTGTGGGTCCTTGGTGGGAAATGTAGTTTTCTTTTGATGTTCGAGTATTGAGCACTCGATTATTGTTTGGTCATATATGTGTCGGTAGAATGCAGTTGGTGTTTGGGATAGAAGTAGCTCGGGAGTCTTTGGGCCATCAAAGTGTTGAACCGGACCCAGGAAAGTGTTCTACGTATGGATCTAGTTTCAAGTTCAGTGTTGTGTTTCTGTTTGTGTTTGGATTGCCTTTTGTTTTAGTTCTTTCCTAATTTCAAGGATGAAATTGCTTAAGGTGGGGAGGTTGTAGCACTCTAGAAATTTTTTTCTTCTTATCGCTCGAGTGGTCTTGAAAAGCTTCCAGTATTTTTACAGGTTTGAGATTCTGGAAGTTGTTGATTTTTGCTCATGTACAAGGTTGATCGCTAGAGCGGTGTGGTGTCTCTGACGCTCGATCACAAGAGTGGTCGCTCGAGCGGTCTATTCAGGATTCAGCATCTACAAAAGCCATTTTGGCCCACTTTTCTTCATTCTTTCATCTTCTTTCTCTCTCCTCTTCGTTCATTCCACCGTTTTTTAGGGTTTCAAGCTTTCAAACTTGATTTTCATCTCATTTTACGGATTTTTTACCGATGTTCCTTTTTATAAAAATGTAGAGCACGCCAAGGGCTTTCTATCCATCCAAGTGAATCGCGTTTTCATTGAAGTAGAAATTTCGGGTTTCTTCTCTCTTACTAAGGGTAGGGATTTCTTCGCTTCTTTGCAATATTTTCTTATAGATAGATGGGTGGTAGTTTGTGTATTGCATAAAAACCTATTATTGAGGATATTCTCTCAAAAGCATGAAAATGGAGTTAGGGTTTTCAAAATAATAGAATTAAATGTGAAATTGAGGTAGGTTATGGAAGTGTTGGATAGTTAAAATATGATTTTGTGCCCAAGGTAAAAGCCTTAACTTTGGTCTAACCCTAATTATGAACTTATTTTAAACATGAGTATTTGTTATAATTAACTTCAATTTCTTGAAATTAAGTGTGTGATTGGAAAAGATGAATATAACTAATGAGACGTAATTGTTGTGAAAATAATATTGGTATGTGAGAGTTATGATTGGGAAGAATTGATTGTTGGAGATTGAATTAATAAAGTTAGGGGAAATGTAGGATTCTAATTGTGTTTTATAAGTGAATATAACGAATTGGTGTTAATTGTAGAGAAGTAAAAAATATTGTGGAAAACAAATTGTAATTGTTTCTAAAGATAACTCATGTGCTTGTTATGGAATGTGCTGTTGGTTAATTGTATAATGGAATCAGTGAGCAACGTTGGCGGTTATCCATGAGTTATAATAACGAATAACATGATGAATTGATGGATTGTGATATTGGAATAAGGATCTGTTTCCTTCTGGCTTGTGATCAATAAAACATGGTACTTGATAGATGTTCCGCATTCCTTTCAAAGTAGTGCCCGAAAAAAGCGTGTGGTCTGTTAAGATGTGTTGAGGTTCTACGATCTTTCCAGCTTGTGATTGGTAAAACTTGGTGCTTGATAATGGTTCTGCATTCCTTCAGGAGTAGCACCCGAAAAAGCACGTGGTTTGTTGATATGGCTTGGTAATGGAGCCGATTGTAGTTTCTAGACTTGTACGGAATATTTATAATGGGATTGGTATGAATGAATGTTTTAAATGGAAATGAATTGAATTTTTTTTATATGGATTGGTTATTTAGTATATGTTTAGATAATTGTAGTTACATGTGTATAATGAAGTTGTGCGAAAGAATGTGGGAAATTGCTTGTTGTGATGAAAAAGGTGGGAGCATATGATCACTAGTAATGAATGGTTCATTGATCTCACATTTTTTTTTTTTTTTAAATGTTACAAAGGAGTATTTAAGAAAGAGTTTTCTTCGAAAAGTCTTAATGGATTTTCATGAGAAAGGTATTACCTATGTGTATGGTATATTGAATATAAAAGGCACATTATTTATTTATGTATCGTCTCTTTATGATCACATATATCTATTGATCTTATTGTGAAGAATCATGATAGATCCCAACTGGACATATTTGTTCATCCCACGTTATTTTTACCATTTTCAAGATCGGAGTCGGAAACATCGGTTTGAAGATTTGAGAATTCTAAATTTCTTTTATGTAGGTTGTAATATAAAATGTAAATGAGAGATATATGGTGAATTGAGAATTGTGAGTGACTTTTCATGTAATTGTTTTCTATGAGCATTTTTGGCATGTATTATTGTTGTATTTATTTGAGAGTGCTCGGTCGTTTTTCAATAAAAAAATAAAGACTAAACAACTAATTCAATAGAATAGTGGATTGTTTAGGTATCGTATCACGAGGACTTTGGGCTGAGTTATATTAATTCGAATGGTAATTTTTAATTTAATTTAATTTTTTGATTTGGTTTTTGCTAATGAGAATTTTAATTAAAACTAAACTAATTGCGCAAATAAATATAGTAATATGAATATGGATAGAGACTTAGGATTTTGAATCCACTACTAATCTTATATCATGTAATTAAAATATCTAATTCCAATAAATCAATGGCCTGGATAATAATGATATATCGTGGCAACAAGCCCTAATCTCGTTGTCAAGAAGATGAGTATATTCAAAACGTAGGCACGAATCGTCGGCACGAAACTAAGGTTGCAGCACGATTTGTCTCCCCTAAGCATGACTCTTCTCACGATTTGTATATACAAGAAAGTAAAATAGTTGTATGATCATGCATTCTCAATCACAGAAATCGAATACATAAATTGAATGAACAGATTATTTGAATAAAAGTTTAAAAAAAATCATACAATGATTATCCAATTTCAAAGATAAAATAGAATTAAAATACAAAATTACATGATACTTGATTAGAGTTTTATCTCAATCCTAAGAAGAAAGCTTAGCCACTCATGAAAAGGTTGAATACTTCGAATGTTGAAGACAAAGCCATGGATTGATGATTTGCTCTCCTTCTCTAGCTTCTAGCTGTCTTCTCTAGGGTTTTAGATGCCAAAACAGGTTCCCAAAAATCCTTTTTATAGGCTCCAGTCCATTTAGAGTGAAAAACACGCGCACACATATCAAGGCAAATCTGCTCGTGCGGATTGGGAATTTCGCTTGAACGGATCCAATCAGAGAGCAATTGTTGGCAAGGAAATCCGCTCGTGCGGATTGGTGAATTTCGTTCCTGCGGATTCACTCAGTGACAAACTTTCCACTATTTTTGCTTCTTTTTGCAATCTTTGTCTTCGGAGTGATATTAACCAAAAAAGGATGACAAACACTTTATTGTATCAAATATTATAAGTTCAATGACTAAAAACATAAGATAGGGAGCCTCAAAGTGTAATATTTCAACTTAGATCAGAGAACATATAGCGATCCCGGTTTTTCTTTCATTGTTTAATTGTATTTCGGACTCGGTTCCGTGGATGTGTTGTTATCTTATTCCCATTTCCATCCTTTGCTCTTTGTATTTGAGTCTTGGGTCATGTTGGGTAAGTTTGAAATAGGTTGGTTGTATTTGGAAACCAAGGGTTGATGTCCAGATTTTGGGCTTTTAACGCTGGAGCGGACCTGTTTGTATATCAGTCCGAAAAACAGCTTTTTGGATCACTTTTTCGGGCCATTCTCTCTCTCTAACTTTTCAAAGCTTATGTATGATTATACTAGATTTATCTCATTAAGTAAAATACTTGTACATCAATTAGGATGTGACTAATTATTGATGAATGCACCTATATATATATATATATATATACAATGTATTGAAGACTAATGCTAATACATTGAAAGTGATGGATTCATTTTGAATGAATCTTAGAGATGCATTATGTATCTATTATGAATATGTAGGATACATTAATTTATCTAATGAATTCATTAATATAGAAGATGCATTATGTATCATGAATGTATGAGATACATTAATCTATTTAATGGAGTTCATTGAATGAACAACTTGAGAGCTTCTCACTCTAGACTGTAACTTCTTCATAAAACCATCTAGATCAAGTGATCTTCTACTTTGGTCCCTTAAGTGTGGGTTTGGCTTGCTTTTCATTTTGATCTGAAAAATTATTGGGTTTGGAGCACCTTCGAAATCCTTCATCTTTTCCATTGGTCTCTCCATTTGAGGTTGGAATAACTACTCATTTTTATGATCTTTGACATAAACTTTTGGTCATTTTGATTTAATGTTGGAGTTGAGTAATTTTGGGCGTTAGGGTTTCAAAATGAATAAAGAAGGGTTTTGTTCTTTTGACTCATGCATGTATATCTTGGGTCTTATAATGAGGTTATTGATGTTTAATAAAAATATTTGAGCCTTTAGGTCAATATTGGAAAATGAGGGAGAAAAGTCCTAATTTTTGATAAATTTATTAATTTATATAATAAAATTTTGGAAAGTTAAGAAAATATGAATTTGAGTTGGAAATAATAAAATTGGGTAATTATGAGAATGAATAGTGGAGTTGGATTGATTAATCACTCACATTTGAAATTGTTGATAATTTATCTGTTGATGCATTTATTATCTGTTTAGAAATAATTGCTTTGAGCTATCGGTGGAGGATAGTCTTGATTGTTGTAGACACTGCATGATGATTAGGTGAATTAAAACTAATCGGTTGAATATGTCATTGAATATGGCGGTTAGAATAATACATCGAATTTGTGTTTTGATTGATCGTGTATATGATAATTGTTTATATAAATTGTATTGTGTGAGAGAAGATAGAGGATGTACTCCACGATTTAGGGGAAGATAGGGGATGGACCTCTAAACCGGATTTTGTTTGGGAGGAGATAGGGGATGGACTCCATTGATACAGTACTAAAATGTGTATCATTTATGAAGTATGGAAGTGTTTTTATGTGTTATTGATACAACACTAAAATGTGTATCATTTGTGAAGTATGGAAGTGTTTTGTTTGAGATTGATACAGCACCAAAATGTGTATCTTTTGTGAAGTATGAAATGTTGAATATGAGTTTATATCTCACCTGAAATAAAAATACTGTTGATATGAGATGTGGTCTCATTTAAATTGTTTGGCCAGGTTCTAAGCCATAGCTATGAATTAAGTATTGGTAATAAATGGAAAATGGAATAACTCATGGACATCTTAGTCATGGAGTTGAAATGCGTTATAAGTGGATATAACTAGGTTAAACATTTATCAAATGCTAATGTTTTAATTATTGCTCATACTATGTTTAGCATATCTCTACTGGGCGTTGGCTCACCCTATATAGGACATCATTTTCAGGTGCAGGTGACATGCCACCTCCAAGGACGTAGCTTGAGAGGCTTAGTGGCTGAGAGATCTTTTGTGATTATCTTTCTGTATTACCTGTATATCAAGTAAATGGCTTATTTTGTGTAAAGAGTTAGAACTCTATTTTGTTGAATCCAAGTGTTGACTTGGAAAGTTGTAAGCCTAAGGGGCATTTACTTTTGTTGTCAACATGTAATACTTTCTATAAGAATACTCTGATTTATGGAATATGATATCTCTTTCTTGTGTCATGAATGTATGTTTTATGGGTTTCTTTTAGTTGTTAAAAATAATTTGCATTAGATCATTGCTATTTTTTTTTTTTTAAGGCTACCATTTGTTATAGTATTTCTTCAATTTCATCTCTAAATTCTTTCTTTGAAATTTTTGTTTTTTTAATAATAAACTTTAGAACCAATTTATTATCAAATTTGTTTTCTTGGTGCTTACTTTATTGAAGGATCGCAACTAGTAAAACTTTCATATGATATATGAAATTAATGAACATAATACAAAGATGGTAAAAAAATACTACATATTTGTGGATATCTCTTTGTTATTATCAGTTGATTTGCTAAATTATATTTATTGATATAGAACCCATATAATTTAATTCAATGTCCATGATTTTAGTTGCATTCGACCATTTTTTCGTTGAGTGGCCTATATAATTTTTTTGTTAGTATATAATGATTAAAACTATCATTTGTTATATTTCTTTAAGTACAATTCAAATAATTTGTCATCATTGTTTTTTTAAGTAAAATGGATTAAAACTATTTTCTTATATAATTTTTATAATCATATGAAATTCTTTTCTTGATTTTTTTTTTTTTTTAATGTTTAAGGAACTATGAAAGTATTATTGAAGTTATGAAGAAAATGATTATGGAGAAAGGTTTATACTTTGATATGATATACGTGTGTCATTGATAAAAGATATTAAAGATAGAGAGTTGCTAACAGGATTAATTAATGATTTGCTTGAGAAGTTCTTTTTATGAGCAGGATAAGAAACTTGGATTAAAAAACTTTAAAATCTATTTAGAAATTATAATTAGAAGTTGAGATTTATTCATAATTTGGTCCCACAATAATAATATAAACCATTGATTTAAAAGTTTACGTAAATTTATGATAGCTTTTCTGAATTTATAGAATTTCTCTCTTTTAATACTTTTTTTTCCCATGCATGACACTATAATTTGATACAAGTTCTTTATGTTATTAAGTGATTGTGATATAATTATCCCCTACAATCTTTATAATTAACAATTTTTTATGCATATCAAATTTTTGTGAAATTTTGTGGGTTAATTATTAACATCTACCAAGATGGCCTAACATCGTGGCTTGTTATTATTAAGACATAATTCAGCATTAGGATGATTTATTTATCACACAAAATGTATATAGTCTATTTTTTCGGTGCATCGTACATGTTACAGTTAGTTATCTTTATAGTATTGTGAAACTCTTATAAAAGTATTATATAATTTAAAAAATATTGTGAATAAAATAATATTTTCAAAATTTTTTTTATAAAATATATTATTTTTTATGGAGAAGCTATACCAAACACATCACTTTTGACTTTTTTTTATAGCAAAAATCAATAATTACTTTTTTATTTTATTTTTTTTCAAATTTGCCCAAAATAGCCTTTTAGAAATTGAATAAAGATTGAGACCACCAATTAGGTGGCGCTCCACCTCCTCATCCACATCATCTTTCCACTCACCAAGCAATCCAACTCATCTTTCCACTAACCTCAAGTTTTGCAAATTACGAAGTAATCCTAAAACTTTAATATAATTTTATAATTAAGCTTTTAAGTTTAGTGTAAGTTTTTAAAATTTTTATTTTTGCTTATAAGACATTGTGAGACCTTCAATCTTGGTATCAGAGCCTATAAATTGAATCTAAGAAAAATTTTAAACATGGAAATTCAATGTTTGATGTAAGATATAATAGCTGTAAAAAATTTTATACATCTTGATCACGGAAATAGTAAAACTAAAATCACAGGACTATTAAATAGTATAATGGATATGAGTAAAGAAACTTTAAATATTTACAAAAATCAAAATATCATGATTACTGAAATATCTAAAGAGTTAAGAGAAATAAAAGAAATTTAGCTTAAAAAAAATTTATTAAAAGATTTGGAACTTCTTTTATGATTATTGAACAAATTGCAAAAACTGCAAAAAATGAAAAAAAAAAATGCTATTGAAGGATATCCTCAGAAGATCTTCAAAAATATTTGAATTTATATATAGATAATTATGAAAGAGAAAAATCGCTTAAAAAATCGATAAGCGATTCTATTGATTCAACAGAGTTAAAAGAACAACGCTATCAATCACAAAGAAAAGTTGAAATATCCAAAATAAACAAAGCATTTGAAAATTTTAATTTTTTGAGAAATCCAGATTTTACAAATATCTTTAGAGATAATGAAGAAAAATCTTCTAAGTAAGAAATAAAGTTAGAAAAAAGAGGACCAATAAAAACTCATATAAAATATGACTTTATTCCTAAAGCTGCAAAAAAATAAGCCTGTTACTAAATATGAAATATATCTTGATCTCGACTGTGTAACTAACATTGAAGAGGTTATAGATAATTGGGCTCAAGTAGTAAGAATTGTAATAGCTGGACAAGCTATAGGTATAGGAGGTCTAAATGCTTTCGTAAAATCTACTCTAAGAGGTCAAGTTGCAAAATTTTGGAATACTTTATCAGGGAATGATAATATAAGAGCTCAGTGGTTAGCTTTAACTACTACTAAAGAGAGTATTATGTTTATGGTAGATTATGACGGTTCCGGTTTAGATCCGACCCTTTTCGTGTTCTTCAATCTGGAATTTCGTATCTTTAATTGTTGTTTATATGCTTTTCATCCTATTGTTAGTTGAGTTTAGTTGTTTAGAGTTGTTGGTTGTGTTTGAAATAGGTTAGGAGTTAGTTTTTTGAAAGAGTTGTTGTCCATTTCCTTTCTTGTTCGCTCGAGTGGTGTTTTGGTTGCTCGAGCAATGTACAAAACTTATGGAAGCAGGGTGATCTTTGCTCAAGCGGTCCTTTCTTCGCTTGAGCGGTCTTCTCTAGTCTGCAAAACTTTTGGGAGGGGTCATTGTGTGCTCGAGCGGTGATTTGGTCACTCTACCAGTGTCACTTATTTGTGTCTGACGCTTGAGTGGTGGGTTGGTCACTCGAGCGGTTTGTATGTATATCAGATCAAGGAAAAGAAATTTTTAGTCACTTTTTCATTCTTCTCTCTCTCTAAAATATTTCTAAATCTAATTTCTTCACTCTTTATCTCTAGTTCTTGCCTAAACACCTCAAATACACCCAAATTCGTTGATCACGTTGCTCTTTTGCTTTGGAGAAAAAGGTAGAACTCATTAAGGAGAACATTTTAATCGATGACAACTTTCATTTTGATTACATCTCAAGTTAGGGTTTGCTCTCTTCTTCTTCTAAACTTGGGGTTGGGATTTCTTCAACTTTCTAGTATGATTCTTACCTTAGTTATGTGTTCCTCGTCAAGTATTGGGATTTAGGAGATGGGGTTTTTGATTTAGGGTTTAATTTTTAAAATGCAAAACAAGGGTTTTCAAATGGGTTCTTCAGAAATGTTGTGGGAGTGTGAATATGCTTGAGTTGTGTTGAAATGTTGGCAATTCCTTTCTTAAAAGAGCTTTTGAAAGTAATTCATGTTTTATCGGAAAATCATTGATGTTTGATTGATAAAAGAAAGAAAAAGAGGTTAGGTATGAAAAGATAAGAAAAATATATCTACTGATAATGAGAGTGGAGTTGGATATATATTATCACTTCCATTTTGAGATTTATGAGATTAAGCCTGTTGTTGGAAATTTATCTATTGATTAGAGATATTTGTTTTGGGCTATCGGTGAAGGATAACTTTGATTATTGTATAAATTGCTCCAACTCCTCCCAAGCTATGTCCTTGGTAGAGGTATATCATCAGCACCTGAAAGTTGTTTTCCATGTAGGGTGAGCTAAAACCCAGTGGAGATACTTGAACACAACGTACAAAGCTTAACAAAGTCATATGGTGAATGTATATGTATGCCATTTGCCAAACATTATACTTTCTCTTTCAAAATAATGCAATGTCTCGGTTATATGTATATCAATTCATAAAACAATACTTTTTAAATCATAAAACAGGGAAGTGGATACAAAACATTGGGAATCTCTAGCTACGTGTCTATCATAGGCTATACAAGCACTATCAAAACCATTTTATCGGTACTAACCGGAAGAATCAGCACCTAACTGTGGGGTTTTCTGGACTTTCGCTAAGGACACACAGGCCAACAATATAAACCAGAACCACACCCTAACTAGATTCACCATCATAAGACGGATACAGCCATGCAGATATAACAAAGTAGATCACATTGTGAATGAAGACAAGGGAGTCACATACTAAATAAAACCAAAATGGTGGAGATACCACCACTAAGTTAGTTTCAATAAATCAGAATGTAAATGTTTCTTATCTTGTTACAAGAACCTTATCTTTTAATTTTATGCATTTTAATTCCAAAGTTGAAGTCCAATCTTTGCCTATAAATGGGTGTGGTTGCATATTGTAGAAGTAGAGTCAAGAAGCAGAGTCTTATAATTGAGCAAGAGTGCTTTCTCTATCTTTCTTGTAATCTCTGTAGTTTTTTTAGGTATTCAATACAAGTTTTCCATTTCCATACACACTTTGTCTACTATCTTCTAATTTTCTAGAGGACTAAGAGTAGTGATACAAGCAAAGTAATAGTCACCTAGAGTGAGATATTACGCTTTCTATCTACTCGTTGAAAGGCTTGAAAAGTTTTGCAGCAAACAAAGTGAGGTGTGGGCATGGAAAAGCAAAATCTTAAAGTAATTTTCTAAATAATTTGCGTTTTCTGTTTTAATTGTAAATATTATTATTGTGATTATTATTATAAAAAAAAATCACGTTATCTATAAAAAAATTTTAAAAAAATTATTTTATTTCACGTTATAGCCACATCATTGTGCCTAGTCCTTAGCGCACCATTAGGGGTTATAAAAAGGGAGAGGCTTCTCTCCAGTCCACATGGTTGATTGGAGCGCACTGTTGGGCCTTAGGGCCCACCATGAGTCCCATTTTGAAATTCGAACGTTCAATGTGTAGAGCTTGTCGAGTAATTAATGCCTACAAAAAATCACGTTGATCGGATATTGTTAGCCCCTTGATCGGAACACATTTTTGTTAATAATTTATTTTTAAAATCATATTTATCATTCACAAAAATGTGTTCCAATCAAAGGGCTACCGATATCCGATCAACGTGATTTTTTTGCAGGCATTAATTGCTTGACAAGCTCTAAACATTAAACGGTTCAGATTATCGAAATAGGACCCATAATGGGCCCCATGGGCCCAACAACACGCTCTAGTCCATTGTGTGGATTGGAGAGAAACCTCTCCCTATAAAAATGGTGGGATGTAGTATCACCCTTTAGAAATTTTATAATGAGTGATAAGTAACCTATGTAGAAAAAGCAAAATATTGTAAAAGAAAGTACTTGAAAAAGTATTTGTAAATAAAGTCTATAATTTAGATTTAAATTTAATGTGGGGCAAGTGATCTGTCACTCAAAATAAATTTGTTCATATTTATATTTTTAATTTAATTTTTAAAATCTGAAAGAAATTATTATATGTATCCTTAAAATGGTGCATATGGTATGTCATTCATAATTATTATTTTTTAATTTTAATTTTTATTATTATTGTTTTTTATATAAAATTTCATAATATAGATCACAAAATGTTAACTTTTCTAACCACAAAATATCATAACAAACGAGTGTCATAATTTTGTCATTTTTAGTTTAGGGTGCACATAATAAATTGATTATTCGTAACTTTATCACAAAGTGAGATAACACACCATAAGTATTCAAAACTTTGACCACAAAAAAAATGGTCATTTTTTACAATGTGCATTATTTTAGAGGAGAACGTTGTAAATTTCTCCTTGATATATATACATATATGGTAACACTTAGAGCAACTTCAAGGCTGCTAAGCAAAATGCCTTACAAAAAAGTACTCATTTTATTTTGTCTAACTAGTCTAGCTAGTGTGTACTTCAATCATACTTTTTATTTTAACTGACTAATCAAATTAACTTAATTAATATTAAAAAAAACTATATCAATAAATAAAAAATACAATCTTTTTTTATATCATGTTGCATATGCACCTAGTGTTGACGTGGTTGTTGATGTAACATTTACAAATATTTATTTTACTAAAATATATTATTAAACTAATTTTTAAATCATATTTTTATACAATCATATTTTTAAATGATCATATTTTTTCAAAGGTAATATTTTCTAACAACTAAATGGGTTGGAGTATAGAAGAAACAATAAATATGGAGCAAGTAGAGATGTAGTAAAGATGGAGATAGCAAACAAATATGGTAGAATGGCGGCAAGACCTAGCTACTTGTGGAAAGTCAAAATGAAAATGGGCAAAATGTCTCTTGTGATATAGAGCCCTTTGAAGGAAGACCGAAACAACTTCACTAACAAAAATGCTTCATATAGTCCTTTCGCCTCCTCCCTTGCAATTACTCTCATCATTATTTTTTTACAAACTTTCGTAACGTAAATCACAAAATTTCATGATTTTTTTAATTACAAAATGTCATAAAAAAAAAATCACAAATAATTTTGCTATTCATAACTAAAGGAAAATAATGGGTGAACAAGTAACCTCCTGTGGAAGCATGTTTGCATCAAATTACTTAAATTAGGAGCCTCATCATACTAACCCTTCATCAATTGAGAAGCTACATCACGTTTCTTTGCATCAGATATATTATATAGAGCATATCTCTAGATTGAAGTGGAGTTGTAGGGTTCTATAGCAACTCTAACACTTCCAAAGATAATCTCTTAGTTATCTTGTTTATATAATATATGAATTATCTATAACCCATGTGGACGCTCCATGGGTAATGGATCGGGTCCGACCTAATTTCCAACATCTCTCACTTGTTCACACCACTGGTTAAATTAATTTACAACCATCATTTCTCAATCTCTTATTCAATCCACTCCTCATACGGAAGAATGGAGTGTGTGACCTGACAAGAAGGTATAAGGTAAGAGTGCTATATTAAGCCACTATAAACTAACATATAACAGTTGATTTAGGTGATCGCTATAGCGGTCATTTGGTTGCTTGAGCGTAAATGCATAGCTCCCAATATCTTGCATGTTTACAGGCGAGACCGCTCAAACGAAGGAGAGGCTGCTCGAGCACAAAATTCAAACTCTCAATATTTTCATTGTAGCTCTGAAAAACTTCTAAGACCATGCGTGTACCACTCGAGTGATGGAAACTTAGCTCGAGCAGTCTCTTTGTATTTTTACACTTCGCTTGAGCAATGGAAAGTTTGCTTGAGTAGTTTGTTTGGGACAACAAAGTTAAAATGCGATCTAAACACATTTCTAGCTCACTTTTTCATCCCCATCTCTCTCTCTTTAACAGCCTTTTTTCGAAAACCCTAACTTTAAAACTCTAGATTTCATGTAGCAATAGCAAGAATCTATCTTTGTGCCTTTAACAACGTTGTTACTCTCGCCAAAAGCTACGTTTTGAACCGATTAGATCATGTTATTTCGGAAGTTCATTATGTGGATCTTCATCTTTCATTTACGACTATTGAGGTAGGAATATCTTTATCCTTGTATATTTATAATTTGGTGTAAGTGTGTGTGTGAATCTTAAGGTGTGGGGTGATTATTGAGATGGGTGATATATATACAAACATATGGATTTTGTGATGATGATGAGTTTTGTGTGAAATTGATGAAGGGTTGGGTAACCAATTATTGAAGATTATGTAGAAAAGGTCTTTGTGATTCCTTGTAATATGTTTAAGGTGTTATTGTTTTAGGAATGTGTTGAGGTGTCCACTTGCCTGGTCATGTGAGGACGACAAATGTCGAAGATTTGAGGTGTCAATTGGCCATTCGTGTGAGGACGAAAAAATGTAAAAATTGAATGTAGAATTGTGGGTTGTGTTATAAAATTTGAAACATTGAAATTCATGGGTATTGGTAGAGATCATGCATATTTTAAATCAAATGTTTATATACTTGGTTAAATATATTCTTTACTAGGCGATTGCTCATTCCTATCTAATAACATTTCAAGACATGATGAGCCACAACCTTGCCAATGAAAAAGAAGATGACCATCTCTTTAAATTTTTAATTTTTGTAAACTTCAAAGTTGTAATATAACTATTGAACTTCTTTATAATTATCATTTTGAAATTTTACACTTTTTTGTACTAAGTGGCACAATGAAATTAGTAAACCCAGAGGACAATGTGTTTTGTTGTTTTCTCTAACTTATTGAACTGTCAGCTGTAATATGTAATTTTGTAAGTTGAAATCTATAGTTCAATGAGAAAGAAAAATATTGGAAATTGAATTGTGTTGTTTAGATTTATGGAGCATGTTCTTAATGGTTGTTAAATGGGAATTGTTTATGGGGTGTTACATAACATAGCACATCACTTGAAATATCTCGTCTACACCCCAAATTCATTGGATCACACCAGATCAAACATTTTAAAACCCCTTGTGAGTCACAGCTCATAAACATACTTGACCTCAACACTGTATCTGTACTCATGAATATATTGTGATCTCAAATCTGACTCAATCGTCTGAGCAATGAGTTACAATACAAAGGTATGATTTCCAACAATCTCCCTAACCACTCATTTCAATTCAATCAAACTTGACCACTTTCCTACACATGGTTTTCTGGGTTGTATTCATCATGACCCTTAGATAACAGGTTAAAGTAGCAACATCAAGTCATTACTTCATGACATAGTTCCAGGTTCAAGGGCATAAAGTAGGCCTATTATTGGCCTAACAAGGCTTATACAGTGCTAGAGCAAGGATCCATCTAGCCACTCCCTTATGTGGTAGATAGTAGCGCATATAGTATGACATGTATGCTACAACAAAAATCTCATTAAATTGGGTTTGTCACTCTCTATCACCATAAGAATCTTAGTCTAGTCATTATACAAGCGCCAAACCTGAGTTTCTTAGCATATTCGCACATCAAGCGCCTATCTAAGACCTCACATTCGGCTATATTCAAACTTCATGAAGCTATGGATAACTTCATGGTCGATTTGTTGAAGTCTCATCTTAGCCAATGCTAAAATGAAATCTAATAATAAATCAATTTAGTTCACTTCTCAAGTTACAAAATATTTACCGCGTTCACTCTCTAAGCGACAAGATAATTAATGTCTCATCATGCTCGCTCTACAAGCACCAGAGTGATCGCTAGTGTGAGAAGGTCGATCTAAGCCTAGTGACATCATATACGATGTGTGCTAATAGTATTAATTACGCCATAAAATCACATGAATAAATAATTATGCATTAGATACTCATAATAAATAAAATATCCATCAAAGTCATTAAGGTATCCAAAAATTATATTAAATCCTACGAAATCCTAAACTCCTAACATGAGTTTGGAAAAAATCTCTAACAGTGGCTTTAGCAAGTGGATCAGGCACCATCATGCTTGTAACACCCGCATCCTTTAATCCGTTGGAGAGTGTATTTAATTCCCTCATTTTCTTTTTGGAAAATTTTGGACTTGTTGAATGTTGGTTTTGGAGGAGTATGATCTGATTTAAACTCGTTGGGTTTGTTTGTTTGCTCTTGTTCTCTTCAAAACATTCCTTGGGAACTTAGAAATTCTATTATGGGGTCGACACCAGCCTTCCTAAGGGTCAACCCTTACTTGTTGGTGAAGTTTCTGGAAGTGTTGCTGGAATATAGGGTCGACACCAGTCTGGGGAGGGTCGACCCTCTTATATTGCAAAATCTGTGTGTTAATTGCTGGAAAATAAGGTCGACCCCCCCCCCCCCCTGTCTAAAGGTTGACCCCCTTGTTTGTGCCAGATTATCTTTTCTACCTGAAGGATCGACCCCCCTGCCCGAAGGGTCGACCCTTGCTTGTTTTTTTTTTCTTTTTTTGGGGTTCGAATGGGCCCTACCTTTGGGGGGTTTGGGGCCTATTATTTTATTGACCTTAGGATTACTTTTCTACTACTATAAATAGGCTCCAAACATTGTTTCATTTGACTTTTCTCCTCTTTCCTCTCTCTCAAACCGTGAGTTCTCATCTCTCTCTCTCTCTCTCTCTCTCTCTCTCTAAACTCAAGTTTTTGGCACTAAGATCTCTAGATCTACTCACCTAGAGTGATCTTTTTACCATGGTCCTTTGAGAAAAAGTGTAGATCTCGTCCAGGGCATCCTTTTGGTCCGAATGGTTTGTGGTTTCGTCGCCATTGATTTTTGGGTCGTCATCTCTTGGCTTCAAGAGGTAGGGGTTTCTAGTTTTCTTTCAATACCCTCATTTATGGATAGATTTGTGGTATTTTCTTTATATAAACACAAACGTTTATATTTTTATGCATATTGTGATGAATCACGAGATTGGGGGTTAGGGTTTGAAGAGAGTTGGATTTATTTGTTGGGTTATGATCTTGGGTCATGAGTTTGGGTATAAAAGTAGTAGAAGGGTTGGAATAAAATGTGTTTTTGTGAAAAGCTTTAACTTCTCTTAAAAACCCTAGTTTGGCTCATGAAGATGGCTAATGGTTTTGCTTCAATTAATAGTAGAATCATGAAATTGAGGTGTTAAATTACACATGTACAAATTTAATTGAAATTTTAAAGAATTTGAGAAATGTATGTAAAAGTTGCTATTGAACTCATAATGTTGATGTCTTAAATTATGTTATAATGTGAACCAAACTTGGGAGAAAGGAAATTACTAATGGTATGGATGATATGAGCTTTGTGTTGAAATGGTTGTGTTGAATCTTGTTGTGTGTTATGTGAATTGTATTGGGTTATGTTGTGTTGAGTTGGTTGAATTGTGTTGTGTGGAATTGAGTTGTGTTGGGTTGAGTTGAGTTGTGTTGGGTTGTGTTGTGGTTGGTACCCACGCGGGGAGTTAAAAAATGGTTTTTCGGTGCCCGTGACCGTCCGTGTCATAGCCGGTAAATGTAGGGGATTGTTTTAAAAATTGAAAAATAGTTTTTCAATGCCCACAACCATCCATATAATAGCCGGTAAATGTGGGGGTGGTTTGAATTCAAGGTGCCCAATTGCCCTGTCTAGGTTTATCGCTGGACGAATGTGGGAAAAATGATTTTTGGGTGTCCACACAGTCCTGTTATATTGTAGCCGGCGAAAGTGGAAAAATGATTTTTGGGTGTCCACATAGTCCTGCCGTATTGTAGCCGGCAAAAGTGGAAAAACGGATGGTTTTCGAAAATGTTTTAGATGCCCACGTCCTGCTATATAATAGCCGGCAAATGTGGGGGATGGTTTTAAAAAGTTGAAAATGGTTTTAGGAAAAAGATATAGTTTTTGAGAAAATGATTTTTGGGAGTTCACTTCCCGAAGTATAATAGCTGGCAAAAGGTGGAAAGTGCTATGAATTGGGTGCCCGCTATCCCATCGTATCAAGCCGGCAAAAGGTGGAATGCGTTGTAAAGTGTGTTGAGGTCAGTGATGATATATGTGACTTGTGATGAACTTGTGAAATTACCATTTGATGTGTAAATTGGTATGGAATGGAAATGCATATAGAAATTATTTGAAAAGAATGGATAATGAAATGGTAATTGGATAAGGGGTTACTAATAAAGAACTCACCGGGTTGTTTGTATCTATAAGGAAAGATTAAGAGTTTTGTTTTGTGATTAATTGAGAAATTGAATTAAAAGGGTTTATTTGTAATGTATTGAGTTATAACTGATAATGCAAATGTGAATGTGATGTAATTGTTCTTGGATTTCTACGTTAAAGAGTTATAACAATAAAGGATTAACTGGTGGGAATGGAGTGTATGAGAGTTATTTTAAGTGTTACGGGAACATGAACGTGAGGTATGGAGTTATAATAAATGTAACTAGTAAAAAGGGAGAATGGGAATAAAAATGAGGAATGTTAAGATGCAAATTTAATAAGGAATATTTTGGAATGGTTTAATAAATATAAAATGATGTGGTTCCTTAAACATGTTTGTTTCCAAAAAGGATTTTTGGTTTTCTGATAAAAAGGATGGTTTTTTATGGTTAAAGGTTTTCCTTAAATGTTCAAATAAATTTTGAGAAAAAGGTACTCTACGTATGATATTTTGAAATTATAAAACATTACTTTACTATATGGTATCACCTTGCATGCATGATCATTTCTATCTATAGGATGGTTATTGTTTTAGAACTGTGAGATTCCTACTAAGCAATTGTGCTCACCCCTTGTTGTTTCATTTTTTTTTTATAGGAAAAGATTTCGGATTGATTGGTTGAAGGATTAGGAAGTTCATGTATCTCTTATGTGTAATTTCATTGTGCTTTGATGTTTGTAATCATTTATTTGTAACTCCGTAGCGGGAGCTTGGCATGTATTATTATTATTGTTGTACTTATCATGAAAGAGAACATGTACTATTATGTTTCTATTACTCAAGGGTAATAGATATTTTTAATTTTAAAAAAAAATGGACCTAAATTTCAGGCTCTTGGTAATGTTTTCAAGTAATTAAAATTTGGGGCGTGACAATGCTCGTAGAGATACAATGTAGAACTACCTCCCCTCGTGTAATCATATCTCAAATAAAGTGAAATCGAAGGTCGATGTGTTTGGTTCTACCATGATACTTGGGATCCCTAGAATATGCCAAAGCTACCATACTATTAACGTAGATCATAACATCTTCATCTACAAGAGTCATGATCCCAAGGCATTATAGGAATCTCCTTAACCAAATAGCCTCATGTACTACTGCTGAACAAGCAACGTATTCTGACTCCATCATGAACAAGTCCATGCATGATTGCTTCTTACTGCACCAAGAAATAGATGCTCTACTAAGTATAAATAAATAACCAGTAGTAGACTTGCGCTCATCTTTATTAGCGGCCCAGTCTATGTCACTGTATCCTTTTAGTCTCAAATCTCCACCCTGATAGCAAAGAATGAGATCCATCATCTAGGGGTGGGCACGGGTCGGTTGCGGCCACGAAACATCCAATCCGCCATCTGTCCGCCAGATTGGTGGATTAAAGAAAATCAATCCGCATCCGTTCGCCAATCCGGCGAATATAGATTGAGCGGATTGGCAGTTTGGCGGATAGATGCGAATTGGTTTGGCAGTTTAAGATTTTATAAATTTTTAACATAATTCAACTTGTGCACTTTCTTAAAAAAAAAAAGAAAAGAAAGTATTACAGTCAATGACTTAAAAAACTATTACAATCACTGTATGTCTTATCCACATATTACAATCACATCATGATTCATCTACATAAAGTATTACAATATGTGGTTCTTAAAATATAATAACAATTCAAACCAGCAAAACCATGAACAGGGCAGTAGTAGAGATTGTATGTCTCTGCATTGTTACATCTATGTATGTTTTTGAAAACAAAAACTAACTAGCATATATCATATTTTCTATTTATTATTTTTAGAATTAAATTTAAAAACCAAAAAATATAGATAAATAATATGTTTATTTTTTTCAATTCAAAAAATATATTCAAGTTGAAAACTTTTTTTCAATAGAATATTGAAACTCTTTTTCAATTGAAAACACAAATAAAATATTTAAACAAATTGAAAACATAAAGTTTTATAAATTATTAAGGGTGCTCGCGGTTTGGCGGTTCGGCGGTTCAGTTGCGACCAAAGGAATTTCAAATCCGCCATCCGTCTGCCAAATTGGCGGATTGGAGAAAATCAATCCGCAACCGTCCGCTCGTCATCACGCATCCGTCCAAAATACGGCGGATCGGTTCGGTTCGGTCGGTTTTGGCGGATCGGTATATCCACTGCTCACCCACGAAGATGGCAAAAAATCATCTTCATTGCTTGCCAATGAATAAGTCCTGGGTTACTCTGGTAACAACTAACCACACCCACTGCAAAACATATGTCTGGTCGAGTACACATCATAGTGTACATCACACTACCAACTCCACTCACATAAGGAACTTTTGCCATTTTTTTCTTTTCCTCATCTATCTTAGGAAAAGAGTCAATACTCAAAGTATTTCCCTTCTCAATTGGAGTGTTAATGGGTTTGGAATTGTACATATGAAACCGTTCTGAGATCTCTTAATGTAAGTATCTTGAGAAAAATTGAGAAGTCTCTTAGTTCGATCTCTTAGGATTTTAACTACAAGCACATAATTTGCCTCTCCCATGTCCTTCATTTCAAAAGTAGAGGGCATTTACTCCTAAGTGGCGATAATAATCTCTATGTCATTTCCAGCTAACAAATTATTGTCAACATACATCAATATGATAAGAAAACTCTTTCCTAATTGTTTGACATACACATAATGATCTTCCTCTATCATCTCAAACCCAGTCGAAATGATGGCTTTACGGAATCTAAAATACCATTGTCTAGATGATTGCTTTAGGCCATAAATAGAACATTTGAGGCGGTATTCTTTGCCCTCTTGTCCATAGACCTCAAAGCCTACTGGTTGATCTATATAGATCTCCTCGTCCAGTTCTCCATTGAAAAAAGCAATCTTATCATGCATTTGGAAAAATTCCAAATCCCAATGGTCGACAATAGCTAGAATTAAGCTAATATAGGCAAATCTCACCACTAGGGAGAAGTCTTATCGTAATCTATATCCTCTTTGGGTATAGCCCTTTGCCACGAGACGAGCTTTGTACTTATCAATTAACCTATCAGCCTTGCGCTTAATTTCTAAGACCCACATGTTGCCAATTGTCTTGCGCGTAAGTGAAAAGTCAACCAACTCCCAAACATAGTTCTGAGCCACGGAACTCATTTCATTCTTTATAGTAGCCAACCACTCATTAGCATTAAGTGAAACTAATGCTTTCTCATAAGAAGCAGACTTATCAAGATCCAACAGAGTTCATATGAAAGATTTCCCTCAATCTCATAATGATTACGGGGAATCATTCCACGTTCACTTTTACGTAACTCGGATCCTAGTGAGTCATTTTCTAATATAACACTTCCACTAGAAAGTAAATCACTCTCACTATCTTTGGTGATTTTATGATGAGTTTCTAGTTATTCACCCTCGCCAAAAGATGGTGTGATTTCCTTAAATCCTACAGCTTAAATAATACAAGGTCTTTTTTTTACTTCATAAATACTAGGAAATTCACTCTCAATGAAACTAACATCTCGCGACTCACTTTCAATCATTCCACCATTACGATGTTCATCATACATTACATAACGCTTTGAGCATTCTGAGTATCTAACAAAGGCTTGTTTATTTTCTCTAGGGTCTAACTTTCCATGCTTGTGAAAAGTACTATGAACAAAACCTACACAACCCCAAGGCCTCAAATGCTCCAAATAAGATTTTGCATCTTTTCATAATTCATATGGAGTTGATGGAACTAACTTTGAAAGCACACGATTAAAGATATAAACAGTAGTCAAAAGGGCATCCCCTAAAATAGATGTAGAGAGGTTTGCTTGTGCCATCATCGATCTAACCATTTCAAGTAAAATGCAATTACATATCTCGGCTACACCATTTTGTTGCAAAGTACCAGGAATCGTTAACTGTCTGTGTATCCCCTTTTCCACACTCAATCCCTGGAATTGATGTGATAAATATTCACGCCCTCAATCTGTGTGAAAGATTTTCAATTTCCTGTCTCTCTGATTTTCAACTAGTGCAACAAAATGTGTGAAGTAATCCAATGCTTCAAAACAATGTGAAATCAGATAGACATAATTGAATCGTGAATAGTCATCAATAAATGTAAGGAAATAATAAGCACTATGGCGTCCCTTTAAATTCATAGGTTCACAAATATCGAAGTGGACTTGTCACAACCCAAGCTTGCCCCTAAAAGTTTGGTCCATGACCGCTCTGTACTTAGGCATCAAAACAAAATTTCACAAATATTTATTAAATACAGGGCCTTAAGCGGAAGCAAATACCAACATAATGATAATGCCCATTGAGCTTGTGCATACATGAAGACTTAAATTAATTTAAGTATTTAAATACACTTTCTATTTTTACATATATAATCACATAACTTATATAGATCTCACACACTATATGAAAGACTTCAAATAAAACTAGGCGTGATGAAGTAAAACTACGCCCCTTTCATGGAGGCATTTCCTGGGTAGCTGGATAGCTAGGCGAACTTTGGTACAACTCTAATATTGATCCTTCGATGGCTCACCTACATATATATAAAGTAAAAGGGGTGAGCTAATGCCCAGTGAGTGATAATAAAGTAAAGAGGTTAATGAATGATGCCCTTAACATTAGGAAAACATATGTCACAGTTTTGAAACATTCATTATATCAAAATCAATGCTTTACAAATGGAATGCATATTTGAAATCATTACAAAGAATCACATTTCAAAATAGGACATCTATTAATTCATATAAAATAGCACTTCGGAAATATAAGTCATATAGCGATGTAAAAACATTTGTATTCATATCATATTTTCTGTATGACCTCGGGTCCACGTATAACAAAACGGCCTTGGGCCCAATCATATATCAAACGACCTTAGGTCGAAACGTATCAGATCGTATCACTGTATCTTATCGTGGAGTAGATGGAACATCGACATGTATCCACCTCTCCTTGGGCCCAATTCATGTATGTATGGACCCAAGAGGTGACTCGTACGGATTCTAGAGGTGACACCCATTGTAGCACTTAGTTTCGTACAACACTTTGTTCCATACCAAAAATCAATAGATCTTAAAGACCGAACAATTCATATCATGTCATAGCATAAACGAAACGAATAAACGGAACGGCCTTGGGCCCACCATATCATATTATAACTAATTCACATTCCTGTTCATAGCTTATTTCACATTTCTTTAAAACTTGTGCATTTTGATAAAATATAACATTTAGAGAATCATGTCATACATAAATCAAAATAGATAATGAAACATATCTTCTTTTTTTTTTATCGGCAAAGAAAATCTTTATTGATGAATGCATGCACAAGACGATACAAAACATCAATAAAGAGGAGCTTGGAGCTAACATAAGTTCCAAGCTCCAGTCGGTGAGAAGCCAACAAAAAAAAAAAAAATCCTCAGGTACACTACCATTACAGACCAAGGTACATCACCCAACTGCAATGCTGATACTATTACTCACAGTGTTGGGCTTCCGGTAGCAATTGGACGATGTCCTCGTCTCGACCTACAACACAATGCACATAGCACAATATATGAATATAATCGATCCCTTTCTTAGCTCTTAATCAATTAGTTATGTTGGTTCTAAACTCATTAGTCTTCAATAGGTCATAATTCATGTCTAGGAAAATAGGAGGAAGGAAAGAAAATTTGGTTAGAAGAAGAAATAGCATGAAACAATTAAAGGGAAACTGAATAGTCTTCACTAATTTGAAAATATCTATTTGTATACTTAGAATTTGGATGTAAGACTATCATCATTTGAAACTAGACTTTTGGGGCTTAAATTTAGGCTGAAGAATCACTTAAATCAGAGTTCGGATGAGAGAGATACACCTATCCGAAGTTGGACTGAAATAAGGGAGTACCGCATGTGTGGGACCAAATCCGCATGTGCAAGAAATCAAGGGCACATGTGGAGGCACGTGCTCTTATTTCAGAATCAAAAATGTTGCTAGAAGATGGCTTCCGCACGTACGGGAAACCCCGCTGCACGAGCGGCTCTGGGCAAAAACTGTTGTCTGAAAATACTAGTTGGTTCTAACACTTGTTCTTCCATTGTCTAAGCTAGGTTTCAACTTAAATCATTCAAAAACATGTAAAACTAATAGAAAACATGAAGTTATGGTTGTTCTCTAAATCAAAACACCAAAAATACCATGAATCTTTAAGCAAGAAAGATCAAAATCCTTATTTAATTCTTTATCAAACTTTTTCAAAACTTCTTCTTCTAAACTCATGTAGATCTTCATTTTATCTATGATTAATCATACAAAACCTCAAGATTAAGGCTCAACATCTTATTATCAACTTCAAGATAAGAAAATATAAGGAAATTGACTCTTAAATCAAGCAAATCTAAAGAATCAAAGTTCAATTCCATGAAGAGAGCCCATTTAAACTTATACTTCTCAACCCTAACTCAATTATGTGTTTACTCTTCATCTTAGGTCATGAATTCAGGAATTCAAACAAATGATAGGTCAATCTCAAGAGGTTAGGTTGATTACACATACCTTGAGCCAATCTCTTAAATTCAATTCCAATTCCATCAATTTCTCCATCTTTCTTCTTCATTCTTAAGCTTTCTCTTATTCCCTTACTTCTCTCTTGCTTCTCTCCAGATTCTTCTTTCCCTTCTTTCTTTTTGTTGAGTGTCTCTCTCAATCAAGACATATATATATATATATACATAGATATAAGATATAATATTAATAAAATCAATTTAATTCGTTCTGAATTAGGTTTTTACGAACCTTTATATTAAATCCTAAAAATCATGCTGATTATAATTATGTACTTTGTTCTGGTTTCTGAAGCCTTTAAGGCCTTCAATTTGCAATGCAAAGTTAACCACCCAAACACACCTTAACGAATCAGACGAAATAAATTTTCAATTAACCTTTCCAAATGGCTCTAAAAATTCCTATTAACATATCCATGTACTCAATTTTGATTTCTGAACCCATGAAAGTCAGCAATTTTAGTTCTAAAGTCGTAGCTCAACAGATAATTCCTCAATTCAAACAGATATAATCAAATTAAAGCACATTAACCCATAATTAAATAACAATAATTTCTAATATGCATTTTGGGGTCGTTACAGGACTAACTCTAGAGCATATAAAACCCTAGCTGCCTTTCTAAAAGGCTTCCTTCAGGCCTTTCGTACCAAACAAGGCTTACCATAGGAAGACATACATTAGCAAGATGTTCCAATAGACCTTCTTTAGCTAGTCTAGTCATTTTATCTTTTTCTATGTGACCAAGTCTAGCATGCCAATTAACAAAATTTAATGAATCATTATCGTAAGACACATAAGAATATGAGGAAAAATCCAAATCTAGCATAAAGAAACCATTAGAAAGAAAACATCGTCCATACAAGACTTTATTTAAATAAAAATCCAACTAGCTACCGTAAAAATGAAAACTAAAACCAAATCCTAACAAAGCAATAACTAATAAGAGATTACATCGGACAGCAGGTGCATTAGGAGTATAAAAATGGCCTGCGACCTGTGGGTAGCCCAAAGCCCACCCGCGACCCAAGGTAGGCCCGGCCCGTTTAGGCCTGTTTGGGCCCAGGCCCAAGCCTAATCTGAGACCCTCGGCCTAGGTCATCATTTTGAAGCTTAGCCTAGCCCAACTAGTGGCCCAGCCCATCGACCCGCTTAAGGCCCACTCAAGGCCCAACCCGCCCGAGGTTCAATGTTTTTTTAGTGGAAAATAATAAAATTTTGGTAGAAAAAAATTATAAAAAACAAAAATAAAAATATTCAGGCCCCGTCCAAGCCCGAGCCTACGCCCACAGGCCCGCCCAAGGCTCAAATGCCTCCTAGGCCTAGGCCTGGGCCTAATTTTCTGGCCCGTATATCAGTTTGGCCTTGCCCGAATTTTGGCAGAGAGCCTGCGAGGCCCAATATAGGCTAGGCTAAGCCGGGCCAAATTTACACCCCTAAGGTGCATAAAGCACATAATGTAAGAGTAAAGTCCCAAGCAAGTCTTGAGATGATAAAAACTAACTCCAACGATGTCCCCTAGAGTTCTGTTATCCAAAGTAATGTACAGTTTGCCCACATGTATCTTTTTGTAATCCACGAACCCAACTCTTTTGTTGGCTGTGTGGTGAGTCGCTCCTAAGTCTACAATCTAACTATGGAGAAAATTAGCAACACATACATGTGAACAAACACAAGTATTTCAAGAGTTAAGTAAAAGGTTACCTGCTGTACCACCATGCTTTCCTTGTTTGTTATGCTTAGACCTAAATACTTGACGCTGCCTAGGTTGGACTACAAGGACAATTCTGCGATGCATCCCCAAGCGCTCCGCTTCAAGCTCAAGGTAGCAAGAGATATCACCAAAAGTCTTCATGTTCTCATTATGTGTAAGCACAAGTTTCATTTGCCCCCATGAATCGGAACAGAGAACGTATCACAGCTGTAACCTGCTGCTCATCAAGAAGGACATTACCAACAGCCCTCAAATCACATATCATCACTAACATAGCTCTAAGATGCTGAACGATTGAGTGTTTTGGATCCATAGCATATTGGTCAAATTTCAAAATAAGTGCATGCAACCTAGTTGCAGATGTGGTCCTATAGGTAATTTTTAGTTGATTCCACATGTAATGAACATTGGGGCTTGTCTTAAACTCCCTAATGAGATCATTGTGCATGCTGCTAAGCATACTACAACGCACTCCAATCTCTCCTAACCCATTTCTCATAGGTTTCCATGCCACGACGATGTTAGGCAGTGCTCCTTGCCTCAAGACGGATCATAAGGTAGTCAAAGTGTCTAGGACTTCTTGTTCATTAAGCAAATATTGAATTTTCTTTACCACATGTCATAATTAGACCCATCCAATTTTTCTCCTTTGGTGAGGTCGGCTACAACATTCTTAGAGGCCATTTCATTACATTAATTGCACAGGGTTTGATATTAGCACAATTTGAAATTTTATTCCCAAAACACAATTGGCATATAATATTTTCACTTACATAGAGCGATTGGAAATTTCACTAAGCTCATAATCGTCTCTATCTATGTGAGTTAAAATATGACACCCAATTAATTTTTGAATAAAATTATTTAAGAGGCACAAACATTTCTGTATTCCAAGATATTAAATCATGCATAATGTATATGAGTCTAAAAAATGCGTCATATAATTTTCTGTGTGGACTCCACTTGAAGCCCTATTGGTAATATACTGCAACATATTAAGGTAACCTTGAAATTTATTGGTGATAGTGAAACACATCTCCTTACATGGCTATGGAAAAAACACATCTAAAAATAAATAATTACAACCCAAGAGAATCCAAATACATTAATTCTAATAAAAAAAGAAATAACTTAGAGATGCACTTCACCAATACATTTGTGGGGTTTATCTCTAACAATATAGAATAAATAAATAAACATGTGCATGAAAATTACCAATATTATCTTCATCCATCCACACATACAATATCAATTAAATGGCTCAATAAATAAATAAATGGTCAAATGATAGAGATCAAATTACAATTCCTACTAAGGAAAATAGTATAATAATGAAAATTTGGAACTCAAAAATATATATTAGTTCTCAACTAATATATATTAAACAATTAAGAAATTATTTCTTCAATTAATTAGCGCAAAATAAATGCTAAAGTAACCAAAAAAGAATTAACTAATTATGCATAATAACAGAAAAATAATTTTCCAGAATTTAAATAAAAAGAATCTGCAAATTTCTATAATTTTTCTACAATTTTAGAATTTAAAAAATATATATATATATATATATAAATGTTTGAGAATATTCAAAGATAATTCCAAAACAAAATAATTCTAAAAATAGCAGCCCAAACCAAATATACATAAAAATAAAAATAAAAATAGAACAAGCTACGAGGATCTCCTATGCATAGCGCGTGTAGAACATGCACCTCACGATCAATACCACGTGCCTTCACATGCTGGTGGCTATTTCTCTGCCCATGTGGCAGGTGTCGCACATCTATGCGTGCCA